>JBBBDQ010000848.1:1380000-1707500 GCA_037127315.1 Ascarosepion bandense
AGACACTTCAACTGTTTCTTCCTGATGTTAAGCATAATTTTCCTTTTGATTTCCATCCTCTCCAAAACCTCACCATTGCTCACATATTTGGTCCATGGTATCCTCAGCATCCTTCTGTAGAACTATATTTCTTTTGCTTTGAGTTTTTCCTTCATCTTTGAAAAGATTGTCCAGCTTTTGCTACCATATAGAAGGACAAATATCGCATAACAGTCCATTATTCTTTTTTTGGTTTCTAACATAATTTTCCTGTCCCTCAATACTCTAATAAACTTTTGGAACCTATCCCTGGCCATGCCAATGCCCTGTCACAATATATGATGACATCATCACAAATAACACAGAAAGTCACAAACAGTGAGACTTTGAGAGCCAATATTTATGGGATAGGTTTGAACGTGTTGAATGTTAAAGGGGTGTGAGAAAGATTTTACATATTTCAATAACTATTTAGTATGTTGAAATTTTTATACATGGAAACTGTTAATTTCACTAATTGCTCTGATTATTAGTTGCTGTATATATCTTTCAGAAAGTCACTCCACCTAACTAATAATGTAAATAATTTTTAAATTTTAAATTTTGTTAATTTAACAACAAATTAGACAATTCTTAGTTACGCATTTCATTTTTTTCATCTTGATAAAAAGAAGTTATGTATGTCTTTTTTTTGTGACTATATATCCAACAATTTCACATAATCAGCTGCTTACCTGTCCACCATTACAATATTAAGGAATCATTTTACTGTCATTATCATCAGTTGTGATCCAAAACTTGACCTCTTGACAAGCATAGCTTAGGTACTTCAGCCAGGTGAGATATAAGTAGCTCTTCTTTTGACCTCAAATGTACTTTATAAGCAGACAATGTGCCATTTGGGTTTGCTGGCCATGTCAGGTATTTTCTATTTATTGCTGGCAGGTTCACTAATAACCCTGGACCTACTTTGGAATTTATGGCTTGCTTCTACTCACTGTCCATCCATTGTTGATAACAACCTGCTTGTTTTCTTTTTAAAGATTAACTATTGGGAGGTGTCTCAGACATTACCTCTTGACCTTTAAAACAAAAAACTCTCTTCTGTCTCTTATAATTAAATGATTGACTTATTCACTGGAAGGCAGGATTCCGTTTGGTATTTGACCTTACTTTTAGAACCTTTCATTTCTTTTTTATGAAACCGTTTGACAGAGTACATCATAAGGAACTATTTGAACTGCTAGGTAAGCTTGATCTATTTGGAAAGGATATTAGCCGAGTTCAAATTCCAACTGAATTCTTTGCATTCACTTATGCACAAATACCTTTGGGAAAGGTATTAATTTATCTCTTCCTTCCAGCTATAGATTTAATAGCAGGACAGATTGGGTTCTATATTCTTGGTTCGCAACCAGTCTACCACAGAAAATAATGGTAACCTGCGGGAAAATAGTTAGTCATGTCTCTTTCGAAGCATGATCGCTCAAGTGTGTATCACATATGGCACTTAACTAACTGATTAGAATAATACAGGACTTATACTAGGAGCAGTCTGCCTGAATATGGTTAGAAAATGAATTCAGGAAATACAGAAAAATAAAAAGGCATGTAAAACAACGACATGTCTTCTCATTTACAGTGTAGCAATCCTGAGAGAATTAGAAGTCCTACCAGGATTTATTATTGGGAGTCACAGTCTTAGTGATATTAGATATGCAGATGACAGTGTTGATTGCAGGCATAAAAAAGAAACTACTGAAACTCTCACAAAAAGTGGGGAAAGTATGTGAGAAGATATTAATAAACAGAAACTTGAAGAAGATAGAATCTATTTTTATCAGCAAATGAAACAGCCCAACATACAAATTATAAATTAAAGTGCAAAAATTTAAATATCTAGGCAGTGTTTTAACAGAGAATGGAAAATGTGACACCAGAATTCAAAGGAACAAAAGTGCCTTCCAAAAGTTAAGCAAAGTATTAAGAAACAGGAAAATTTCATTGGAAACAAAGAAAAGAGTACTGAACTATTATGCATTATCAATACTCCTATATAGCAGTGGATGTGGGACAATCTCCTTGTAGATGAAGAAGAGTCTTGAGGCAACAGAGGATGCTGAGAATGTCGTGGACTGAACGTGTGAACAGTGGCAACATTTTTGAGAAAATGTAAGCAAAAAGGACCCTTATATATACCATCAGAAAGAGATAGTTGAAATTTTTAGGTTACATAATGATGAAAGTAGGCTTAGAAAATTTAACACTTCCAGGACATATTGAAGGCAAGAGGGATAGAGAAAAGCAGTGCATAACCTATCTAATGAACTAGTGTAAATAATTGGCAGAACAGAGATCAGGAGACTAACTTTACTAAGGGCTTATGGAGAGCAGGAAGTTGTGGACTCAGCACATAAAAAAAGTAAGAATAGTTTAGTGATAAAATTAGGCATTAAATGTTGAGATGTCCGAACATTTTGTTCAGACTCATGGTAATTCTCATTATAATTAGGGAAAAATGTCTGTTAATGAAATTAGATCCAATAAAAACAATTGATTCTTTTTTCTTGTAGTATTTTTCAGAACATTTTTGCCATTGAGTGTGGGCACCCAGTGAAGATCAAACTAAGTAATAATGTTCTGCAAGACTGGCTTTTATCAAGGATCTCTTATTATATAACAGGAACACCAGACTATAGTTTTCTTCTAAGCATGTGTAAATGATAGACTTATAAATATCAATCATATATCCAAGTGAATATATTAGAAATAGATCACAGGCAGCAAAGTATGCACTAAGCACACTGTCATCAATGATATTATTTTAAAAGGTTGTGTGTTGGTGTCTTGAAGTTTGTGTTTGCTAACATGTAAACAATAAAAGAAGCAACACAACTTAGGTTTATACTACAGGCCATTTATTCTTTTTGTTTATAGTCGAAACTGTAAGGAAACAAAGTGTCTCTTTGGTATGTCCATTTTCTTTTACTGATCCAGAAGTAAGTTAGAGTAACTAATGATGAGCATGGTTATAATGGTTGAGTTCAAGTCAGCCTTGTGCAGAGTTGGAATGACCACAGTAAAGTTTGTGCTTACTTTATTATTGGAAGTTTAAATATGACTACAATGGTCAAATTCAAGTCAGCCTTGAACTCAGATGGAATGACCAAAGTAAAGTTTTATTGGAAGTTTAAATTTGTTTTTAATGATTGAGTAAAGTTTGTGATTACTTTATTATTGGAGGTTTAAACATGGTTACAATGGCCAAGCTCATGTCAGCCTTGTGTTGAGTTAGAATGACCAAAGTAAAGTTTGTGCTTACTTTATTATTAGCTCATCAGCCTTGTGCTAAGATGGAATGACCAAAGTAAAGTTTGTGCTTAATTCATCAGTGATTTTTGATAGAACACATTTGAATGCTATGTGTTGGATAGAGAGTTCGGTCAGCATTTCACTGGGGAAAATGTATATTTCCCAGTGGGAATGTTTTCATCCATATTGTGCTACATCTTAGAAAGAGAAAAAAGAAGGTAGATTCTTCTGTGTGTGGCCTGAAATGGTAAAAAATTAAAAACGGTTTAATTTCCTCCAAGAAAATATTACATTAATTTCTTAATAATTCTCAGTGAATTTATATAGCAGGCAATCTTTTATAACCAGTGGGCTGCATGAGATATTGTCTATCATAAAACAGGCTGCTCTACTAAATATATTTAATGCTGATATTATTATTACTGATGGAATTGGGCTGTTATGCATATAACTCTGAAAACAGACTTCACTTAACTTGTTTTCAATATGGTGAATTAAAAAGATCTGCTTTTTATGTTGGAGGCAAATTGATAGTATACCTGAATGTTCACCTATACAAAGCCCAAGAACCACTCAAGATAGAAGTTTACTGAATCTGGTTGTTGTGTGCAGTAAGAGTAAGAGGTAATATTTAACCCTAGTCTTGAAAAGAATAAAATTGTAGCATTTGGGAAACTGTCATCCTGGGTTTCTGTTTCACAAAGCAGCAGTTCTTGGAAAGAAGTTACTCCTTACTAAAGGAATACTAAGGAAATCAGGGTAGTTTGCCTTAGTGTATAAAGTGTGGCAGGTCTTAGCTGGGAAGATTGGAGGAACTAAAGAATGTACCTCATCTGAACATTTTCCATAGAAATAACAATAGAGGCTCGCAATGTTTCATCTGTGAGAAAGGGGTTGTAAGGTGGATAATAGTTCATCACTCACAAGGCTGTGCAGATGCTTTTGGACTTTATCAAGACTGGAAAATGAAAACTGGGCATCAGCTTTCCAGATATGATGGCAGTACTTCATTTTTGACCTGATTTAAAAAAAAAATTATTAAAATCATTTCACCTGAAGCAAGACAGGACTGCCACTGGTGCTTGGGTATACAGTGAGAGAAAAGACAAGATGCACAGGATGTCGTAGAAAGTATAGGAGAAGGATGGGAATCAAGGAGATATAAGATGGCAATTGATGTTGCATTTAAACTTTTGGAGATTGTAGCTCTCAGGAAAGCAAGAAGATGGAAGGGAGTTCCACAAATGGGAAGTGCAAGTAAAAAAAAAAAAGAAACTGTTAGAGTGGAAAAGGTGGTTGAATTTAACTATTTCGATGGTAAATGGGTGGGACCCTGAAGCCAAATTAGTAGTACGTGTAAATACATGTGGTCGGGGAACCAGGAAAAAAATCTTGTCAGAGCAGTTGCCATGAAAATACTTGTAGAAAAGACAGTGGGAAGCCACATGATGTCAGTGAGAAAGCAACTGAAATTGGGCTGCCAAGTCAGGATTGATTATATTGCAGATCCTCCTTTATATTTTTCTGAGAACCTCAAGATGAATAGCATGAGCACCCAAGAAGATATGGCAACAGTAATTGATACATGGCTGAATGGTAGATTTATAAAATTTGATTTGGCTCTTGTAAAGATGTTTGTGGTGCAGTGGATATCAGCTTGGAATGAGGAATTGGGGAACTGAGTTCAAATTCCAGTTGAATTTATTGCATTCACTTACACACAAATAACTTTGGGAACGATATTAATCTGTCTCTTCCCTCCAGCTATGGGATAGATTGAGTTTTGTAGCCTTAGTTGGCAACTTACTGTGTGAAAATCTTTCTGTCCAGTCAGTCATATCTCTTTTGAGATATATTTGCTCAAGTGTCTATCGCGTATGGCACTTAGCCGACTAATTTGTAAAGACAGAACATAACAGGAGGAGTCTGATACTTACTGAGGCGGTACAAGGAACTGACCATTTTTTCCTTCATATGCAGATATATATGATCTGTCTTATCTATGTCAGATTTAAGTGACCACTCTCATAGGTGCCATCTGACATGTACAAAATAACATCTTTTTTTTACATGTGAGATGACAGCTATGAGAGTGGTTTGTAATTGGTATGGATAACAGTCCTCAGTATATCTTATTACTTTCGTCTTTTTTTTTGGTTTTTTTATTATTTGCATTTACAGAGAGATAAAGTCTATAGAATTGACAGTCTGTATATTTCCTAGTGGCAATATGCCACCATTTTAACTTTGCAAATCTTCACTCTTGGGTCATCTTCAAATGTCAGAGGCTCTTAGAAAGTAATTTAGATATTTGCAGAGGTGAAGACTAAAGTTATCCTTTGCATAGTAACTTCTCTAAAAATATCTTGTTTCATTGCCGTTTTTTTTTTCCTTCTCTGTAGAAAGAACAATATCTTACCTCCACCTTACATCCATCTCCTGTATAGTACAGATGCTTAGAAGGAGGTGAAAAGATGAAAGAAAAAAAAAGAAAAAAAACTTAACATTGTTTTATCTGCTGCCTTTTTTCTAAAACAGATATCATATCATCTGCCTGTGTGTGTCATCAGCATTCTGTCAGCTTACACCATTTACTGTTTGTAAATATCAGAGTAAAGATTTGTAAATGTTTGTAAACTAATCAACAAAACTGTACAATGTCTGTGATTCAGAATTAGTGCATTACAACAGTTCTTCTAATTTATATATTTTTGGACAGAATTTTAATCAATTCACCCCAAGCAAGGCATTAATGACACTAAGACACAAGGGCATACTGGAAATGAAAGAAAAAGAAAAAAAAATTAAAAGGAACCAGAAACCTGATCCTAAACAGGAAAAAAGGGATAAAAGATTCAGGAGTCATGCTAACTGGACGATAGGTGAACCTATTCAGGATAAAAAAGTAAATAAATAGTAAATAAAATTTCAGAGTTTAGGTGGAGACTTTATAAGTATAGAGTTAATGTAAACTTTAATTGGAACCAGAAACCCATTCCTAAATAGAAAACAAAGAATAATCCTCTACTCATGTTCAAAAAACTGAGAATGAGTGTGAATCGAATGGTAGGGAAACATATCTACTTCTATTGAGAAACAAAACAAGAGAAAATAAATAGGGAATAACATTTAAAGATTTAGGTAGTGATGTTAGAGGTATAGAGTTGAAGTAGACTTTAAAAGGGATTGGAAATACAGTCCTTAACAGGAAATAAAGGATAAACATCTACTTTTGTTCAAAAGACTGGAAAGTATTGTGAACTGGACTTTTTTTTTAAGGCTAGAAGGGCCCAAATGTATTCACAAGTTTAACAGGCTTACAGTCTAGGACTGTTTGAATGTTCCTGCAATTAGATAGTACAGTATTTCAATACACAATGTTTACACCCATCACATGATCAGCTAGAGAAATCTAGAACCTTGTAAAAGTTGTTGATTACCAAAATCATAACTCATAGCCAGTAGTACATAGGAGGTTAACATTATTTACACTTGAACCCCCATATGTGGGTACTGTAATTGATAGTGATGACTTGGAATGTGGAATCGAAGAGCAGGGTTCAAATTCTAGTCAGGTTCATTACATTCATTTGTGTACAAATACCCTTAGGAAAGCTATGAATCTACTTCTACCCCCACCACAACTGTTGGTTAAATAATAGAACTTGTATTTGGAAAAGTCATTGCTATTCTTAAAAAAAAATGTTAATACACTATTCACAATCCAAAATAAAAAAAAAATTCTTTAGTTGATTTGTTTTCTATGATTTATAAACCCTTTGTAGATTCTTTAAATCCAAAAATATTTTTTAGATTGTGAGATTTTTTTTTTGAGATAATAATGGCCTAGTGATACAAGTTTTACTAATTAACCACAGCTGAGTGGAGAAGAGGTGTATTTATAACTTTCCCAAGGATATTTTCAGGTAATTGTATATACGGAACCCAATGGGAATTGGAATTTTGCACTCTGAATAACAATTCCTAGCCATTATCCATTACTCCAACTGCACATCTAAGCTTACAGCACCTGGTATTCCCAAAAGGTTACCCATATAGATACTGATCAGAACTTTGGTGATAATATGAAAACTGGTGTTTTGATCTAGCTGAAAGCCTTGAATATGTTTTATTTTTAAATAAGCCATTAGGGTTGTTAATCTTTAAAAGTAAATCAATCAACAGTTTACACTCGGACTATGGTTCTTATCTTTGTAGTTATTATGACAACATTACTCTCAAGCCTTCATCAGGTGTTTGTCAATCTGGTTAACCTGCAAGGAATGCTAGGTTATGAAGGCCACCTTTGTAGGTTTAACTTAGAAATGAATAAAATATGAAGTCATTAATAAATAAATAAAGAAAAATGACAGCAAAGCTTTAATTACAACAGCAGCATTAACAAAAAAGAAACCTTAGTGAATGCAGTCAATCATGACAAACAGCAGCTGCAATGTCAGCAGCCAACTAATTAGGTTTTAAGTTCAGAAAGTACTGGACAATGGTCTAGTGGATTAAAGTATTGGCTCATGAATCATGACACAGTATTTATAAATTCAATCTTTGTGCCAGGTAGTGCAGACTCAGACTCAATGAAAGCAAGGCAAGCAATAACTGATCAGTACTAAAATGAACAAGATGAGATATCCCTAAATAAGGGGTTTTGTTCGAAGTTCCTCAAGTGTTATCTGAATCAACAAGTACCTGGTGAAGATTGGAGGGCATAGCATTCAAAATGTTATGATAATAATAACAAAGATTAAGACAATATTGGGTTTAAAGAGACTAAGATTGTAGTTGTCAGGGAAGCATTGTCTCAGGAGTTTGTTTCACAAAGTATCAATTCTGAGGAACCAGCTGTCTGAGTAGAATTTGCTTCTTATTAAATAAACAAAGATAGTTTATCACTGGTAACACAACAAGGTGGGTCTTAGCTGTGAATGTTTGAGCTGGTGGTACTAAGGAATATAACTTGTCCAAATATTTGCTATGATGATGGCGTTCAATAAGTCCTTCATATTGTGGGGCCAGCTGATTGTTTTTCTTCTCAATGATACCTTAACACATGTTGGGGGTGACATGATTGTGAAAATTCTTTGCCAGCTATTTCCTGGGTCATTTGAATTATGTAGGGAAAGTGTAAAATTTTCTTGAAACTTATAGAGTCACTCCCATAATCCAAGGTTTGAAAGTAACAAGAACATTAATATTGTCAATGGCATTATTCTTGCAGGAAGAAATGGCATGACATGGCCATCATTGCTTCCAACACTCAGGACCATCACGGATGATACAAAATTGTAAAGTATATATTACCATAGGTATATTAAATAGCACATCTGCACTCTTTTCTTTGTTTGTAATAAAATTTTTTGGTTTCTTAATACTATGTTAAATTTCCAGAAAGCATCTGATATTAATCTGCCGCACCTTTGAATTTTGGTGTCATATTTTTCTGATATCTGTTAAAACACTTACCTGGTAAACTTCTGTACTTATTTGGTTTGGGCATTTTCAATTCATAGCATGCATCTTGGGTCATTTCTTTTGCTGACAACCATAGAGTCTGGCTTCTTACAATTAATGGTTAGTGGTTTCTTCATTTGGACTGTGCCTTTTACTGACAACCATAGAGCCCGTCTTCTTACAATTGATGGTTAGTCCTTTCTTCGTGTGAGCTATTCCTTTTCCCTGACAATCATAGAAACTGTCTTTTTACAGATGATGGCCAGTCTTTTCTTCATTTGGGCTGTTTGTTTTGCTGACAGCTATAGAGTCTGTCGTTTTACAATTGATGTTTATATTTATTACCTTGTCTAGGAATTCCTGTCACTTCCTTTCTGTGTCTGCCATGAATACATCAGCATGTTGGTATAAAATGATTAACGCACAGAAATTAGCATTAAAGTAATTTTACACTATTTACATTGTTCGGACTATTGTTCTCATCTTGGTTGCCATATTCACAACATTTCAGCCTTCTTCAGGTGATATTTCTTGGAATTTTGAAGTGAACCCTTTACTTAGTTCATTGGTGTAGATTGTTCTAATTCCACATGCCTTTGAATATCTCAGTTTTAATTAATTCACCTTGATAATTCAACTTTCTCTGCTGTTGCCAGGTGTTGAACTCACAACACTTTGGATCAGTCAACCAATGCTTTTATCCACTGGGCCATATGTCCTTGAGAACAATGTAGATAGTTACAATACCTCATCTCTGAAATATGGACGGATGTTAAAGTAATTATGAGCCACATAACAAAACTCATCATCCAGATTCTGATGAACAGAGCGCGCAGCAGAATCGGTCCAGAGATAGGACAAGAACAATGTGGGTTTGTTCAAGATACCGAAACAAGGAATGCAATAGTCATGCTCAGAATGCTATCTGAATAAGCAAAACAAATGCAGAAAGACCTTTATGTGTGCTTTATAGACGATGCAAAGACATTCGACAAAGTATGACACAAGGACTTGATAGAGATGCTTGACAACCTTGACATTTTTAGAAAAGATGTTAGGATAATCAAGAATCTATATTGGCAGCAAACCGCTTGTGTACGGATAGGAAGTGAACTCAGAAGGTATGCAAAAATAGAAAGGGGCATAAGACAAGGATGTGTTTTCTCACTGGAACTTTTCAACCTGTAAAGTGAAGCAATTATGAGAGAAATAAAAACCTTGCCAGGATTCGTCATTGGTGGCCACAATCTCAACAACATCAGGTACGCGGATGACACAGTGCCGATAGCAGACAGAGAAAGGAAAATGCAGGACCTACAGAAGTGAGAAGAAAGGACTGAGTATAAACTTAAAGAAAACTGAATGCATGGTCATCAGTGAAAAGAGAAGCCTAATATACCAACTACAAGTTGGAGAAACTAAAATAAAACAAATAAAAAAATTGGATGGAAAGTGCGACATAGAGATCCAAAGACGCTTTCAAGAAGCTAACCAGATTACTGAAAGACAGGAAAATCTCATTAGAAACAAAGAAAAGACTGCTGGATTGCTATGTGATATCTGTTCTTCTGTATGGAAGTGAATGCTGGACGATCTCATCAAGGATGGAGAAGAGGCTTGAGGCAGTAGAAATGTGGTTTTACAGAAGGATGCTGAGGATTACATGGATGGAGCATGTGTGCAATGATAAGGTGTTGGAAAGGATGCAAATGAGAAAAAAACTCATACTAAATATCAGGAAGAGAAAAATGAAGTTCCTGGGGCACGTAACGAGGATGGAGGGTCAAGAGAACTTAATACTCACAAGTTGAATAAAGGAAAGGAGAGGCAGGGGAAAGCAGCGTGAGATGTACTTGTTAGGTTTGAGCAAATGGATGGTGGAGCAGGGCTTAGAGATACCAAGAGAAAAAATATTGAGAGCGACAAGAGCCAGAGCTAAGTGAAAGTCCCTGATCGCCTACGTCCTGAAAGACATAAAGAAGAAGAAGATATAATTCAAACTGAAGAAGATTGCCATCATGATAGTAAAGTATCTACTTTTTATAAATGTAATGTTTACAAAATGTATCATGTTGCTCAGTTAAAATATCTTTGAGTTTATATGAGTTAAAAAACAAAAACAAATACATTCGTTTATATAACTTCTATGTGCTGTGCCCACTCAGGACATTGTGGATCATGGCACTCAACAGTCTTTTCCTTTGTAGTTCTTAGTAATTGATTAAATAACTCCTGTAAATAAATAGATGCTGACTCAAATATATTTTTCACTTATAAATTTTGCCTCAGTTATTA
Organism: Ascarosepion bandense; assembly: GCA_037127315.1. Lineage (NCBI taxonomy): Eukaryota > Metazoa > Mollusca > Cephalopoda > Sepiida > Sepiidae > Ascarosepion > Ascarosepion bandense. Next base: position 1,391,053 of record JBBBDQ010000848.1, read on the forward strand.
TGTATAGGGAAAAGAAATATCTATGAATCTATATCTAACTCATGTTCATAGCTGTTTTGAATTGAAAACACACTTCAAATCAGTGTGATTACTTTTTTTCAGCATGGCTACTCATTTCTAGGCAATTGTGGTACTTTTAAAGCCCTAATGAATTATGACACACACATGCACACATTATTTATGGTTGAACAAATGTCCTCATCCTTGTATCAGTGTTTCAGTCATACCCTCCAGTCTTCATCAAGTGTCTGCCTATCCAGTTAATCTTCAGGGAATTTCAAATTAAACCCTTTATTTAATCTATGAGGGAAATTGTTCTGATTCCTCTGACCATGTCTAGTTCTCATCTTGTTCTTATTTAGTACTAATTAGTGATTGCATGCTCTGTTTCCACTGAGTCTGAATCTGTACTATCTGATACAAGGATTGAACCCAATTGTGGATTAAAGTACTGTTTCTTGAATTTGGTGACATATTGATTGTGAGTTCAATCCCTGGCCTGGGTAGTAGGGACTCAGATTCAGGAGAAATGAGGCAGGCAATAATTGAGCAGTATGAAAAAGAACATGATGAGATATCTCTAGTACTGTAGAATGAGGACAATCTAACTCCCCTAGATTAAATAAAGTGTTTAGTTCCAAATTCTTTAAAAGTTATTTGAATCAACAAGCACCTGAAGAAAGCTAGAGGCCATGACTGCTGAAATATTGTGATAGTAACAACAGAGATGAGGACATTAGACCAAATGTAAATAAAAAAAATTCAAAATAAAATCTCCCAAAGATGCTGGACAAACTGGAAACAGGTTTGATCTTTAAAGTTGGTCAAAATGTTGGAAAGACCTTGGAGAAATAATAAAAAATACATTATTTACATCGTTCAGACTGTTGTCCTCATCTTTATTGCCATATTCATACTTTTTCGGCCATTGTACACTTTAACCTTCTTCAGGTGACTGAAATTATGAACTGAACCCTTTATTTCGATCACTAGGGTTTATTGTTCTCATTCCATGAGCCATGCCACTTCTGGATGTCTTAGTTATCTTCCTTTAACAAGTTATTTCTTAACTACTGCCATAGCCAGGTATTGAACTCACAGCTCTTTTGGTCAAATCATTGGAACTAACAAATGCTTTTATCCACTGGGCCATGTGTCCTTGAGGACACAACAGTTCGAACAATGTAAGTAATACCACATCTCAAAAGTATAGACAAACGATAAAAAATAGTTGTAAGAAAACAAGAAACATTTAGTAAAATAAGCCTTTAGAAAGAAAGAAATTTTCTTGATTTTCAATATAAATATATGCATATATTCTTTCTTCTATGTGCTTTCCTCTATCTGGACTGTTAGTATCAGGTTCTCCAAGCCCTCCTTCCTTACTGCATGTACCAGGAACTTTAGTTGTCTCTTTCTGATGTTAAATATTAATTTCCTTTTTGTTTCCACCCTTTCCAAAACTTTATCATTGCTCACATGCTCAGTCCATGATATCCGCAGCATCCTTCTGTAGAACCACATTTCAGTTGTTTCAAGTTTTTCCTTCATCTTCGTCGCTATTGTCCAACATTCACTACCATATTGAAGAACTGACATCACATAGCAATCCAGTACTCTCTTCTTTGTTTCTAGTGAAAGTTTCCTGTCTCTTAATACTTTACTCAGCCTCTGGAACGCATCCTTCACCATGCCAATTCACCTTCGGATCTCTGTGTCACACTTTCTGTCTTCTGTTAGCAAACTTCCCAGGTACTAAAATTTCTGTACCTGCTTGATTTTAGTATCCCCCACCCGTATTTTGCATTTTGGGTTACTCTTTTTGCTGATGACCATGTATTCGGTTTTCTTACAATCTATTTGTAGTCCTTTTTTGTCACTCTTTTCAGCTACCTTCTGTAGGAGGTCTTGTAGTTTCCTTTCCGTGTCTGCAATCAGCACTGTATCATCTGCGTACCTTATGTTGTTCAAATCTTTGTATATCTGCTTAATTTGTTACCTGTTCATATGCAGGCGGTTTGCTGCCAGTAGAGATTCTTGATTACTCTTATGTCTTTCCCAAATATGTTGAGGCTGCTGAGCATCTCCATTAATTCTTTGTGGCATATTTTGTCGAACACCTTTGTATAATCAATAAAACATAGGTACAAGTCTTTCTTCATTTGTATTGCCCTTTCGGAGAGCATCCTAATCATGAATATGGTGTTCCTTGTTCCTGTGTCTTTGATGAATCCGCACTGTTCCTGTCCTATCTCTGGCCTGATTCTGATTCTGGCTCTATTCATCAGTATTCGGACAATCAGTTTTGTAATATAACTCATTAAGCTGATTGTTTGGTGGAGTTCACACTTGTTTGCACCTGGCATATGTATATTACGCATTGCTACTCCATGCATGAGTCTCATGAATTCTGATTTTAATTGTTTTGAGATGTTAACATCTACCTGTTTTTGTCTAGGTAGCTTAAGACGGTATGCAATAAATATCCTGTTTAGTAACACAGATTTGCTGATCTTATATAGTTAAATATGTCCCCTGGAGGACAGTCAATTTGTGCTTAAGAGAGGGAGGGAATAATGGTAGAACATTATACCCTGGTGTCTGGAGAGTTGATTTTTTAAAAAAAGCTTTTAAGGAGGAAGCAGTCAAAATAACTTAGGAACCACCTCTAAATACTTGGGAATATCCTCAATTGGAGATGAGTCTGAGTTACCTAACCTGGACGTATTTCAAACTGGATCACACCTCTAAGGTTATGTGCAGTTTTTATCAAAATATGTTATCATAGATATTTGGCTGTGATGCATATGTTGGGTATACCCTTATCAGACTGGGTGTCATGATGAGTTTATTGGGTTTTGTATATTTATACTTGAGTTTTATTTTCATGCATTCATAATCATACCGAGAAAATTGTTTAAAAATAATTATTTGAAAAACATATTGAATTGTAAATTGTTTGAATAAAAATTAATCAAAAGGACAATTATACTAAATGATAATTATTTGAAATGCCTATTTTTGAGATATGTATGTGGTCTTGCTTTGAGAGAGTTCATGCTGATTTCCTAGAACTAATAATGCCCCTGAAGGATGGTATGGGGCTATTTTGCAGCAATGCCAGCCCATCACCCAACAATATAGAAATTCCTATATGCTCTTAAGATTTGTAAGAAATTCATATTGCAAAAGTAAGGGTAGGTTGCCAGGATGACAAAAGTGCCACAGAATACCACAATGTAAATGGAAATCTTAAAAAATTAATGGCATCCTTTAACACATACTTTTCAGTAGTTGACTATTTGTGTGCAGTATCATATAACTTATGGTTATAAGAATTTTTTCTTACTAAGTTTTATTAACGATATTTATATTTCAAATAATTATAATCTGTGTTTTTCTTCTTTTAATTTTTACATTTTTATTGCAATAAAGAATTTTGCATTTTGAATAATTAACATTTAGTATAACTGTCCTTTTGAATAATTTTCATTCCAGAAATTTACAATTTGCATAAATGTTTTTCGGATAATTATTTTGGAACAATGTTCATATAATAATAAGAGCAGTTAAAATACCACAAACCTCTGCCAAGTCAATACCGACATCATCTCAGCAATTAGTGAGAGATGATTATTAAAATGAGAATAACTGCAATGAACTTGACTGCTCTTTTTTGTTTTGATTTTGGATAATAAATATTAAATTTATATTATAAATAATAATATTTTCATTGAAAAAAAAACAGTGTGTCCAGAAAATGTAACAACGTAAAGCAATCTAAGAATGTAATTCAGTATTTTGCACGTGAAACATACAAAAAGACATTAGTAAAAAAAAATGGAAAAATAGCCCAGAAACTTTATCCCGTACCAGATCAAACACAAAATCTAATCATTTTGTGCCAGTCATGAGACCAATCATCCCTGAAAGTTTCATTCATATCCATCTGGTATGTCTGGAGATATCTTGATCAAGGACAGACAGACAAATGCGACCAAATACAATGCCTTAAGGCAAAGGTAATAAAGTGACCTGACTGATTGTCATAAATGTTTAATAAAATAATTTTTTTTCTAATTTCAGATTTGTGTGCCCATTTGCTGAATCTTGAGGATCAAACCATGAAAAAACGTAGTAGCCAAATTAGGATTCTCACTCTTCGTAAGGGTGAGAACTTGGAAACCACCTTGTTCCGCCTTGAGAAAGGTGAGTACAATAGTTACATCTGGAAGTCTATATTTCTGAGCATGTGTATTGCTTTTATTGAGAAGTTCTTGCTTATTTATTTGCCTCAAATTTAACATCAGCTTAGATTTATTCATACTCTCCAGTATTTGAAACTTTTAAATTGATGAACTTGACTTCTTTTCATCAACAAAAATGGTTTCTGAATTTTCAACTAAAAAAACAACCTCAAAAACTTGATAGTTGAGAAATTAAAATAATGCAAAAGATCCTTGATAGTTGATATCTCTTCTGATCTAGCTTTAACAGCTTAGTGTGTGGTCTCTAGCAGGGAAAACTGGCTGGTCACATTCAGTGCCTCAAAAATCAAACTAGTGACCTGCCATCACCAGTTGGAACTAGAACTATCATCATTTAAAATGAATCGCTGTTACTTCAAGTTTTCCAGAGTCAATGCCTGATCAGGAAAGAACTGTTGTTTTGGGGTATATGGAAGATCAAAACCTTTTGGGTAGTGAGTCATAATCATACAGCATGTAGTATTGGTTCCATGTAACCCCTTACTACCTGCTGCAAGGTTAGGTTATCTGCAATTAAACTAGTTATCCAACCAGGCTTTTCAGTGTGGTAGATACCCAGCAAGATTAAAACAAGACTTGTCAGAGGGGTGATAAACCTTCTTCTAAGGGTCAGTGGGGTTGACTTGGCTCCATAATTATGTATGCAGCCACTGTGATGGCAATATGAAATCACTAGGTGAATGGTTTCCTAGTCTGAAGTCAATGACAAAAGTGAAGGGTTCTTCTGAGGGAATCAATGACCACATGTCTATGAATTTTCAAGATGGAGGTCATCATCTGTGGTTTGATCTGGAGATGGATGGACTACACCATGTCTACTTGCCAAAGAATGTACTGGTGAGGATCTCAGTTGAGCAGTGAACCTATAACCAGATCTGGTCGTGCAACTGATCATAATGATGAAGATGCTAACAACCAGTATTGTGTTGTAAAAAAGTAATTTTTAGCATAATACTGTTTTTCATTTTGTTTTATTTCTTTTTTCAGAATGGATCCTACGTTTTGTTCTTGGCCCATCGCTTCATGCTGACAATATTCGGATGTTTACTAATCATCCACAAAGTCGCTCTGAGGCATTCAAGCGGCAAGTATTCCGCGAACTGAAATGGTTCAGTGCATGCAGCATGAAAAGTGACCGTCACGATTCTTACATTGATATCCAAATGGTCATTCCTGGTTCATTTAATTACTACTTCACTATCGATGGCAGGTCAGTACGTTTTTACATTATACTTGTACTGGTGGATATCATTTTAACACCAATTCTTTGATTAAAGATAACAACCTTGCTTTCTTATGCTCATTTTATTAAGACTATTTGGCATTATTTGTATACTGTATTAAAATAACAGTAATGTAGTAATTGTTGATGGACAATAATAATAATGGTAATATCTATATTTAAACTGGGTGTTATTTAATTTATTAAAAGAATATTCATTACAATTTTTTTTAACGTTTTACCCCAACTAAGGCAACGGTACTGCTTAGGCATAAGGGGTTACTGAGAATGAAATTGAGTGAGGAGAAAAGACAGTAAAAGAACAGGTTTTAAATAAATATATCAAGAAAAGTATTGTTAACTCTTTTGTAAACTTTTAGTGTGCATTTTTGTCCAGTTTAAACTCCAAAATTAAAACAATTAAAACCATATACATTCTGATTAAGCATGTTCAAAGGAAGGTTTTCATAAACAATTGATTTCTGCACTCTTTGTACAGGCAAAAATATTAGTAACTTAAAACATTTTTTTAATTTTAATTCAGTATTTTTAAATTTTGTTATTTAAGATATTTTAAACTTAATATTGTTCCAATGGATAAAAAAATGGAAATTTTCTTTTGTAAGGAAGGAGAGCCTATTGTTTTTCATGGACAAATATTTGATTTTAAAACAAATAAGCACTATATTAAATGAAATTATGGTTTGTGTATTCTTTTAATCTTTTCAATTTCATCCTAATTCAATTGTTTAGCACTGTTTATTTAAAATATAATTCGATAACATAGGTTTTGTACATGTAAATAGATTTTAAAAAATTAGCCTTTTTATATTTGTATTTTATATAAAATAAATAATTTATTAATAATAATTTTTGAAAATCCTCCTTTATTAAATAAATATATGGTGTCTTCTACAATTCATTCAATATTCATTCAATCATGACTGAGTAGTGAATTTGATCCTCACTGGGTGTTCCACACTTTTTGCATTGTTCCACACCTTAGTTATGTTTAGAAAATCATTTGCATACCTTGATATGGTGCAATGGTTAGCAAGCTTGTCCCACAAGAACAATTATGACTGAGTAATAAGTTTAAGTCTTGCTGGATGCCACATATTTTTGGCCTTGTGCCACATCTAGCTACACTTAGATCACCATTCATTATTCATTTATTAACTTTAACATTGTTTATTTAAAAAATAATTGAATGATGTCACTTATTGAGAATGTTAAAATATCGGTGTATTTCTTTTGCTATGTTTTCTATTGCTAGATATTACATATGTTTTAACTTAGAAATATCTTCACTTATATAAAGAGTAAAGAAAAAATTGTTTATCAAAACCTTCTTTGGAACATGCTGAATCAAATTGTATATGCGTATAAGGGTTTAAATATTGTGGTTTTGCATTGAAACCATACACACATGCTCATAGATGAATGCTTTTTATTATACAGGGTGAAGCACAAATACCACCAAGAAATACCTCCACGTAATGAAGACATCATGAGGGGCAATGATGTCTTCATCTAGCTAATGTCTTATTCTTGCCTACCATTAGAATGGATGACGGTAGTCTTCTAGAGAGCAACACACTGCTTACTTCTCCTTGGTCTCCCTCTCTCAAATGACTCAAATGGAATGACTACATTGAATCCATAGCTACTGCTAGGAAGGTTGGTTCATTATGTTATGCCAGGAAGTTTTTCTTGTCAAAATTAATTTTGCGCACTTATCTACCATTTGTCTGTGTATTGAATACTGTTACCATATCTGGTCGGGTGCTCCTGCTATTCATCTTGAGGTTCTTGACAAAATCCAAAGGAGGATCTGCAATATAATCAATCCTGACTTGACAACCCGCCTTCAGTCACTTTTTCACCGACGTGATGTGGCTTCCCTCTGTCTTTTCTACAAGTATTTTCATGGAAACTGATCTGACAAGCTTGTTTACCTGGTATTCCTACCACGTGTAGTTACTCATGCTACTAGATTGGCATTAAGGTCCCACTCTTTTACTGAAGAAGTAGTTAAATGTAATTTCTGCTTCTACTCTAATGGTTCCTTTTCTCACGCTTCCAATTTGTGGAACTCACTTCCATTTGCTTGCTTCATTGATAGCTACAATCTCCAAAAGTTAAAATGCAACACCAGTTGCCATCTTTTATCTACTTGATTCCTATCCATCTTTTATCCTTTCTTTGACATCCCTTGTGCCTTTTTTTTCCTCTCACTGTAACCCTTTGCACACTAGTGGCATTTCTGTCTTGCTTGGGGTGAAATGATTATAAAAACCTTTATGTAGCAGGTATTTCAGATGCACATCATAGAACAGATATTTTCACTTGTAAATATTTTGCTTGCAAGATTTTTTATGGGACGAATATGTGGAAGTTATTACAACTTACTAAAGTGAATTTTATTTAAAATCTATAACCCATTATAGAGTCTGCGACAGACCCCCCCCCCCCCATATACTGTAGTAGCAACTGCAGCAATGAGTGTGTATTTGTCAAATTAGATAGGAATGAGTTTTGTATTTAATTTGGGACTGACTCTTCTTCCAAGTTTAAAGAGCCCAGTCTGATATAGCCATAGCTGGCGGGGAGAGCAGATTCAGTTATGCTTTTGCCAAGGGCATTAGTGCAGTATGAACACTAACAACCTCAGCCAGAATTTGACTGACTAATTTCATTTATGGTCCTTTTAACATGTTGACTGTCAGAAGTCAATTAAGGAACCTGACTTTAGACAACAACTTTATAATAACCAACTTAGGCAATAAAAATAATTTATGATGATTGTGATGGCATTAAATCATCAGTCATTGTGATTGAGGTCTTGAGTGTACTAGGCTTGTTCAAATTGGTGATCACGTCATATTATGTGCTGCCTCCCAGAAATTGTAACTTAAGTTTGCCTATTATAGTTGCAGAATAAACTGCAGCTTGGCACTGTAGGTGTTAAACAAACACAAATTTGTCTCAGCGGGTATCTGTAACAGATAGTATCTAGCCACACTAGCAGATGGGTGTGATCAGAAAACAAACAGCCAGCTATACATTACCTGCTGTTTATATATACACTACCGGCCATAATTATTAGGCCACTCCAGTTTTTTAAAAGAAATGATGTATTTAATATTATTTTTAGTGGATAATTCTAAATGAAAATAGAATGGTTCTTTTGTTATTATTACTTTGTAAAATTTTACAAGGCAATTTAGCAAAGATGAATTCATCCGAATCACCCTAAATTTTCTTCATTCTTTCATTGATGAAACTGCAATATAGGTAATTATTAAATATTTATAAATTTATTTGATGCACATGTTATTGTGCAATATTAACAAAAGAACCATTCTATTTTCATTTACAATTATTCACTTGGCAATAAATACTAAAGGATAGTATGAAATACATCATTTTTTTAAAACACTCGGGTGGCCTAATAATTATGGCTGGTAGTGTGTATATATAGATATATATATATATTTATGAAAATGCGAAATGATGGTCATTAATGTTTGTTATAAACTAACTAGCACTTTATAGTATTTCTAGAACAGTGTAGATATAGTGTATAATAGAGTTTTTAAAAATCTTTTGCAATGTATATTTATTATGTATTGTGGTGTTTAGGTTAGTCTGCACTGCAAAATATCTGATCAAAACGAAAAAGGTAGCATCCTTGCAAATTTCCTATCAGCATTTTTGTTGTCATTTATTTTCAACATTTGACAATTTCCTTTATTTCCCAAAGTGAACCAGCACAGCCAGGCCAAAATGTTATAACAATGCACCACTAAAAGTGTTAATTTGTTAAAAGTAAAAAATAGCTGCATTTGTTCAAAAGTTGGCATGCTTCTGTCTTTTCTACAAATCTTTCCATGTCTATTGCTCTGGAAAGGTTTTTTTCCCTGGTGCCTTGAACACATGAATTTAAGCATTCTACTAGATTGACATCTAGGTTTAACCTGTTTACTGTTGAAATAGCTGGTTGCAACGTCCACTTTAATTCCAACAGTCTCTTTTCTCACACTTGCCATCTTTGGAATGCTCTTTTGTTTCCTTGCTTGCCTGATAACTACAATCTTCAAGAATTTAAATGCAACGTCAGTCACCATTTTTTGTCTTCTTAAATCGCATTCATCTTTTGTCCTTTCCTCATTCACAGTTTTCTCTTTCACTTTCACACCTTGTAACTCCCTGCATACTAGTGCCCTTTTTTTGTTTAAGAAAATGTTTGTAATGCAAAAAGCCAATGTTGAAAAATTATTTTCTGAATAAGAACAAGTTTATAATGATTTCCAAATGGTAATGATAATATTAGCCTTTTCCTTACAAGGAAACATTGACTGGGCAGCCAGTACTGATTTCAGTTGAAATTTATAAAATTCTTCAGGAAAACAGGTTTTTTAAGCCCTGTAGCTGTTATTGCTCTTTCCAGTATTGATCAGAGTTTCCTAGCTATCTATTTATTTAAAGTAGTCTAGAATATTAACATCATTATTTTCTCTCCAAGTTACATGTGCTGTTTATTTTAGTTGTTACCACTGTTGGTAGTCCTCAATTGATATGGTTTTTGTTATTTGGTACAGTTCATTGTTTGTGATTCTGTAGCACAAGACACAATGTTAAAAGAGGGATGATCTTTGCTAAGACCCTCAGGTTTTACTTGCTCAAAACCTTTTTTCACCATTGATCTTTGGATGTGGTTGTATACAACTGACAGTTTAGATATTTCTGAATGGGTTTGGTGAGACTACAATATGTGATGGCATCTAATTTTTGTATACAAATTTTTTGTATGGATTTTGCATACAAAGCTGAGATATATTGTAAGTATTGATGACTCATACACCAGCAGTACTTATAGTTAGCTTTTAACTCTCTTCTATACTTCTATATCTGACATGCCTTCAGGATATTGGCAATCATGGTTCTCCACAATTTCCTGTTCTTTGTAGCTCTTAGTAACTTGTTCTTTTTTTTGCCATCTCTCCCATAACCTGCACCACCATGCATTCACTCAAGCTCACCAAGTAGGTTGTGCATTGCTTTCCTCTGTTTCTTTTACCTTCAAAATGTCTTGTGAGTATTAAATTTTCCAAACTCCCTCTTCTTTATTATGTGTCCCAAAAACCTCAACTGTCTCTTCTTGATGTTAAGTAAAAGTATCCTTTTTGGTGCCATTATCTCTAGAACTTTGTTGTTTCTCACATGTTCAGTCCATGGTATTCTCAGCATCCTTCTGAAGAACCATATTTCTGTTGCTTCAAGTCTCTACTTTATCTGTGAGGGGATTGTCCAGTATTTACAGCCATAGAAGAGAACTGATACTACATAACACTTCGGTATTCTTTTCTTTGTTTCTAACAATATTTTTCTCTTTCTTAATACTTTGCTCAGCTTTTGGAAGGCATCTTTCACTATCCCAATGTGCATTCAGATTTCCGCCTCACACTTTCTGTATCTCCAATCTGTAATTTGCATTTTGGTTTGTCCTTTTTGTTAACAAGTATGAATTCAATCTATGATAGACTAATACTAAATGTAAAAGGTAAGGTTTCTTATGTCCTTGTCAAATGCTATTTCACATCAATATTCAAAATAACTCCTGAATATTTATCAAAACACTGGTCTATTTTTTTTACGTTTCTTTTTCTTTTTTTTTTTATTCAGCGATAGTTTCCAGAATGCTAATGGAAAAGGTTACTTTTTGGTTGATCCATCTTTGCCAGTTGGTGACAATGAGGAGATTGAAATGGATGGCATTCAGTGCCAGACAGTCCTCTCAAAATCACTGGGTCCATTTGAAGAATGGAAAGCCCGTCTGCAGGTAGCCAAGGAATCTGGCTATAATATGATCCACTTCACTCCTCTGCAAAAATTGGGTGTCTCCAATTCTTCATATTCCATTACAGACCATAAGAGTTTGAATCCCATTTTCAGCAAGAACAAACCAGTGACCTACAAAGATGTGGAGGAATTCACTCGCTGGATGAATAAGGAATGGAAGATACTTACTGCCAATGACTTGGTCTTTAACCACACATCTAAGTGTAGCGCCTGGCTACAGCAGCACCCTGAATGTGCTTACAACTTAGACAACTCTCCTCACTTGAAACCTGCCTTCCTTATAGACAGGATCTTTCACCACTTTTCTCTGCAAGTGTCCAGAGGAGAATGGAAACATTTTGGTGTTTCCCCTGTGATTGAGAAAGAGGAACATTTGGACGTAAGTAAATGATAACGATGATACATACCAGCTTTTTTTTTATAGCATCTACTGCCACATGTAGAGATTTTATCACATGATCTTCGATTCAGTACCTGTTAGAATAGTCTCTTGGAAATGTGTGCTTACACTGCGCATTAATATCCTTAAAAATCAATTTTGAGTACTTTATGATAACTTTTATAAATTATGGATAAATATTTAGAGAATAAGACAAGTAGAAGAAATTGTAGTATATAGTACTAACCCCTAAGTGTTGCAAGCTCACTCAGCTTGCTTTTTAGGTTTTGATTAGAACTTATATTGAATCTCTTTGAGTTAGAATTTGAACAGACTACAAATAAAGTTGAGATTAGAGACCCCAGAAAAGTCATTCAAGAAATGTATAGTAAGTACTCTGTATTACTTTCTCACTTCAAAAAAGTTCAGTGTTCTTCAATATTTTATTTATAATTTTCCAATATTATGAATTAACTATTTATGCTGTGTTTAAATACATGTGGACACTGAAATGAATACCAAGTGGTAAAAATTTTTGGGCCCAAAGATTGTGTTCAAGAATGAAACAGATTGTCACCTTTTGGTATTAATCCCAGTATCCACTTTTATATTTGTATGCATTCTAGCACTGATATTGAGCACTTTCACTCATCAATATCGTATCCCGTAAACTATATATCTATATAAATAAAACTGAAGGTGTGTGTCAGTGTTTGTGTGTATCCTCACTGATTTCTGTTAACATATACTTCCACAATTTTCATCTGATTTGTTTCAAAATTTACATACCCCTTGCAAATTTATTATTCTACACAACAAAGAAAAAGAAATGGCATGTGGCCCTCAGTTTAATCTTTGTTTTAATTTCCTATTTTCAAGAATTATTTTTGTTAAAGATAAGTTCAACACAGTAACTTTTACATGGAGAATAACTTTTTCAAAAAATACAAGAGTTATCTCCCTTATTTAATATATGCAAATGTAGGTCATATAAAAAAATTAAAAGTAGACTTATACTCTTCCCATCCTGTGCAACGCTGGGTACTTACTGCTAACTTATGATGTACGTATGGTTGTAAAATAAGTATACATAGCTTTATACACACAGGTACACACCCATATATAAATATTTATCTGGTGTTATTAGAATGGTGCTCAGTGTAATGTAACAGAGCTATTAAATATATATTAAAAAATATACATATTATCCTATGTCTATAGCATGACTCAGAGTTTCATGCATTTTGCAATCATCAGGTGCATATTATGAACTGACCATTTCTAGATTTGAATTTTTATTTTTTGGTATTAGTGTTCTTTAAAGTTGTTACAAATTATAAATGTGGAGTGCCATTTTTTTCATTTATTAAATGTATGATTTAATTTTGTTTATACTGAAACCTAAAAATGAAATAAGAAACTAAAATCATAGGAGTTATAAAAAATAAATACATATATATATATATATATATATATATATAGGTATAGATGTCCATTCCGTAAACGGCAAGGGTAAAGAGAAAGATGGGAATACTGGTGTGAAGAAAGTTGTGTGAGAGTAGAATGAATAAAGAGAAGAACAAAATACAGGAGGTGTCACGAAAAGCATAAGAGAAAGATTGGAATCAAGGGAATTGACATTGCATTTAAACTCTTGGAGATTGTAGCTATCAGGGATACAAGTATACAGAACGGAGTTCCACATGTGGAAAGTTCGAGAAAAGAAGCTGATAGAGTAGAAGTGGCTGCTGTATTTGCTTGTTTTGACTGTAAAAGGGTGTAACCTTGTTGGTGAGCAGGAGGGACTGTCTATGATGGTTATGATGGTAGTAGCTTCATTTTGGAAGCATTAAAATTTACAAGCCATTTCTTATCCCAGTCCACCACAGATTGGAGGTCCTTTTCAACATCAGTAGCAAGGTTATCTTTATCTGCTTTGGTAGATTTCTTACTGAGGTGGAAGTAATATGTATGTACATATATATATATATATATATATATATATATATAGGGTTTGCACAGGCTTGAAAAGAAAGACCTTGAATTTTCAGCTTTGTCTTGAAAAGGCCTTATTTCTATTATTGCCTTGAAAAAGACTTGAAAATTGTATCGTTTATGTCAGTAAAAATTTGTGTCGAAATATTAAAAATAGAATCAAAATAAATACTTTCTTCTGAAATTGCAGCATCATATTATTTTTAATAATTGCCGATACAAGAGTTATGTCCCTTTATCACGAAATGTTATTTATATGCATTACGGATGCAGCCGAAGTGAAATTCAAAAGTAAAACGAATGCAGTGTACCAATCCTCAATGGGGAAAACAACAATATTGAATCGCTCTTGGTTGGCCAAATATAAGTGGGTCAGGGAATTTAAATATGTTTGTCGGCAGGCATAAGACATTTGTTTTGAGCAAAATGGGTGAAAGTGCACATGGCTAGCACTAACACAAAGCAAACGAACGCACATGTCAGTGATCGGCACTCAACTTGACAAGTTACAATTCTGTTCTGAAACCATCAGATTCAACTGACGACCCCAAATTGATGTGTGAAATTTCAGCCCTGCCACTAACTGGAACTTCAGATATGAGCTACAAGCCGAAGTGACACGCTTCGAGCAGAGATTTTGTGGACTCGGTCAAATGAATGTGTTGGACTTGTATTTCAGTTGATGTTCCCTGGCAGTGCAATTGCTAGTAGGTTTGCTTTGAAAGCAGAGAATTCTGGTAACTTGACTCTGCTGACAAAGTCAAATGCTTTCAGAAAGTCAGCCTGTAAAAAAAAAAAAAAAATGAACTGGCTAAGCTCAAAGAAAATCTTCAAGCAAAACAAGAAGAACTGAAAATGATTCAAAATCAGTGAATGACAAAGTAAACAGTAGTGTACTGTAGTGGTGAGCTTAAGCTGTAAATAGTTGACCAGTTTTGTTGCATGTTACTATAGAGAACTTTGTGTATATATATATATATATATATATATATGTGTATGCACATATATGCACACACATATTTTTTTTAAGCTAGTTATCTTCCAGAGCAAGGCCTGTCAGATAGGTCATAAACACCATTGTTAAATCTTAAATCCCAGCTGACATGTATAAGTTTTCACTGCATCTGCATGCACTGCACAAGTGTTTTTAAATGCATCTGTATCAGTATTACTCTTTCAGAATTTATACAGTATGCACTGGTGAATATTTTATTTTTAAGGTTATAATCTTCCATGGGGTTCAACTCTGAAATGCATTATGAGCGACACAGTAAGACAAAAATATGATAGACTTGGTCCTACCTTGAGTGATTAACTCATAACTCATACCAGTAAAATATATAATTTCATTCTAAACACATTAATATATTGGAATCTAACTAAAAATGTCTGAACAAAGGACAGAAAAATTTCAAAGAAATTGTAATGCCAGTGTGATTTTTATAGAAAGTATCAGTTTCCACTCTTTCTAGTACTTTAGTAAATAAATTCAGTAGATTCAATTTAACTACCTGTACAGATAGAAGGGATATTTTTTTGATCATTTCACAAATTAGCTCAGTTCTGTGTTGGTTAATTGCCTAAAAGAGGCTTTTTTTAATAAATCAACCAACAGAAAAATGATCATCATGCATAAAGTTGTTCACCAGTTACACCTGTCTGTATATGCCGTACAAATATTTACAAATGCCTCCATAACGATACTACCCTTTCAGAATTTATACAATAAGCAATGGAGAATATCCTGCTTTTTAAAGTTAGAACCTTTCATGAACTATGAAATGCATTATAAACGATGCACTGTTGGATAGAAGAGATGATGAACTAATTTGTGCAGGCTTATAAAATTCAACTTTGATTGTTCCTTGATTGGTTCACTCATAACTCATAGCAAAGATATGCATTTACTTTCCGAACATTGATGATCCACAAATCCAAGATTCAAATTCTTGTCTGAGATAAGATTCAATACAATTTTCAATTATATAAAGTTTTATTTTATTTCATTTTGCACCTTATTTATTGCAATGTTTCAACTTTTTTTTACCATTAATTTCAGGCATCTCCATGTATCATATATGTTGGGATGTAGAACCTTAAACTATGCTAGCTATCTATTTCCTTTCCTAAAATCTCATATCCAGTGTTTCTTCATGTGAGTTCTTGAAATTTTCCTTGTTTCCCTCCCGACCCCTGTATACTTTCCCACAGAGCTTCTGTATACCCGACAGGTGTTAAAATTATGACTTTCCAATACATATGGGTCAGGCATGCATAAACTCTATAGGAGTACCCAATGGCAGAAAAACACAGGCAACAGGTCTATCTTACAATATAGAAGAGATACCTGAGAAAGGCTGAAAGAATAGCATTTAAAATATTGGGTTAAAAAGAAAACACAAAGTCAAAGAAATTAGTGTGAAGTAATTAACATTTAATAAAATTTACTGTTCAAACATACATATCGGTGCATTTTTTACTCTTTTGCTCCAAGATCTTTTTTGCATTCCTCCATTCTCCCATGCTAACACTATTGTCCTTCTTGATCTCTTTTCACAGGCTATAAGGCACTTGCTGCATACACAAGTCTTCCCACAGTTCAGGCTTCATGAATTTTATCTTTGTGATATTGAAGAAACTGTCAGAAAATTCCGTCGCCGAATAAAGGGTAGGTACATTTTTTTTTTCACTTTCATTTTTTTAATTAACTGGAATTTCTGAAATTTACCTTTCAGTGTTGATGATTCTGAAAGTATTGATTGTTTATTTACTTCTATTGTGTTTATATGCTTGTCTGAAGGAATTGTTATTATTACTGGTTTTGATTATAGGTACTTTGACATGGTATAGTTAGCAAACTTCTTTTGCTAGAGCAACTATCACTGAGTACTAAGTTTGATACTTACTAGGTGCTTCACAGTTTTGACTTTGTGCCACATTTATGCTACACCTAGAAAAACGTTTGAGCACTTAAATGTAGTGTAATGGTTAGCGAGCTGTCTCTCTTGATCAATTACAACTGAGTAATGAGTTTGATCCTCATTGAGTGCTCTATACTTTCAGCCTCAACTAAGCTACACTTTGTAAATCACTATTACTGGTTTTGATCTAACTTAGCTTTTTGTTGTAACAAAATGGGTTGTGGAATGACACATTCTTTTGCCAATTGATCAGATGGAAAGAAACTGAAAAATCAAAAAGTAGCTTTTTCAAGAGTTGATTTTCCCATCACTGAAGCTTTTTCTTGGTCTTTTTTGGATGATTCATCAAAGCACAAATCTGCATTCATCCTGCTCTTAGATTCTTTTCGATTTTCTCATCTGTGTTTGTTTTATTGTCTGGTAGAAACAGTTATTTATTTTGAAATTTTTAGACAAAGCATTTTTATCATTATTTTGACTTCATCTCTGTGTCCTTCTTGGCTTTCTGTTGAAAAAGAAGATATTTTTTGTGATTTTTTTAGAATAAGGTTCACCCTGTACATGGCCCAAGAGCCACTTGTGGTAGAGGATTACAGAGTAAGAAAGACAGTTTATATGTGGGTTGTATAGAATTAGAAAAGATCTACCCATCATTAAAATCCATTTGTTTTATTTCTTTGACAATTGCACTTATTTCTTTTTAATGGGTTTTTATGGAATGGCTTTGAACACAAAAGGGTCATTGATTAAGTGGAACACAAATCTGTAGTTATTTTGCACGTCTTCCTCAAAAATTTTTTACTCACTTTTATTTAGTTATTTAAGAGTTATTTTTAATTTTTTAAATGAAACCTTTTCACTATTATCATTTTATTATTATTTTTACTCCCTCTTATTATCATTGCTTCTTTATCACAACAACCCTATCACAACTTCACCACTGTAAACTGTGGAAAGCACAATCCAATGTGTTGCCAAAGACAAATCGCAGTCTTTTCTCAGAAGCAGCAACACACTCCTTGCCTCACAAATCTTTAACTACATACTGATCATATGAATATTCATCTGCTTGATAGTATTATAAGGCTAATCTCCTGCATGAACATTTTTTGCATTGCAGATGATTGTAGAGGACCAAACTCACTACTAGATAACAATAGTCAATGCAACTAATCTCACTAAACAATAACTTATACTCAGGTACCTTCAACAGGTGGCTGGTTGAATTCACAACATGCCAAATATAGTTGGGTTTTTTAAAGTCAAATATTGTATGGGGACCCAATGAGTATTGAACTTACTAGTCAGTAGTACTAAATAAAGGACTAAATAAAGGGTTTGGTTTAAAATTCAAACATATACCACCAGAAGAAAACTGAAGTGTGCAATGGCCGAACATTGTGAATATGACAATAAAGAGGAGGACAACAGTCTGAACAATTTAAATAGTTGCAATACATCTCAGAAATATAAACAGATGTTAAATATTGTAGAGGCTTCCTATTGAGGATTGAACTCTTCACTCAGTAGTAATATTCAACCAGACTAGCCTTGCTCACCATTATGTCAAACTGAGGCACTGTTATTGGCTTGTATGGGATTATCAAATTTGATATTGTCAAAATAGATTCTTTTGGTTCGTTCTTTTTTATTAGGATTGGTCTTAACATACACTTCACTCCATAAAATTACTTTGCATTATATATAATTTAATAACTGTTTAATTCAAAATAGCTAGCACACATTATCTTGACAATAAGTTCTATTATTTAACAAGTAAGTGCTAACAAAGAAAGGTGAAATGCTGCCTGACTTAATTTTTTCCAGATATAATGAGGGGAAATGATGATTTTTTAATCTTTTCACTGTAAGAATGTATTTGTTGATTCACATTTAGTCTACAGCTTTTCAATGTTTTTGTTCCAAACATATCAAGTTATAAAATGATCATTTATTTTCTTTCAGGAAATTGTGAACCTATCAAAGGAAAGGACCTGGTCATAATTCCTGACGAAAAATTTGTTCGCCTGAAAGGTGCTGTTGATTTTGATGTAGCAATGGGATATTACAACATTAGTAGGTAAGCATAAAAAGAAATATAAAAAAACAACAAAAAATCTAGGTTACCTTTGATATCATTTTAGTAATAACATTGTACTTCTAAAATACCACAAACTTGATACTGTACTGAATTTTCTTGATTATACTTTAATTAATCAAGTTTAATCAAATTTAGCATAATGTAAAATTTATTTCTGCTATGTCATCTGAAGACTTCACTACTTACACTACAAGGCAAATAATTTGGGCTTACCCTGCATTTCTTAAAAAAACAAAACAATTTAAAATGAAATACAGTGTTATTGCCTTTAATTTTTCATCTTTCTCCAGGATTCTCTTACTACCAAAATGTTCAATTTTGAATTTGTCTGTCTACAACAGATTTTGCTAAATGATGAATATTTGATTTTTACTTATTAACCCCTCACTAGACTTTTTAGATTACTGTAATGGCTGGAGATTTGATTCAGATCAAGGAAATCATGCAAAAAGAACAATATCATTCATTTTCGCAAAGACATGCTATACCATCTGATTTATGCACAATTGGAAAAAATTCACTTTTTAATAATACAATAATTTTGCAAATTATGACTTGGCTGCTTTAATCCCCTGAGCTCTCTTCCATTGAATTAGTATGGGATGAATTAGATAGGTGAGTTTGAAGAGAATACCCGGTGTGAGAGTAAGCTCTTACTGTGCTTGACTCCGTCACAGATCTTGCTGGCATACACACCATGAATTTTTCAATCACTCAGTCCCTTATGCAGATAGTGGAGTTCCCCATGCATTTCTGTAATAACTCTAATGGACACGACTCACTACTAGATCTCTGCTTTACCTCAAACCCCGACTCTTGCAATGTCAAGCAACTCTGCCCCCACAGAAACTGACCATGCGGTAGTTTTTGTCAGCATCTTCTTCCGCTTCCACTCCACCAAAGAGCTGATTGGGACTTGCTCTGTGATTTCCTGAGTGACATCCCTTGGAACAAAATATTTAGCCTTCCTGTTGAAGACTGTGTGGCTGAGGTCTCCTCTTGGGTTAAGGCTGGCATCAATGCTTTCATCCCCCTGGTTCTCCCCTGCCTGCTCAGCTGCCCATCAAAATCACTTCTTTTGGTGTTACCGGAGTCATGCATCGGACCATAACAGGCGCCTTTTTGCCTCAGCTCACAATGAGTGCAAGAAGATACTTAAAGGAATTAAGCTGTTGTTTGCAGCTAGAATGAAGCAGAGCATAGCATCCCGTTTATTCGGCTCTAAAGACTACTGGAAGCTCTGTAAAAGTGTGCTTAACAGCAGTAAGCCCTCAATCCCCTCTCTAATCAACGAATTTGAGGTCCTCACCTTTTCAACACCTATTGGCTCACAGATTCGCCACTAACTCGACACTAGACTCATCTGGAGTATCTGTACTTGACTTCCCTCTCCAAACCCAGACCCAACTGACTGACATACTAATTACTCCCTCGGTGGTCTCCAAAATAATTTGTAAGCTTGACCCCCATGTGGCGACAGAATAACAATCATTGTCCTAAAGAAACGTGCACCTGAACTCTCCTCTGTTCTCTCTAAACTCTATAACTACTGCCTCTCTTCTTGCTTTTCCTGCCTGCTGGAAATCCTCCTCTGTGGTTCCTATATATAAAAATAGTGGAGAACTCTCTGACTCTGCTAATTATCACCCTATCAGCCTCCTACTGATCTTTAGCAGTGTTTGAAGCCATCATTAGCGCTGAGGTGGTACATCATCTCTCAGTCCACAGACTCTTCTCTGACAAACAGTATGGTTTCCACTTCACCAGGTCTACTGCTGATATGCTCACTGCCATCACTGAGTATATACACCAGGCCCTTGACATCTCCAATGCGTTTGACAGAGTCTGGCATGCTGGCCTTCTATGCAAGCTGCAGGGCTATGGTATAACTGGATAATTGTTTGACCTAATCCAGTCATTCCTTTTAAATCAAACAATGAAGGTAGTATCGAATGGACAAGCCTCCCAATACTATCAAACGAACACTGGTGTCCCTCAGGGCTCTATTCTAGGTCCTACGCTTTTCCTTATCTATATTAACAATCTCCCTGACGTAATAAGATCCCTAGTAGGCATATACACTGATGACACTACAGTTTTCTCTTGTCTCGATCAAAAATCTGCCGAGGCTGACAAAGCAAACCTCGCTGCCAAGCTTGAAAAGGACCTCCAATCCATGGTGGACTGGAGTAAGAAATGGCTCATGAATTTTAATGATTTCAAAACAAAGCTGCTATCTATTTACCATCACAGACAATCATTCCCCCTGCCCATTAACATGGATCAGGCTTCTCTCCCTGAAAGTAAAATACTGCCCCTCCTCAGATTAACTCTCACATCAGACCTTAAGTGGAATAACTATATAGAATCCATAGCTAAATTTGCTGCTAAGAAAGTCAGTTCTCTGTGTAGGGCCAGGAAGTTTTTCCCGTCCAAAACAATCCTGCTCATATACAAATCTACCATCTGCCCGTGCATTGAATATTGCTGCTATATCTGGTCGAGTGCCCCTGCTGTCCACCTAGGTGTCCTTGATAAAATCCAACAAAGAATCTGTAATGTGATCAATCCTGACTTGGCAGCTAGGATATAGTTGTTTTCTCACTGATGCAGTGTGGCTTCCCTGTGTCTCTTCTGCACATACTTTCATGGCTTCTGCTTCGATGAACTTGGCTCACTAGTACCCCCTATATATGAATTTCCTCGAGCCACAAAATTAGCAACTAGGTCCAACCCTTTCACTGTGAAACCGATAAATTGTAAAAGAACTCCCAAATTTGTTGTTAAGGGCCTCAGACTCAACACAGAGGCTACATCAAGTGCCTTCATTAGGTAGTGCTACCCTGGGTCAAGAAGGTGATTGCTGAAAGACCCTATATCTGGCAAGAGGACTCTGCATCATACCACACAAGCAGGAGAACCCAGTCAGACAATTTCTTCAATCACATCACTACTTACATCTAACCACCTAACTTCCCAGGCTGCAATCCCCTAGATTGTTATGTGTTGGGCACAGTTGAAGGAGAGACAAACAAAACTCATTGTAACATGTATGTATGTATATATCTTCTTTTAGGATAGTGGAAACAAGAAATTTTAAAACAATAAAATGAAAGTTTTCTACTATGTGAATATTTTCTCTTATTTCTTCATTTCTAATTCATTTGTTTTTCAGATTGGAAGTTGGCAACTCTGAAGAAAAAATGGATAATTATTGCCATATGCTGCGAGAGAAGTTGCAACAAATGAATGACCAGGCAGGCCGTGATATTGGCAATCATGTTGATGCTGCCATTGACAACTTCTTGGCCAATGTTCGCTACCGATTCTTGGCTGGAGATGGACCCAGGCTGCATAGAGTTACAACTGATGAACCTCTTATGCATGAGTAAGTTGTTGAAATATGTATATACTTCTTTTATGCAACAGCAGGTTGGTGATCTTGGCTCTCCATAGCTTTCTATTCTCTATAACTCTTGTTCCTTCATGATCACACCCACTCCTTGTTCTGCCATTTACACAAGCTTGTAAGATAGGTTACTTGCTATTTCCTTCTGCCTGTCTTGCTTCAGTATGTTCCATATGATTTTATAAATTTTAACCAACAGTAATGCCAACTTTTTGGTCAATGAACGCTAAATGTTTTCTCTATGGAACCGGCTAATTTTACTATTACTATTCTTCTTTTTTATGTGCCATGTCTTTTGAGGACGTAAGCAATAATGGAATTTCACCTACCCCTATCCTTTGTTGCTCTTAACACTTTTTCCCTTGGTATCTCTCCCAAACCCTGCTTCACCATCCACATGCTCAAGCCCATCAAGTATGTTTCATGCTGCTTTCCCTGTTTCTCTTTCCTTCTATCTGTCCTGTAAGTATTAGATTTTCCAAGCTTTCTTTCCTCATTACATGTCCCAGAAACCTCAGCTGTCTCTTCCTGATACTAAATATAAGTTTTTTTTTGCATTTGCATCCTCTCCAAAACATTGTCAGTGCTCACATGTTCAGTCCATGGTATCCTTAGCATCCTTCAGTAGAACCATATTTCTGCTGCTTTGTGTCTCTCCTTCAACTTTGAGGAGATTATCCAGTATTTGCTGCCATATAGGAGGACAGATATCACATAACAGTCTAGTAGCTTAATCAGTCACGTAACAAAACTCATCATCCGAATTCTGATGAATAGAGCATGCAACAGAATCAGACAAGAAATAGGACAAGAACAGTGCAGTTTCATAAGAGACACTGGAACAAGGAATGCAATATTTTTGCTTAGAAGGGCAACTCAAATGCAGATGGACGTGTACCTGTGTTTCATAGACTACACAAAGGCATTTGGCAAAGTATGCCACAAAGACCTGATAGAGATGCCTGGCAACCTTGATATCTATGGGAAAGACATTAAAGCAATCAAGAACCTGTACTTGCAGCAAACTGCCTGCATACGGACAGGAAACAAGTTCAGCAGATATGCAAAGACAAGAATGTGTCTTCTCACCAGATCTATTCAATCTATACAGCGAGACAATTCTGAAGACGCTAGAAGTCTTACCAGGATTCGTCATGTGGAAGGCCATGTTCACCTACATCTTGAATGGACATGGCATATAGAAGAAGAAGAATCTTTTCTTTGTTTATAACTGAATCTTCCTGTCTTGCAATACTCTGCCTAGCTTTTGAAATGTGTCTTTGGCCATACGAATGCGCCTTCAGATCTCAGTGTCACACTTTACGTCCTGTGTCTGAACATTTCTCAGGTATTTAAATTTCTGCTCCTGTTTGATTTTAATATCCCTGAACTGTAGTTGGCATTTTGGGCTCCTATTTTTGCTGATGAGCACGACTTTTACAAAGCTCTAAAATCTTTTAGCACTGTTTGATTATTTTCTTTTCCAGTTACTTCAGCATGCCTGCTAAAATGGAAAGTTCTGTACAAGAAGAGGAGAAGTTAATGTACACTGATAATGCCAAATACATCATGGCATGTAATGGTTGGGTCATGAATGATAATCCATTGCGAAACTTTGCTGAGCCTGGTAAGTTGTTGTAAGAGTCTCATTATATTGCTTGTTTCTTTATCAATTAAGGCAAAGAAGTTAAGACAAACAGATGACTGTATTCATTTTGTTGTTAATATATTTATACTTATTGCTGTCACAATAACACCCAAGATGAGGATACTAGTTCAAGTAAATTATTAAAAAATAATGGCACTTTCTCATCTCCAAAATTCAAGCCAAAAATTATCATGTCAGTGTTGACCCAACATGATATGTCAGTTAAAATGGGTAGAAAAGCTTTGTAATTATAGCACCCAAGATGAGGATGCTAACACATTACTAAGTCCTGAGCCTGACATATAGATGGTACCACTAATAAAAAATCCATATGATTTTTATGTAGTACTAAACTTCAAATAGCATGTGACAAAATGTGGGCCCAATTGGATTATTAGTTTACAAATTACAGTTAAGTGAAGCTATTGTTAAAAATTTTCAAAACAATGGAAAAATCTGAATTTTGTGTGTTTATAAAGCATTGCTTTCTGATCGAAAAAAAATACTGTTCAAGCAAAGCAATGGCTTGATAAGTGTTATTCAGACTATGCTCCATTAGAAACAATGTTTAAGAGGTGGTATACTGACATTAAACGTGGTTGTACAGACACAAATAATGCTGAACACTCAGATCGCCCAAAATCAGTAGTTGTGGAAAACACCAAAAAAATCCACAAACTCGTTTTAGACAATCCTAAATTGAAGTTGTGTGAGATAGTAGAGGAGTTGAACATATCAGAAGGCAGTGTATTCACCATTTTGCATGAACATTTGTCATTGAGAAAGCTGTGCTCAAAGTGGATGCCACGTTTTCTTACAGTTGATCAAAAACAACAATGCGTCGACAATTCAAAGTGTTGTTTGTAACTGTTTCAATGCAACAAGAAGGAGTTTTGCATAAATATGTGACAATGGATGAAACCTGGATCCACCACTTCACTCCTAAGTCAAATCGGCAATCAATTGAGTGGACAGCAACAGGTGAAAGTCGTCCAAAGCGACCTAAATCACAGACATCAGTAAGCAAAGTTTTGGGCTCCATATTTTGGGATGTGCAAGGTATTTTGTTCATTGATTACCTTGAGAAAGAAAGAACTGTCAATAGCGAATATTATATTGCATTATTGGTGCAACTGACGGAAGAAATTGTCAAAAAACAGCCACAAATGAAGAAGAAAAAGTGATTTTTCACCAAGACAATGCAGTGTCATGTTGATAGCAACGATGGCAAAACTACATGAATTTCACTTTGAATTGTGTCTGCATCCACCCCATTCTCCAGATCCGGCCCGCAGTGACTACTAGCTGTTTGCAGACCTCAAAAGAATACTCCAGGGAAAGAGATTTGGCTCCAATGAAGAAGTGATATCGGAAACTAAGGCATATTTTGAGGCCAAAGACAAATCATTCTACAAAGAAGGCATCGAATTGTTAGAGAAGTGTTGGGATCAGTGTATCTCACTAGAAGGAGACTATGTTGATGAATAAAGTAAAATTTTACCTAAAAGTTGTTGTTTTATTAGTTAGGGCCCTGATTTATTGAGTTATGTGTTAGTTCAAGTAAATCTTTGTAAGATACCGTTTATTGCAGTGTACAAGTCAAACGCAAAATTCTTTGCTCAAAATTCTGAGTCAGGCCTATATCTACTGTATGTGCTGTGGCCCTAAACTTATGCCTACTGTTAAATGAAATTATGCTATAATATACAATATCCTGTGCCAAAATTACATAAGATCACAACATTTACCTGTATATTGAGACACTAACTGTAATCTCTTTCTATATGTGTTGTATAACAAATAACCTACAATACCCATCAGTAGGTAACATATTATTCATATATAATCAATAAACATTATTTATCATTAAATTGTCATTACTATTATAAAATTGTGCAGAGTCTGAGTTAACCGGTGCTTTGGTCAGTGTTTATGCTTAGTGTATCAGCTATTAGATGCAATGTGTGTTCTAGTATTAATATAATACTAAATTTGTGTTACTATATTATTATTTCATACTAATTTTGTGTTAATATACCAAAAATGTTCACCAGTTTTAGTAGAATATATTTGTAGTAGCCTGCTGAAGATACAGTAAGTGATGAATAGTAATTGTTAGGAGTGCTGTCCCACTTGTTAACAACTTGGTGACAAAGGTTTGCATTTCCTAACCCTGCCATAAATTTGACCCCTAGGTTTGGAAAGATATTTTAGGCTTGATAACTTGATTTGTGGATGTGCATTGTGGTGCAGTAGATATCAGCTCGGAATGAAAAATTGAAAAGTCGAGTTTGAATTCCAGTTAAATTCATTGCATTTACTTACATACAAATATCCTTGGGTAAAGTATTAATCCATCACTTCTCCCTCTGACTATGGGTTAAATAGCAGGACAGACTGGGTTTTACAGCCTTGGTTGGCAACCAGACTACCGCAGAAAGTAATGGCAATCTACTGCAAGAAAATCTTTTACCTAGTCAGTCAGCCCTTGAAATATCCAAGCATGTAGCACGTATCACAATTAATTTACTGACTGACCTTGATTTGTGCACCACAATTAACAGTAATGGTAATTTGTCATCTCCAAAATTTAAATTATCGTATCAGTATTGACCCATCAGAATACTTCAGTTGAGATGGTAAGAAAAGCTTTGTAATTATACTAACCAAGATGTCCAAGTAAATCAGTGTATAATAATCTTTTGTTTTCTAGGCAACTTTATCTATTTGCGCCGTGAGCTGATTGGCTGGGGAGACAGCATCAAACTGCGCTACGGCAAGTGTCCTGAAGATTGCCCATTCTTGTGGCAACACATGAAAGAATATACCGAATGCACTGCCAAAATTGCTGATGCTATTCGCTTAGACAATTGCCACAGTACTCCACTGCATGTGGCTGAGGTAAGTTCAGATTGCGGTATGAAATCCTTTCATTGTTGGTGTTTGAACAATTAGCATTTTTGTTTTGTTTTGTTTTGGTTTCCCTCTGAATGTTTTTAACTTCTGAATATTCGTATTTGCTTATCTCTTTTCAGTACATGATTGATGCTGCACGTACCATCCGCCCAGATCTCTATGTCTTTGCTGAACTCTTTACCAGCAGTGAAGCTACTGACAACCTTTTCATGAATCATTTAGGCATCAACTCTCTTATCAGAGGTACCTTGTTTTTGCTTTTTTTATTTGGAGTTTTCCGGTAGTGTTTTGCTTTAGATTTTGAAACTTAGTTTTGATATCAAGAATAGAGTCTAATTTTGAGTAGTAATAAAACCTATCTAAAATAACAAAAGTGTTTATTTTTATCATCTTTTCAAATTTTTTTATAAAACAGTCTTCTTTAATGTCAGTAGTGGTTTTGTTTAGATTTTAAAATTTAATTCTGTTATCAAGAATAGTCTAATTTTGAATAGTAATCTCAATTGTACCACTCTAAAAAGTATTCAGCTACCCCTGCTATACTCTATTTTTACAAAACGTTGCATTTAAGCATGAAACAGGCTGTTACTGTTGGGTGCTGATTTTAATGTCCACTTTGATATTTTCATATTTACATATGTGAGATTTCTTTTTAGGAATTTTTTATAGAAACTGCCATACAACTGATTTGAACATCGGAATTTATTTTATTTTATATATATATATATGGGAGCCATGATAGAGTAGTAGATAATGACTCAGATTGATGAATCGAAAAGTTGAGTTTGAATTTCAGCTGATTTTGTTAAATTCACTTCTGTGCAAATACCCTTGGGGAAGGCATGAATCTCTTCTCCCTCTAGCTATGGGTAAATAGCATGCCCTATAGCATTGGCTGATACCTGGTCTAAAAGAAGAACAACTTTGAATTCAGAAACTGAAGAGGGTTGTTTCAGGAACTTATGACACTATGTGCAACAGTTCTCTGTATTTAGCTCTTCCAAAAAGTGTGGTTGGTTCTGCACAAGCCAACACCACTATAATCAAACTATATGTGTGAATCGTCTGGCAGTTCAGTCCTAAGAACTGAGTTGTTATACCCTCATACATCAAAAAGGACAGGAGAGTCGAGTATATATATATATATATATATATATATATATATATATTAGTAACAAAGATTGAGTTTTAAAAAATGTCAATCAGTGTATTTGTGATAGATAATTCTTTTAATGCAAGCAGTCTTTGTAATGAAAGGGCTCAATTTAAAAAAATAATTCAATTTTATAATCAAAGCCCACGACAAGTGAATATCATATTTGTAAAATTCTGAGTAGAATAGGGAAGTTGAGCATTTAATCTTATTTGTTTCTCTCTCTCTCTCTGTTATATATATATATATATATATATATATATATATATATATATATCATAAGTCCATCATCTCTATATAATCCAATGTCTTTAGTATCTACTTCCTTATAGGCTGTGAGATTATAGAGTATTAATAATCCTACCAGATTTGAACATTCTGTAGACTCATGGTAATAAGAAATACCACAAATTTTAAAATAGATAAAATTAGAAAGATGATACATAAAGAATTTAAAAACCTTAATTTAAAAGTAACAATTAAAACAAATATAAAAAAAGTAGATTTCCTCAATGTAACCTTAGATCTAGAGAAAAATATACACTAACCATACAAAAAAACAAATACCAATCCTTTATACATCCACCCAAAGTCTAACCACCCTCCATCTGTTATCAAACATGTATGCTCATCAATAGAATATAGAATTAGTAGAAATTCAGCAAATGAAGAAGTATTTAATAAGCATAGCAATTTTTATAATAATGTCTTAAAAAATAGTGGATATAAAAACCCAAATATTAAATATGTAAACAAGAAAAGTAACCCCTGAAGGAAAAATAGGAATAGAAATATTTTCTGGTACACACCCTCTTTCAACCAAATGACTAATAGTAAATTGGAGAAAAAATTCCTCACATTAATTAGGAAACACTTTCTGGAAAAAATCCATTAAGTAAGATCTTTAATAAAAACACTATTAAATTAAGTTACAGCTGTATGAACAATCTAGAAAAAATCATAAAAAATCACAATAATAATAATTTAAAAAACTTTAACAAAATTAATAAAACAACCTGATAACGGAAAATAACAATTTAGACAAGAAAAAATGTAATTGTAGAAACCCTATAGATTGCCCGTTAGAAAACAGGTGCCTAATGGAATCAATCATCTATCAATGCATAATATCTTCAAAGGAAAACCCAAATAATATAAAAATTTATATAGGAAGTATGAAGAATACTCTAAAACGGCGGATTTACTAGCACACCTTTTCATTTAATAATAACAAATACAAAAATAGAACATCTCTATCGAAATATCATTGGTATCTAAAGAAAACAAAAACAAACACGCACAATAAAGTGGAAAATTCTAAAAGAAGCTAAAACATGTATGTCCTTAAATGAACCATGTTCATTTTGTTTATACAAAAAATATATATATTATTAAATCACTTAAGAATAAAATCTATTAAATAAATGCAATGAGATAAATGTCATATGTAGACATTGCAAAATGGTGACATTAGAAAATGGATAAAATCTAAATAAAATAACATGCATATAACCAACAAGTGCTTAAGAAAAATAATTACTGACGAACTATCAAAATAAAGTAAATTGAAACATAAAATTATTTATATAAAAAAAATTTTCTTTTTATAAAAAAAGCTTTACAACAAATAAATAGATATTAGAAAGATAGTATAAGCAAGGCAAGAAATAAATCAGAAAAAAGAAAGAACAAAAATGTGACTTATAAATGAAAGGTTTCGAGAAAATTACAATTAGGAGACCAAAAATGATAAGAAAGTGAAAATGACAACCTTGATACTAAATGGGCACATCACATCAAAGACAATAAAACTAAGCGAGAAAATATAAAAGAGGAAAATGATAAGATTAGGTTAAAGGCAAGTTGACATCTTGACCGTTAAGGAGAGAAAAGAAGAAAAGTAAGATAAGGGAAGGGGAAAAGGAAGAAAAAAAAAGAAAAAGTTTGTATGTATTCTTTGGGGCCAAATTTCAAAATGGATTTTTGCTCTGATTAGTTAAAAGAAACACACATGTAAATTTTATATCTTCCTGCATACATACACAGCAAACTGAAGGTTTTTGCATTTAAATATAAATCATCTGTACAACCAACATCAAACCTTGCCTGATGAAGAGAATCTCGAAACATAGAAATTTCTGTGTCGCAATGTACAATTAATTCATAACTATATAATTATATTAAGCTCTATGATATTTATTATATTGAGTACTGTTTATAATAAAATAAATGCCGGGGCACTCAAAATAGTAAAACCTTGAGTCCCCTTTAAATGGAATTATATATATATATATATATATATATATATATATTTTGTTTTTTTTTCATTATTTATTTTGTGTAACCTTTTTTTCCCCAGAATCTTTAGCTGCCTGGAATGCTCATGAACTTGGGCGTCTTGTCCATAGGTATGGAGGTCAACCAGTTGGTGCTTTTGTGCAACCCCACGTTCAGCCACTCACCGCCACCATGGCTCATGCCATCTTCTTTGATCAGACTCATGACAATGAGAGTCCTATTGTTGTAAGTTGGCTCTATACTCTAATTAAACACTTTCAATGTTACTGCAAATTATGGCATTGGTTTGGTGGCAATGTACACTTCAATTTCTCATTTGATGCATTTATAGGCTTTTGAAATCTGCAGTCCCTCAATTTGAGTTATTTTTTCTACATCACTACTGAATGTAACACAAGGTCAGTTTAAAGTAGGTTCAATAGAAATGCAAGGGAAAAATTGTTCAAGCTCCTCAGCACTTCAACTTTTGGGGAAACCTCAGGTTAAGTAATGATCCATCCCCCCTCCCCCCGAAGTAGAGGTACTGTCTGGTGGGGATGGCCCCATGGGGCTTGTGATTAATATTATTTTGATTTTTTTCTTGGTGAAAGAATATGTAAGAATGTTTCTTCCACTTGCATCAGCCTTCAAATGCAGGCAGAAACTTGGCATCCAAATCTTACCAGACTGTCCGTTCTCAGAGATGGGTTATAATAATCATTGTAAAACTAAAGATGTGAACAATGAATAAATACTAGCTGAAATACTTGATTACAAGTCTACTTATAATGATTGTAAAATGATTCCTTACTTATAATGATGGTCTAGTAAATATTCTTTCTCTCACAGTCAAGTTTATATTTGAAAAATAAGGATGTGAACAATGAATAAATACTAGTTGAAACATAATGTATAATATTTTATTACTGTGGGATTTTCTATGGTGGAAATAGAGCATAGCATTATCGCATAGTAATAAAATACTATATTGGTTGTACCAAGAATACTTGTAAACCCGCCATTATTTTCACATGTTATCTTTTAATAATAAAACTTACAACAATATCACATCACTTTCTACTTATCATTGGCAATTAAAAGATGCCAATAAAACATCTATCGTAAAATGGAGAATATAAAAAAAACAGAACAGATAGTCAATTTGTTTTGGCTTAACAGATAGATCACCCACTAAGTTAACTATATATGTTTGATATGCAGTGTATTTTTTAAAAACAAACTTTCCTGTTTTTGTCTCTTGTCCACTATTTTAAGTTTAGTAAGAAAATTATGTAACCTTTTCATGATGACATGTGTTAACTTTTCAGACTTGCTAAATTGCAACATATGTATCATTCAATTCATTTCATCACTGCCATGAAAAATGTCTGGGTCTTAAGTCATTTTCAAGTCTCTATCTCCCTTTACTCTTACAACCAAATTTCTCCTTATTCATCATGACCGGATTTTCTGTTGGTTAGGTGAGAATAACCCTTTGAAAATCCCCCCATCTTAATTGTCTCTATTTGTTAAAAATTGTGTTATTTTTAAGTTTCTATATATAATGATTCTTAACAGAAAAAATATTTCACTGCCTGATGAGGTTCTAATAAGATAGTACCAAAGCACAACGGCTCTTGTGTTGCAGTACATTATATTTTTAGTATAAACTTATAATAAAAATATTACCATATATAATGCTCTAAGTACTGAGCACACTTAAAGTAAATCATTACAGTGGACTGCCAACCCATTAGTTTGTACTACTTCTAATATATATAAATATATATATATATATATATTATATATATTATATATATCATATTATATATATATATTATATATATATATATATATTATTTATATATATATATATATATATATATATATATATATATATATATCCCTCTAATATTATACCTTTGTTTCTTTTTCTTAATTTATTTTCTTTCTTTTGCAGAAACGCAGTGTCTACGATAGTCTCCCTTCTACAGCTCTGGTGGCCATGTCGTGCTGTGCTTCTGGTAGTAACCGTGGCTATGATGAATTAGTTCCCCACCATGTAACTATTTTTATTTTATTTAAAATGTTTCTTCAGACTAAATCAAACACCACATCTCATTTTTAATAGATTTTTTATCTGTACTGCCAAAAAATTACGGCATTTTTTTGTTTTCTTTGCAAATTTTATTTTGTATTTATAAAGTTTCTTTGAAATCTTGCATTTTCAATACTTACTGAAAATTTAATTGAATTCATATTTTGTTCACTACTAAATAATTATGATTTCTACATCATCAAATGAATGACAAGCATTTAATGTAAAAAAAGGTATATATCTATACTTATTTTGATAATAGCTATAAATACACATATAATTATGCAATATAATGTATTAGTTAAATATATGGATTGAAATCCGACAAGAGGGATAGAATAAGTAAAGAACAGGTAGAAAAAAAGTGTCTTTAATTTAACATGCTTCCCTTTCAAGATTTTTCAGAGATTTTTTAAAGACGAATGATTTTAAATTTTTTAAAAATCCAAAGAGACAGTATGTTGATTTAGATTTGAATTCATTGGTCAGATACATGTCACGTGTAATAAAGCAGTAGATGAACATTTTAGAAAAAAAAAGAAAGACTCATGCTTATTATTTTTATTATTATGTATTATTATATTTTTCTCCCATTTCTTATATATTATTTTATGTTAGTTATATAGCTTAACTGTAATATTGTAATGATATAATATGGTACTTTATATAATTACTATTATAATATTATATATATATGATACTTTAATATATGATTTAATATTTTTAAATATTATATTATTTAATTATGATATCGTAATAATTTTAGTACATAGATATTTAGTATTTTCATACAGATTATTTCATTGAAAGATTCTAACCATTAATAAATTATTTTCAAAAGAATTTATTTATAAAAAGTTTGCTTAATACTTGTATACATTATTTCATTAGAATTTAAAATGTAAATGTGTTTTGTTTTATCATTCACACACATACTAACTTTACCAACTCATAAACACACACATTCATGCATGATTCTTTCATGTACATATTTTATTCAAAAAAATGTTTTGCCGCTTGATACTTGTATACATTATTTCACTACAGTTTTGAACGGAAATGTATTTTGTTTTGTTATTCACACATATACTAATGTTACTGGTATATAAATGCATTTAAATATGCTTGACACATGCATTCTTTTCACATACATACACTTACATTCAAAATAAACATCTATTGCTTTTATTACATGTGGCACACACATATAAACAGGCATAAGTTTTTCTTTTTTTTTCTCTAAAATGTTCATCTATTGCTTTATTACATGTGACATGTATCTGACCAATGAATTCAAATCTAAATCAACATACTGTCTCTTTAGATTTTTAAAAAAATTAAAATTTAAAATTTTTTAAATCATTTGATTTTAAAAAATTTCTAAAGTGAAACATGTTAGATTAATGACACTTTTTTCATACCTGTTCTTTTGAATTTAATGTCTGTCAAGGTGAGTGGCTGTTTGTTAATAAGAGTGCTCAATTGATATCAAGAGTTATAATTAACTTTTTTTTATTATTTATTGATGAAAAACCTCTCTCTCTCTATATATATATATTAGGGAGAGAGAGACAGAGATGAGTTTGTCGACATGGAGAATGCTTTTCTAATGATAATAATGATTCAAATAACATATACATTGGTTACACAACCACTACATTATCACACAATTTAACATGCTTTTTATCTGATAACAGCTCAATTAAATCACATAAAACCAAACAACACATTAAAAATCTACAAGAAATCTGATAGATCCTCACCAAAAATTACAAAGTAATTTTTTTTACAATGATGTTCACCCTGTACAATGCCCAAGATTTGTTTTGGGTATTTTTCATTGATTTTATATTTTTAATAAAGTTTATTAAATTTAGGTTATCAAAGAAATCTGTTATTGATATGGGCAAATAAACTTAGTGACATTTAATCAAAATTATTAAAGTTAAATATTAAATTAGAATAAATGAAAAATTATTAAAATTAAATATAAGATTAAAATAAAATAAATTGAAAATTAATCAAAATTATTAATATCAAAATAAAGTATAAAATTTATAAAAAGTATTAGAATTAAATATCAAATTAAAATATTTTTTTAAATTATTGAATATTACATTTAGATAAAATAATTGAAAAATTATTGAAAAAAATTAAGAATTATCATTAAATATTAAAATTAAATATAAATTAACATATTTTTAAAATTATTAAATATTACATCAAAGTAAAACACTTGAAAAATTAATAAAACTTATTTAATATTAAATGAAAATGTAAAAATTATTAACATCAAATAAAAATAATTTTTTTAAATAACTAAATATTAAATGATAATAAGGTGTTAATGATCTTATATATACAGTCAGTCAGTTAAATGCTATATGTGATACACGCTTGGACGATTATATCTCGAATAGAAACATGACTGATTGGACAGAATATTTTCTTGCAGTAGGTTGCAATGACTTTCTGTGGTAGACTAATTGCTAGCCAAGGCTATAGAACCCATCTGTCCTGGTATTTAACCCATAGCTGGAGGGAGAAGAAATGAATTAATACCTTTTCCAAGGGTATTTGCATGTAAGTGAATGCAATGAATTCAACTTGAATTTGAACTTGACTCTTCGATTTCATGTTCCAAGCCAATATCCACTGCCCCACAAGGTACAGGGTGTTCCAAAAGTCACATTACCATTGACTAACCTTGTAAATTTTATATTTATTTACAAAATGGAATCATGTTTCTGGATGTGAGAATATATTAAGAAATTTTATTGGTCAAATTATGAGAGATTATGTCATCCAAATTTACCCTAGTTGCTATTTCATAAGTCTATATTTTCTGCCAATTGTTACATAACATTTTGGTGATTTTCTAAACATTTGAGCACCAATTTAAATCAAACTATTCAGTCGTAATTTTCTAAGCACAGATTAGATGTGGCATAAGGCCAAAAGTATGGGGCACCCAGTGAGGATCAAACCCACTACTCAATTGTAATGATTCAAGCGAGACAAGTTTTCTAACCATTACACTACGTCAAGGTTCCCAAATGATCTTATATATATAGTGTTCCCTTTCTTATATTGGTATTGATGTGACATTTAATGTCTATTGCATAATTGTTTTTTTTCAGATTCATGTCGTGAATGAAAATCGAATGTACATGCCATGGAGTTCTAAAACTTCCAGTCCAACAGAATGCACTGCGTCATCTGGCATTTTGCGAGGAAAAAAGATCCTGAATGATTTGCACAGTTATTTAGGAAAATCAGGTTTTAACCAGGTGAGTTGTCTCTTTTCTGTTTTTCATTTTTTTTATATGATAATCAATATATTTTCAACATGCTTTGTTGCCGGTGATCATGATTAACACCTGCACAAATGTGAACTTACATATCTTTACAAAACAAAATTGTCTGCTGTTAACATATTCATACATTTTCAAGATATACATTTTTATGAAACTTACATTGTCTGCTATAGATTTATGTATACATTTTCAGGGTGTACTTTTACACCTTTCAAAACTTGCATTGCTTGCTTTTGATGTATATATACATTTTAAAGGTGTACTCATAAATCTTTATGAAGCTTACATGGCCTACTTATATATATATGTTTACAAGATAAGTTGTCAGCATAAGGAATAGCCCAAGATGTAAATTACAAATTGGAAACACCAAAATATCTAGGAAGTGTTTTAACAGGGGATTGGAATAGTGAAAGATACCTTCCAGCATTTTAGCAAATCATTAAGAAATAGGAAAATTTCATTAGAAATAAAGAAAAGAATACTTAACTGTTATGTAGTATTAGTCCTCTCATATGACAGTGAATGTTGGACAATCTCATCACTGTAGAAGATTCTTGAAGCAACAGAAATGTTGAGAATACCATGGACTGAACATGTGAGCAATGATAAAGTTCTAGAGAAAATGGAAACAAAAAGGACACTGATTCTTAGAATAAAAAGAGACAGCTAAAATTGCTAGAGTACATTACCAGGAAAGAAGTCTTAGAAAATTTGATACTCACAGGATGTGTAGAAGGCAAGAGAGATATAGATAAGTAGTGCATGACATACATAATGAATAGGTATTTGGAGGGAAAGCAAAATGAGGAACTTTAATAAGATCTGCAAAGTAAGGAAAGTTTGGAGGGCCATGATTGGTCACATACTGAAGAAGTATATAGAAGTACATTTTTTTACATAGAAGATGAAGTATATGTATTTACAAAACTTACATTGCTTGTTGTTGATTTCCTTTTTTTCATATGCCGTTTTATAGACAATTATGGTCCTCCACATCTTTCTGTCTCTTGTAGCCATTAATAAATTTTGTCTTTTTGCTCTTTCTTACAAACCCTGTTCTGCAAGATTAAGGCCAGGTTATCTAATGCTAATTTTCTTTGTAGGCAAGTTACAGCATAATCTTTCTTCTCTAATTTGATTTAAGTTCAACTTATTAAATAAGGGGAAATGTCTTTGTTTTTGCTCATTTCTACCAAAAGCCAGCATCCACAATTAGAAAGCATGATTTTCATGTTAATATTTTCACAGAAATTTGATCTTGGTAAATCAAAACCTTTGGAACTTTCTAGCTGCCACTCTCATACTTGACAAAGTTTACATATCAAAGAGGAAAGCTTATCGGAACAATTACCATGAAAAATATTTCAAGAAGAGCCATAGGAAAGCAATGTTAGGGTGATGAAAATATTTGCTATATAAAATAAATACTTTTTTTCCTCATTAGACTACAGACTTATTGATGTACCGCTATATGAGATTACTATTCACCACTGAATTAAGTGCATTGACAAGGAAGGAGATTATGTTGGAAAATAAATATTTGTTGCATAAAATAAAATAGTTTTGTTCATTAGGCTACAAATTTATTGAATGTACCAATATATGAGATTAGTATCCACCAGTGAATTAAGTGCATGGACATGGAAGGATATTATGTTGAAAAATAAACATTTGATTTATAAAATACATGCTTTTTTTCCTCATTAATCTCTGCACTTAGTGATGTGCCTAGATACTTTTTTCTTTCTTTATAGTTGTGTTTTTCTTCCAGGTTTATGTTGATCAGCTTGATTCGGATGTTGTGTCTGTGACAAGACACAGCCCCAGCACACATCAGAGTATTGTTCTGATTGCTCGTACATCTTTCAGCTTCCCCCATGATCCCAACAACAATGGAAGTTACATCAAGACTGTGAATCTTCCTGGTAAGACACAATTGTTAATCACTTTATTTCGAAAAAGGAAAAATGAGATGTGTGTTATATCCTTTAGAGAGGTTACAAACAGACAACATGGTATGTGAAAGAACAGTAACACATGTGTAGATGAAAGAAGAGAGGTTTATTGTAAAGAGAATACACTGCAGCAAGACAGGGAATCTGGTGGCAGTCTAGTAATTGCTGAGGCAAGTCATAGGTATCTCCTGTGCTCACTATATATGGCTACTAATATAGTCAGGCCACATAAGCAATAAGGAGTGTGGGACATTCCATTTCAAAAGGATTTATTTTGTTGCACATGTTATATGTACATGGTGTTAGTTTATCAAGATTTTTGAATTTGTAAACCTTCATGAATATTTATATATATATATTCTTCATTTGTAAACGAGTTATTATGCGACCTAGGTTTTTACCATGTGGTGTCTTTAGATGATTTGCAATAAGTGATTTTACTGTTTTTTGTTTTTTTTGTAAGAACGCACACATAACTGAATTTTTTTGAACGCTCACATAATGGGGAATTTTTGAACGCACAATTTTTAAAATTACAAGAATTTTTTAAAGTTTTCATCCATGGTTGTATGAACCTAATAGATATTTTATGGTATGGTTACACTTAGTCATATGGCTACTAATATAGTCAGTTCACATGGGTGATAGGAAGTAGGGGACATTCCATTACAACTGTGTGTAAATAGAACGCAAAAAATTTCTCCTTTATTCATTCATCAGAATTTACTAAAACATATCAATTCAAGTTACTTGAATTTATCATTTGTTTTGTTTTGAACCCTTATACATACAGTCTTATGGCTACTCCATTTTTTATTGGGCCAAGTCAGAAGTAATTTCCATTTTTTGGAATCAATTGTAATGACAAATAGAAAATCTTTAACCTCTGTGCCTTAAAAATAAATCCAGGTGTCAAAAGAATGGTTTTCCCCTGACACTGCTATTATTTTAACTACCTTCACACCTCAGCAATATATATATTTTTTAATTGTTTCACTTCAAGTAAGGCTTTAATGCCACTAGAATGCATGAGGTTACAAGCAGTAAAAGAGAATGGGGAGGATTAAGGAGAGGACAAAAAAGGAACAGGGTTTAAGAAGATAGAACATGGTGATTGATGTTTCATTTGTATTTTGGAAGATTGTAGTTACCAGGGAAGCAAGTAAACAGAAGAGACTTCCACAATTGAGAAGTACAAGAAAATAAACAGAGTAAAAGTGGCAGTTGCATCTAGCTAGTTCAACAGTAAAATGGTGAGACCTAGTTGCCAACCTAATAGCATGCTTAAATTCACTTAGTTGAAAAAGCACCAGGCAAAAATGCTCATCAGAATAGTTGCATGAAAATATTTGTAGAAAAGATAGAGAGAATCCATGTCATGTTAGTGAGAAAATGACTAAAATTGAGATTCCTGGTGTTTAATAAATATGTGTTCTACAATTAAATACATAGAGCTCTTTTTGTGTATCATTTTTAATATTTTATAATTTTTAATATTATATTACTAGGATTCACTTGGATAATTTACCAAGGGAAGTTTTCTTACCACAGTTTGTTTACTGTCACTATATATATATATATAATCTAAACTTATTTATAAATGGAACTTTGTGTGTGTGTCCATTGCCTATAGACTCTGAAATGGCTGAATCAATTTTCTTGAAAATTTACACAGTTGTACTATTAGTGTCTGCGAGTGTTCTTAGCTAGGTTTTGTGTCGAGGTACCCCTGATAAATATCGAAAATCGATAATTGAAAAAATCAGGTTATAGAAGGAGTGGTCCGATTTTAATCAAATTTGATACACTCATAGACAAAGACATAAGAAATGATATTCAGAAGTTTCAAGGTTGCAGTTCTTACAATAGTGCAGAAAATCGATTATATATATATAAAAGGCGAGATGTTTGCCTGTATGTCTGTATTTTTTTTTTTTAGCCCTTTTATTTTAGTTTTTGCTTCGGGTTTGGCTCTAAGTAGGTATAATTGTAGTTCTTAGTCTCAGCCATGATACCATTTACTCAGAGGACTTATTTAGCCTTCAAAATTCAGTTTACAACGAAAAAATCTTATTTGATATTGATAGCAGGAAATCAAAATTTGACTTACATCCATTCATTTTTCTTTGTCTACGGTTTCGCTTTAACTGGAAACAACTATTGCATTTTAGTCTTTCGTGCCAACGTCCAAAGAGTCTGAGCTCCAGGATCATGGATTAGTTTTAAAGCTTTCATTATACCCGAGCAACGGTATATATATATCTCATCTAGTTCTCTTTTGGTTTTGTTTTTTTTCTCACCTTTCTTTCTGCTTTGACAGCCTGTCTTTCTATATCTTTTTTATCTCTCTCTTTGTGTGTGCGTGTGTGTTTATATATATGTCCTGCTTTTCTTTTGATTTAATGTATTTTTCTTACCATTTATATCAGCAGTATATCATTTAT
This sequence comes from Ascarosepion bandense, assembly GCA_037127315.1. Taxonomy (NCBI): domain Eukaryota; kingdom Metazoa; phylum Mollusca; class Cephalopoda; order Sepiida; family Sepiidae; genus Ascarosepion; species Ascarosepion bandense. Next base: position 1,431,024 of record JBBBDQ010000848.1, read on the forward strand.
GCAAATGTTACTGAGTGTGAAAAAATTAGTGAGAAAACAAAAGAAGAGGAATTAAGAAGACAGAAGGTGATGGTGACATGGCATTTAAATGTTTTAAAATCAAAGTTGACTGGAAACCAACAGGCTGGAAGGGAGTTCCATGAGTGAGAAATGCAAGAGAAGAAACTGTTAGCATAGGACCTATGGTTACATCTGGCATTTTTAACTGTAAAATGATGAGAGCTAGCTGCTAATCTATGACTGTGCTTAACTTCATAAAATGGAGGTACTGAAGAGGAAAACACATCAGAGCAATTACTATGAAATTATTTCTAGAAAAGGCACAGGGTTGATACATTATATCAATGGGGAAAGTGACTGAAGCTGAGATGCCAATCAGGACTGCTAACATTGCAGTTTATTTGAATTTTATCAAGCATCTCTAAATACATAGCAGAAGCATCAGATCATATATTGTATCAATATTTAATGAATGAATCCAACTCAGAAGGGATGAGAGATTGTACACTAATTAGAGGTTGTAAAATATAATGCCAATAACAAATAAGAATAATAATTGTCTATCTTTTTCACTTACACACATGTATATACTGTGTTCATAGATATGTTTTTTTTTTAACTGTGTTAGGAATATTACTTCCTTCTGTTGTTTCTGTTACATGGTGTAATGGTCAGCAAGCTTGTCTCACTAGAACCTATTACAACTGAGTAGTGAGTTCTATCCTTACTGGGTACCCCATACTTTTGGCCTTGTGCCACATCTAAGTGGCGCTTAGAAAATTAACTATTGTGTCTTTTTCATTGCATAACTTGCTCCCTGTAATGCCTATGAATTACTTTTATTTGCTCTTTTCCTAAGATGCATTTGAATTTAAAGTGTGATGACAAATCTTTATACATTTCAATTCTTTGATAATCTGCCTGACTTATTTGAAGTTCAGATCAAAAACAACTTAAGAGCTTTGTTCCAACCTATCCCAATTCAGGGCAAGGAAGGAAATCCTTAGAACATTTTGAGGACATAAAATGTTGCCTAAAAGAATGTAATTTTTTTGTTTCCAGATCAAAAAACAAAACCTAATTGTATTGTGCACATTAACAGCCTGTCCCATCTAAGTAGGAAGCAATGTGTGAATATAAAGGTTGTAACAATAGAAAAGGACAGTTTTCTCCGAGAGCTTTCGAAATGTTTTATACTCCATAGTCAATCATTGCAGATAGATGATGATAATAGAAAAAGAATGGAAATTTGGCAGACTTAAACCTTTGTGACCCCTAAAAAAATGGGGTCTCAAAAGGACATTGTTCCCATGAGACTGCTATTTTTATAACTACCTTCACTTTTTGGCAATGTTTACTGTTTTAAAAATCAATATTTAGAATTGCAACAAAACCTAAACATATGATGAAAGTGAATTTATACATTTTTTTCTCTTGAGAATTTTTTTCTTTTGCTTTAGCATAAGGTCACAGACCCTATGGGGAAGCACACATCTCAAGCTAGTCAGTCAGTAGTACTTTTAGAAAGGTAAACCTTCATACTTGGACAAAAAATATCCGTTTTTTTCACAAACAAAATGTTTCTTATTTTGATTTTTTTTCCACGCTGTGCCAACTGCATATTTTCTGCTGTTAAGATGGTGGTTGCCAATAATTGATCCTTGTAGGGTGTCTAATTCTCTCATAATCATCTTGCTGTATAGATTGAATAAACTTTTATTCTAACCCAATTTGTTATTTGCTTATTTTTTGGACTGTTTATTTTTCTACACCACTGGTTCTCAACTTTTTTTTTACCAATGGACCTCTTTTACTCTTAAATTAATTTTGGTACCCCTCCCTCAGCTATTTGATGAAAAAAAAGCTGTTTAATTTTTTACAAATAGATAAGTTTAGGAACTGTATTATAAAAATAGTAAATATATGTTTATTTTGAAGTAAAACTAATGAAAATTAATAACTAAATTTTATGGAACATTTATCTTCACTATTAAAATAACTCAAAATAAAAATTTTAAAATATGTAAGTAATTAATAAATTAAAAAAGTGCAAATTTATTCAATGAGATCCCTGTGGGTGATGTTGCTCTATGATTTATTTTTAAATATTTAACTCCATTGATGTCAATGATAGTCGAAAATCACCCCTTATCTCAATGTTAAGTCTGTTACTATATTAATTAATTTATATTAATATTTAAAATTTTTATCATTATTTAGCATTAATATATTAAATTAATTTTTATAATAAATTATAATCTTTACATAATTTTCACTTGTATATATAATCCTCCCTTCTCAGTTTTATTCAAATTTGGTAATCATTGCATTCTCAGCATCTGTCTGTAGAACCATATTTCTTTTGTTTTAACTCTCTTTTTCATCTGAATTGTCCAGCATTCATTGCCATATTGAAGGACTGATATTATGTAACAGTTTAGTACTCCTCTTTGTTTCTAATGATAGTTTGAATAAATTTGGTGAGAAGACACATTCTTGTCTTACACCAGTTTTTATTTTTGTGTATTTACTCAGTACACTCTCTATCCAGGCAGTTTACTCCCTGTACAAAATCTGGATTATTGGATTATTCTAATTCCTTTTCTAGACGAGCCAAATTTTTCCAGCAGAGATTAAATAATAAACCAATCAAAATGTGTTTCCAAATCATGGAATGATATGTGAATATCATTGTTATTATGATTGTTAGGTGTCATTGAAGATGTGCTTTTTGAGATGAGGATGGTTCACAAAGACAGCAGTGAGTACAGGCGTCACCAGGAGCACATCAATGGTTTACCCAACTACCAAATGGAGATCACTGAGAAAATAAAGCCAGCACAAAGCAAGATGATCTTTGTTAGTCATGTGGATGATAATGACACTCAGATCAATTTCAAGAACTTCACTCCCAGCAGTGTTATTGCTTTTAGGTAAGTTATATACATGCTTTATTTATGTTATTGATGTGTTTGTATTTATGTATGTATTTAGTTATGTGTTGATGTATGTTTGTATTTATGTCTATGTATTGATGTATGTTTATATGTATGTATGCATGTTTCTATGTATTGATGTATGTTTGTATCTGTGTATTAATTTATGTATGGATGTTTGGTCATATCTATGTATGTATTTATGTCTATATGTATCCATGTATTAATGTATGTTTGTATCTGTGTATTGATGCATGTCTGTATCTATGAATGTATTGATGTTTTTTGTATTCGTGGATGTATTGATGTATATATATATATAAATATGTATGTCTGCTCCCAGCCATAATTATTAGGCCACCCCAGTGTTTTAAAAAAAATGATGTATTTCATACTATTTTTTAATATTTACTGCCAAGTGAATAATTGTAAATGAAAATAGAATGGTTCTTTTGTGAATTTTGCGCAAAAGCTTGTGCATCAAATGAATTTATAAATATTTAATAATTACCTATATTGCAGTTTCATCAATGAAAGAATAAAGAAAATTTAGGGGGATTTGGACGAGTTCATCTTTGCTTCCTTTCCTTGTAAAATCTTGCAAAGTAATAATAACAAAAGAACCATTCTATTTTCATTTGGCAATAAATACTAAAAATAGTATCAAATACATTATTTCTTTTAAAAACACTGGGTAGCCTAATAATTATGGCCAGTAGTGTACGTATGTATTTATGTCTGTATGTATTAATGTATTGATATATGTTTATAATGTTGTATATTTGTATCTATGTACACATTGATGTATGTCTGTAACTATGTGTGTATGTTTCTACATTTATATCTGCATTGATATACACTACCGGCTATAATTATGGTTGGTAGTGTGTCTATGTACCTATATGTGTATCTACATTTATATATGTATTGATGTATGTATGTACTTATGTCTGTATATATGTGGGTATTTTTGTGTATATATGTACTTATGTTTGCTTTTTGACCTTCAAGCTTGGGTTTGAATCTCACCATGGTTGATTTGTCAGGAAGGTGACTTCTTGATGTTATCTGTCTGAAGAAGTGTGCGGCACCTTTGAAAACCACATCACGGGTTGACCCAACCCTTGTGAGTGAAATTGGGAGCCGTTGATGGTTGTGCTTGCTTGAAGTCACAAGTCATTGTGATCGAAGTTTTGAGCACCCTGGCCTTGTTCAGATTGTTCTTTATACTGGATAATGCACACTCACCCAGACATTGTAACTGAGGTCTGCTCAGCATAGTTGCAGTATAAACCACAGGTGTACTATGTGAGTGTTGAACAAACACAAGTGTGCCTGAGCAGGCATCTACAATGGGGATATGGGTGTGTGGCTTATTGTGCGGCACCTTTAGAAAGTGCCTGAAAACCATACTACAGGTTGACCCAAGCCTTGTGAGTGAAATTGAGTAGATGGTTCCCTTTGAGTAGCCATTGATGGTTGTGCTAGCTTGAAGTGACCAATGGTTTGAGTGTCATGGCCTTGTTCAGATTATTGTTCATGCTAGATTACATACTCTCTCCCAGAAAGTGTAATTAAGGTTTGCTCAGCATAGTTGCAGTATAAACCACAAATAGGCTCTGTGGATGTTGAACAAACACAAGTTTGACTGAGCAAGTGTCTGCATTGGGGATTAACTAGTCACCATTGTAGACAGGCATCCTTGGATATGAGTGGCCAGCCATAACATATCATATTCATATGTATTTGTCTATGTGTCTATTTGTGTCTAAATATGTTGATGTATGTATTTATCTATCTATTGATACATGTATGTATCTATGTCTGTAAGTTTATATTTATCTTTGTGTGTATTAATGTATGTCTGTATGTATGTTGTATTAATGCATGCATGTATGGATGTATCTACAGTACTGTGCAAAAGTATTAGGACAAAAACTATTTTATCTTTTATCAGGCATTTTGACTTAAAATAATCAATTTAATTAAAGTAATTTTATTTGATTTACTCAACAAATGCTTTAACAAAAAAAAAATACTTGTTACAAAATAAATTTAATATTTAGTATAATAGCCTTTTGCTTTGTTCACAGCCTTTATTCTGTCAGGCATTGATATCACAAGCTTCTTCACTGTATCTAATGGTATCTCCTGCCAAGCAGCTTGTATTTCTTCCCAAAGTGTGTCTTGCAAAGTAACATTAGATTTATCAATTTTTTTATAAAAAATATCCCATAGATGTTCAATAGGATTGAGATCAGGGCTTTGTGGGGGCCAATTCAAATTCCAAAGTCTTCCTTCCTCTTTCTTTTGAGTTAAATAATTCTGACACAGATTTGGCTTTTCACCCCTCCTAATACTTTTGCACACTACTGCATGTATAGATGGTTGTTCTATGTATGTATGTATATAGCAACTAAGCTAATAAACCTAATGCAATTGCTGCTGCTTGTCTGTGCTGTTGGATTATTTATCATTACAAGGTCTGTTCAAAACTACAACAAAGAAAACTACAACACATCAATTTGGCATTTAATCACCTTTGGAGTTGTTCCCACACACTTTATTGTGTGTCATTTCTATTGAAAGAAACATTCCTGGAGTTGAGACCTGGGTTTGAATTGCCACATGGTTGATTTTTCAGGAAGATGATTCTTAATTTTATTGGTCTGGAGAAGTTGAACTCAGAGTGCAGTACCTTTGAAAAGTGCCTGAAAACCATATCATGGTTTGGCCCAAGTCTTGTGAGTGAAATTGGGTAGGCGGAAATTTTTAGGGAGCTGTCGATGTTTGTGCTAGAACAAACTGACAAGTTATTGTGACCAAGTGTTTGAGTTTGCTGGCCTTGTTTAAACTGTTGATTATGCTAGATAAAATGCTTTCTCTGAGAAACTATAACTAAAGTATGCTCAGCATAGTTGCAGTATAAACCACATGTGAACTATGTGTGGGTTGAACAAACACAAATATGCCTGAGCAGGTGTATGCAACAGGGATTCACTAGCAACCCTAGTAGACAAGCATTCTCAAGCATGTGTGACTGGGCCAGCCACCCATTCATTCATATGTGTGTTTTAATATACATACATATAAATATGTCTGTGTCTGTATACACGCATATATGTATATATAGGCCAGTACATATTAATTTCAGTGCTTTAAATTCTTGGGATGTCTACTCAAACATGGCTAACTGCAAATTATAATGTTGTGAGTAATAAAAATAATCTATAATAAATGAGTAATAATAAATATATTAATTGCTTTAAAAACATTACTTTGTTTATGTTTTGGGTACAAAAATGGAATCATACCTTTGCCAATGATGTAAAAATATAAGGAAATGTAATAAACATGACTGGAATTTGAACATGTCTCTTCAATTCTTCAATCTTAAATGCTAACCATTACTCCACTGTGCCTGTCTTACCATTAAAGTTGGTAAAATGCTATTTCCTTGCAGTTTCTAGAAATGTAAATACAGGTTTGTAACCAGGACAATTCTTGATGCTGAAAATATGTAATTTTACCTCCTACAGTAATGCTTGTTATGGTGTTACCATTATTTTCTCCTAGATTTGTCAACACCCTTATACAAGAAAGACTTGATTGTTCGAACTGAATTTATTTCCTTTATTTTGATTGACAAACAACAAAAATTAAAAACATGGAGAATTTTGATTACTCATCTGCCAAAATATTTCAAAATTTTAAAAGAGAGCACCACAGCACTAAACCTTATAACACATGGATTTTGGTGCCCATCCTCTGGCAACAGATGTTTCCAATATATTAAAAGAAAGACAGTAAATCATATTAAAGAAAAACATCAATAGAAATAGTGTAAATCATTGTTAAAAATTACTTGCATTGGTCTTGTCATATCAATGAATATAACCAAAACACTGTAAGCATGTTGAATATATGTTATTGCAATAGTAATTTTGGAAATGGTAAGAATTATTTGTTTCTTTCAGACTTTCACTTCCAATACAATCTAAAGATGCAATTCTGAAGGTCCGCAGTCACTTGAACCAATTTGGTTATGTGATGAGATCTTACAGTGGCCGCTCACTCTTTGACAAGGATTCTGAAACCTCCAACTTCAGAGAAATTATTGGCGAAATGGATTACTCTGCCTATAACAGAGCCATGTTCCGTGTGACAAGTGAAGATGAATCTGATGGAATGGGATTCCGAAGTTATAACATTCCCAACTTTGGAAGCCTCACTTACTGTGGTCTGCAAGGTAAGTATCCTTTCTTCTATAATAAAGACTGTGTATTTATTTGTATATATATATATATATATATATATATATATATATATATATTAATATTAATTATAGTAATAATACCAATAGCAACAGAACTAATTCTGTCAAGACTAGCAATAATTAAACTACAAATGAGATCGTCTTGAAACCCACCGGGAACTAACCCAGAGGGAAAAGAAGGGGAAGAAAAAAAGAAACAAATGAAATACCTGGACAAAAAGTCAAGCATTCGTAAGAAAGAAAAAAACCCCAAAACGAAAACCTTAACAATAAAGAGCTCAATACAAAAGCAGAGTACATAAAGCACTCAAAGCGAAAGTAGAGCAAACAAAATCGAAAATCTAAGAGTGAACCAATAACCTACCACGGTTTTGCTTAACAGCTCATCAGGGAAAATTGGCTAAAGACTTAGAAATTATGCAGCATATATGTAGAATTTCAGCTTAAACAAGGAAGACACCAAACTCAAGAAAAAGCGGGGGATAAACTTCATTAAGTGGGGAAAAAAAAACAATTAAACAGGAGGCTAATTGAGCAAACAGTTTTTCATGTGGATACATTTATGAAGAATTTCAGTTTTTGAATTTAATAAATTCTGCACGGGTTTGAATAACACAATAGCTAACTTTTCTTCCCCGCATAAATTGAAGAACTTACTCCCCGACTTGTACTTGGAACATCGTTTTAAAATTTCCCATTTTAAAATAGGATCAGTATTATTAGAATTTTTAATGTTCCACACGTAGGACGCCAGAGAAGTGTTAAGCGAAACCGTGGCAGGTTATTGGCTCACTCTTAGATTTTCGATTTTATATATATATATATATATTTTTTTTTTTAATCATTTCACCCCAAGCAAGGCGGAAACGCCACTGAAGTGCAGGGGGCTACATAAATGTAAAAAGATTAATTAGAAAAGAATGAGGAGTACAAACTAGTTAGAAAGGAACAATAGAAAGCTGAGAAAGCAGGTGCGATGACAGATACATAGGTGGAGAGAAAGGGAAGGTTATACGGGGGTGGGGAGAGAACTAGAGTCCAGTGGTTAGTAGATGAGTATTGACTTTGCATTTAAATTTCTGGAGGTTGTAGCCATCAGGAAAGCAAGAATACGGGGGCGAGTTCCACAGGCGGGAAGTGCGAGAGAAGAAGCTGCAGAAGTAGAATTGTCGTCTGCATTTGGCTAACCTGACTGTGAATGGGTGGGACCCAGTTGCCAGTCTGGTTGCACGAGTAAACACCTGTTGAGGAGGCATCAGTGACTTAAGTTCGTCTGAGCAGAAGCCATGAAAGTATTTATAGAAGAGACAGAGGGAGGCCACATTTCGACGATGGGGAAGTGGCTGCAGTTGAGCCGCCAGATCAGTACCTATCACATTACAGACTCTCCTTTAGAGCCTGTCAAGAACACTGAGGAGAACGGCAGGGGTGCCTGACCATAAATGGCAGCAGTACTCCATGCACAGACGGATGGTTGACTTGTATATATGCAGGATGGATTCAGGTGGAAAAAACATCCTATAGTGACCTAACCTTAGCAGTAGATTTTGCTATGGATTCAATATAGTGGTTCCATTTGAGGTCTGAGGACAGGGTAAGTCCGAGGAGGCGTAGTGTATTACTCTCCGGAAGAATCGCTTGGTCCATGCTTATGGGAGGCAGGAGAGATTGCCTGTAATGGTTGACAGACAACAGCTTGGTCTTAGATGAATTGAAGTTGACAAGCCACTTCTTGCCCCAGTTCACCACAGAGTGTAGATCCCGTTCAAGGTCAGCAGCGAGATTATGTCTGTCTACCACGACAGGTTTCTTACTGGTGCAGGAGTATATTGTAGTGTCATCTGCATAGATGCCTACTTGGGACTTGATCTCATCTGGGAGGTCGTTGATGAAAATAAGGAAGAGCGTCGGGCCCAGGATAGAGCCCTGTGGGACACCAGCATTCGTGCTGTAGGACGAAGAGGCACGCCCATTCAGAACGACCTTCATTTTGCGGTTATTTAAGAAAGATTGGATTAGGTCAAGCAGGCGACCAGTAATACCATAACCGCGTAGTTTGCATAGGAGGCCAGAGTGCCAAACCCTGTCGAAAGCCTTGGAGATGTCCAGAGCAACCGCGCGAGCCTCGTCAGACTCATCAAGGGCCTGTAGCATGTACCCTGTTACGGTTGTTAGCAGGTCGGCTGTGGACCTGGCAAAGCGGAATCCATATTGCCTGTTGGAGAACAGTTTGTGGGCGGTGAGATGATGGACTATTTCAGCATTGATTATAGCCTCGAATACTTTCCCGAATATTGGTAGAAGACTGATAGGGTGATAGTTAGATGGGTCTGAGGGTTCACCACAATTCTTAAATACAGGAACGACTGAAGAGAACTTCCAGCATGTAGGAAAGCAGACACACACATACAAATATATATATATATATATATATATATATATATATATATATAGTCATCTGCTTACAGGCCTGTTTTGCTGTATCACAGCTCATCAGTGTGGTTAGACATCTGATTGCTTCCATTTGGGATTAGAACTTGACCAATTTGATATCAGAATATGCCTCAGTTTCCGATATTACTTCTTCACTGGAGCCAAATCTTTCTTTATGGACCATTTTTTTGAGGTCTGCAAACAGCCAGCAGTTATTGGGGGCCAGATTTGGAGAATAAGGTGGATACAGAAGCAATTCAAAGTGCAATTCATGTAGTTTTGTCATCATTATGATTGATTTGTGACATGTGCATTGTCTTGGTAAAACATCACTTTTTTCTTCTTCATCTGTGACTGTTTTTTGGCAATTTCTTTCTTCAAATGCACCAACAATGCTATATAATATTCACTATTGATGGTTCTTCCTTTCTCAAGATAATCAATGAACAAAATACATTGAGCATCCCAAAATATGGAGGCAAAACCCTTTCCTGTTGATGTTTGTATCTTTGGTCACTTTGGACGGCATTCAGCTGTTGCTGTCCACTCAGCTGATTGCCAAATTGACTCCAGAGTGAAGTGGTGGATCCATGTTTCATCTATTGTCACATTTTTACACAAAAACACCTTCTTGTTGTGTTTAGATAGTTGTAAACAATGCTCTGAATTGTTGACATGTTGTTTTTGATCAATGAGCAAAGCAACACCCATTTTGAACACAGCTTTTTCATTGACAAATCTTCATGCAAAATGGTGAATACACTGCCTTCTATGTTCAACTCCTCTGCTATCTCATGCAACTTTAATTTATGATTGGCCAAAACAAGTTTGCCAATTTTGTGGATTTTTTTGTGTTTTCTGGGACAACTGCTGGTTTTGAGCAACCTGAGTGTTCAGCTTCATTTGTATTTGTATGACTGTGTTTAAGGTCCGTGTACCACCTCTTAACCACTGTTTTCAACAGAGCAGAATCTGAATAATACATACCAAGCCATTACTTCACTTGAACAGTATTTTTTCACATCAGAAAGCATTGCTTTATTAACACACGAAATTCAGATTTTTCCATTGTTTTGAAAATTTGCAAGAGAAGCTTTACTTAAATAACTGTAATTTGTAAACTAATAATCCGATTGGGCCCAAATTTTGTCACATGCCATTTGAAGGTTAGTACTTCATAAAAATCATATGGAATTTTTATTTGTGGCACTATGTATATATCAGGCCGGGAACTTATTGAGTGATGTGTTAAACTGATCCCTCACTAACTGGGGGGTGGGGAGAAAGATGAATTTCCCATAGATACTTACATGTCAAGCAATATAATGAACCAACACGACATAAAATAAGAGGGACAAGACTTTTGCTTTGTATAGTATACTAGCATCATAGCTCAGTATTGCCCATGCAACTCAGGTCATTCTAGTAGTAGGAGAAGATACCATTTTTTTTTTTTTTACATATTTTGTTTTTGTTTGAAAAAAAACTTTTTTTTAAAAATATTTCTTTTGTTTCAAAATTACGGGGAAAATAATTCACATTTTTTTGTTGACCAAATGAATTTTTAAAACCCCTGAATAAAAATAAAATATAAAGGCTCATTTTTTATTTTAATAAAAAAATATTTTAATTGCATTTGACACATGTGATTTGATTTCTGTTACATAATCTAGCAACCATCTTAGATCTTAGATGTTTTGCGGAGCAAATGTAAACACTCCATTGGCCAAAAAGTGTGAAAGGGAAAATTTGCTGAATTTAAACTCAAAAAGTATGTGTCGACCTGGCTTCCCTGTAGATATGTGTCCCTAGAAAGTTTGAATGGTGTAGCTTAAAAAATGTAGGTGTGCATAGGGAACAGTCACACACAGACTCACAGATTGCCTTTTATATATATAGATTCTCTTGTATATTTTGTGATGATTGCTAAATATGCTTAATTCTGGTCTCATATTAAAGACACTTTCTTTTAATTTTCAGGTATCTGTGATCTACTGAACAGAATTCGTAGTAATAATGACCTTGGACATCCTGTTTGCAACAACCTCAGGGATGGCGACTGGTTGCCTGATTACATTGCAGAGAGACTTAAAGCACATGCAAACACAAGAGATGTAAATATTATTTGCATTTTCCATAAAACTTTTAAAGTTTTTAAAACCCTTATTAGAATTATGACATGCATATATCAACAAATGTGATTGGATATATTTTAGTGTTGCTGCAAAAATAAGAATAAAAACAAGCTTCTGTTTATATTTGTATGGTGATTTTCTAAGTGTAGCTTAGATATAACACAAGGCCAGATGCGTGGAGCACCCAGTGAGGATTGATCATTACTCAGTTGTAATTGATCTTGCAAGACAATCTTGATAACCAAGTCACCATGTTAAAGTTTTCCACCATTTATATTTCTATGACATTCAAAAAAGTTCAATATCCTGCCATTTATACTCTACAGAAATTTTGTTCCATAGATTTTCTTCTGACTTTCAAACTCTGTTTTCATTATTTTTGATCTTTAAAATGAATAGAAAGAATAAATAAAATTGGTGTCTTTTCCTGTATTTTAATGGCCTGTAATTTCAGTAGGTTTTAATTGCCTCTACCTTTTCAGTCAGTGCAGTTTAATTGCCTCTGATTTATTTTTTTCATGATCATAATTTTATTGGCTATTTTGGCTGATGGATGGAGTTTAATAATCTTTTTTTTTTTCATGTAAGTAAAACTTAATGTTCTTGATATTTTTACTTGGTTGAAATTTAATTGCTTCTGTTTTTTTTTGTTTTTTTCAATAGGTAAAATTTAATGACTGCTGTCATTTTTGTGTGTAGAATTTAATTGTTGCTATCTACAAAAATGGGCTGAAAAGTTCATAGGCTGGCTATTAATGAGTGATACTAGAGTTGTGAAATCCTGTATATATTAACTTCACCTCTTCTGATTAATAACTGCATTGTTTCTTACCAGGTAAACAGCCGCCTGACTTTTCAAAGTAGAGTTCGAATATAACTAGCATTGACTTCTCTTGAAAATGGACAAAATTTGGCATCGTTGTTTTATCATATACCTGCAGTAAAGGGGTTTTCATCTATAAGAACATTTTCTATGTCCCTCTTGCTTTCTATATAAGCTGACATGGTTGCTAGATTAGAGGATGATGCTCCATCTCTATCATTATGAGAAGAGAAAGGCCAGTCATGAAGATTGCCCTATGTCTGGATGCCCTGCAACTTTCACCCCTGAGGGAAACATTTATTGTTTTCACCACATTGTGAGGAATGACAGATAGCTTACTATAAATAAAAAGGTCATTACTATTAACATATGCTGTGAGAAAGTTGAGAATATTCTGCACAATGAATTTGGCATGATGAAGGTTAATGTTCATTGGCTGCCATGTCTTCTGACAATTGATCAGAAGTGCAGCAGTCTGATTACATATGACGGTGTTTGAAGCAGATCCAGTTGGTTTTGTTTCTTAACCCAGTATGAGTGTTGGGTTCATCACTTTTAAAGACAATCTATGCAGTGGAAAACACCCTTCCTCACCTGCTCCAAATAGGACTAAAGTCATTTCATCTGCAGGAAGATGATGGCTTTAGAGTTTTGGATGCAAAAGATATTGTGTTTATTGAGTATCTTCAAAAGGGCCACACCATCAATTGAGAGAACTACACCAACTTGAAAGTCCTTGGTTTCAACAGCTGCTGTGCATGTCTGTGGCTTTGAACTGGTTGATAACCCTTCTTATTCTCCTGATTTGGCCTCATCTGACTGTCATCTCTTCCCCAACATGAAAAAAACACTTAGCTGGGAACCAATATTGCAGTGATGATGGCATCATATCTACTGTTGATGACTTTTTGACCGTTAGGATGTAAGTACTGTAACTCTGATGAAAGAAGTGTGTGGATCACAGAGGGGATTATGTTGAAAAATGAACTTTATTTAGTCACATTCCATTAGGCAACCTATGAACTTTTCAGTTAACCCTCATATCTGTGGGTGGAATCTAATTGCATTTTTTCTAGAGGTGAAATTTAATGACTTCTGTCTTTGGTTTTGGAAGAGTCTCTTTATCTTTTCCATGAATGGATTTTAATTTCTTGTTTTTTACTAGTGGACTTTAATGTCCTCTTTTTCTGCTGTGGGTTAATTTTAGTGGATTCTGCCATTTTTATGCGTAATATTTCATTTATTTTATCTTTTTCATGTTGTGGAATTTAATGGCTTCAACTTATTATTATTGACTGTAAATGTAGCAATGTTTTTGTTTGTATTACTGATACAAATAATTATTGAGCAAATGAACAGTTCATTTTGACTTTCATCTATTCTGATTTCCACCTCTCATTTTAATGTACCAGAAAAATTTTAAGATCAAAATAAATGTTAATAGTACAGAGTTCAGAAAAGATTAGGCTTATTACAAAATGATGTCAGCAGCTTCTGCAATCTAACCAAAAAAGTCCTTGCCATTTTTGATTTATTAAAAAAAAAAACGTATACCACAAGTTTGATCTATTGTTAGTCCTCAAAGTAATCCCCATTGACATTCATAACTTTTTGCCAATCGCAATGCCATGGTGGTAAAAGTCAGTTGTCTTGGACACAAAGAAGTCTGTGAGTGTCTGCTGCAATTTTTCCTCATTTGCAAAGGATTGCCCATGAAGGTGTTTGTCTAGGGAATGGAAGAGGTGGTAATTTGTTGGTGCAATGTTCAGAGACTAAGGTGGATGGTACAGTGTCTCTTAGTCAAGTTGCTGTATGGTATCTTTGGCCACCTGTACCACATAAGGTTTGGCATTGACATGGAGGAACAGTACACCCTTGTGATTGACCAATATTGGCTCCTTTTACTTCAGTGCCACTTGCACACCTTCCAACTGCATTAAATACAGGTCTGCAGTGATGGTTTTGCACATTGATAGCAGCTTATAGTGCACCACTGGTTGACTAGCCTATCAGATACATAGCATGATCTTGTATGGGTGTAAAGATCGTGTGAGACACAGGGTTCCATGATGACAACCAATGTCTGTCATGCTTGGGAGTGTCATACAGGACCTATTTTCATCACTGGTGAGAACTTGATCAAATGTGGTGCTGAGAAAGCAACAAGAAACTGTGTATAAAGTATGCATTTGCTCAACTTGTTTGCTTTCCCTATGTGGTGCAGGTAAAGGCTGACTATTTTATTAGAAACCTAAAAATGTTTGGCAAGCTGGTTTGGCCGTTGTCCTTCTCTATGGTCGCATTCACAGCCACTGCGGTGTTCATAAAAAAGAACAGATCTCCTAACCTGAACTTCTGGAACCAATGGCTGGCAGTGTATGCACTCACAGCCTTAACCCCAAAAGTGTGATGTATTCAGCAACTTGATGTGGCTGTGTACAAGCCCACAAAGTCATAAAGTAGATAATACCGAACGAACTGCTTTGACACTGCCTTGCTTCCTTTCCACTGCTCATGCTATGACTGATGTATGTGTGTGCAACACATCTGCATTAGTCAAGAACAATGAGAACACTTCTACCCACCTGTCTTTCCCAGCATGTGGTGCACATGACGTAAAAAATAGCAAGGATTTTTTGGTTACTTTATGCTAGAATTTGAAAACGTTTTTACTATCTTCTTTTTCAAATTTTTATTACCTGCACCAATTCACCTTTTGCATCAGGAAGAAATGTATGTATATAATCACTGGTATGTCAAAATAGCTAGGTTGCAGTAAACACACCTGGAAGTGAAGGGCTCATTAGAATTTCTTCAGGTAGCCATGTTGATTATATAAAACACCTGCCTTCATTGTTAAACCAGATATCTTTTTTCTCCTTGTTTCTGGAATATTTAGTTGATATAAACTGTTGCTGTGTTATGCCAGCCATATTTGACTATAATTTGGCATGGATTTAATTACTGACAATCTCTTTAAATGTTTTACTTTAAAAAGTCAGCAATAAACATGCTTGTTTAATGAACAAACAGTCATCATATGTGTAAGATTGTACTTTACTGTAAACAATGGAAGAGGTTGTATCAATGTAACATGATTTAAGCATTAATACCCACCTCCGCCTCAGTGTCTTACTATAACACTACTTGAATCATATGCAGCACATATGGTCTCCACTTGACTGTTTTTTTGTCATTGGGTCAAGACTGTCTGAGGCTGAGAGTTCACAGAGTGTTGTACAAGGTATTAATGACTATAATCAATCACACTGGCACTATTAGCCTTCAGGAGATTGGGGAGGAACTACCTCATCCACCATGGCATGTTTGGTGACCATCCTTATGCAGTGAGTAGGCTATCATCATGTAAGTCAGTCCTGGAAACTCCACTGGGGAGTATTGTGTCACAATCTTAACACACTAAGTTGCTGCTGTGGTTTTTGTAGCAAGTAGATTTTTATGGGTTGGAGTTGCTAGCTGCATGCTGAACAGGTTTTCAATTCAGACTTGAACTAGACTAGTTGACAACCAAAACTAGAATGTCCAGTCTACCCTGCTATTTAGCCCTAACTAGAGTGGAGAGAAGAGATAGATTTATATCTCTTTAAGAATTTTTGTGTGAAATGCAACAACCTTGTTTGGAATTTGAACTCCTCATGCAAGTACCATTTTCTATGCTGATAACTACTACATTGTATGCACATCAGGATGAATTTTAACAGACTAGATTTGAATTATTGATTTATTGCCAAATGTTTTTATTCAAAATACTAAAAAAAGATAAAATATTGAATTCTTGTTAATCTCATTTTTATTTTAGTTTTGATTTATTTAATTTTATTTATTGTTGCTCTTCTTTTGTAATCTTGTAATCAATTTGCTTTCCAGCTTGGACAATGGTTTGAAAGTGTGTTTAGATGTCTTCGCAAAGTTCCTCGTTATTTGATTCCTTGCTATTTTGATGCCATTGTGTCTGGGGCCTTTATGATTATGAAGGATAACAGCGTTGATATGATGTCTGAGTAAGTATTTATAGATTGCATGTGTAGCTATGATTCTTGGAAAACAGGAATGTTATATTATGATACATTGACTTCTATATGGTGGTCATGTTATATCTAATTGCAAATAAGTATTCATTTTCCCTCTGAAAATATCTCCTCCAAAATTATCTTTTAAAAATGTATTTACTTACAAAAGTGATCACAACTTAATGGTACCTTTGATATAATATTTCTATTATGTTATTTCCACTACAACACCAGGGAGTCCACTACATATACAACACATGGGCAATTTCATCATGCGTATGTAGTGAATTATTCTGGTGATATAACACTTATGCACAAAAAATGTTATCTTATCTGAAAAAGAAAAGATATTCTAGTGAAGTAAAAAATAAGAAATTTCTTCTTAAAATATTACATTCAAATTTTATTTTTGGTTGCAATATTTTAAGAAATTTCTTATTTTATTGCAACCAGATGCATGATAACTACAAAAATCTGATTCATACTAATATTAGCTATGAATACTATAGTAATGTTCTAAAATGTTTATAAAAAGAACAGTTTTTTCATACTTTAACACATGCCTGATCATGACATTACGACATAAAAAATTTTGGACAATTTTCACATTCTAATGAATGGTAAGCAATTTGTCAACCATTAAATTTGAAGCAAGAAGAAAATTTACAGTAATTTTTAGCAACACAGTTTTGCGGTTATTTTTTGTTACCACAACTCACAACCCTGAAGATGATCTCAGAGGGAAACAAAAAGTACTAGGGAGCATCAGAAAATGAATAATAAAATCATCTGTCAAAGTTATAGCTAATTTCTTACATCATTCAATTGTAATATGCAAAATATTATCTATGAGTATGAACAGATTTTATTAAAAATAAGCTGACACAATGTTTGCAATTTATTTAATCTGACATGTCTAAAAGAAGATTTGTTGCTTAAATACACACACACATATATATATATATATATATATATTGTTATTTTTTTATTACTATGGTTTATAAAAGCATTATATCACAACACAAAAAATTTCATGTTTCAGAGCATTGATCTCCTTCAGTTGATATTTTAAAACAGATGGTGAAAATTACTTATTTTGGAAAATATGAAATAAGTTAAATAATATGATTATGGGTGTGTCTGTATATATGTATATATATATATTTTATATATATTCTTTATTTTATTATATAACAATTATTTTATTAAAAATGAATACCCACCCAATACTTATTTGTTTTTCATAACTCCAATATACCTTAATCTACCATAGTTACTTAATTTAAATTTCAACTTAAACAATTTAGCCCCTTTAACAAATTCATTAGTATAAAAATTAATTTCTCCAAAAACCCAAGATCTGATCTGTTGTACAAAACCACTTTCTACACATCTCAATATGTGTTCCTAATATCTATCTTCCCCAGACAAATAAAAGGTGTTATTTTATCATGACATAATTGAACAAGTCACCTTCATACAACCTAAATGTTCAACTTTTATAGTTCAATCTAATTCTCACTTTTGATTGAGTAATACAGACACACCCATAATTATATTGTTTAACTTCCTCCAACCATGCCTCCTTGACTTTCTAAATAACCATGAATTCATTTAAAATTTTCTAAAATAAATCATTTTCACCATTTTTAAAATATCACCTGAAGAAGATCAATAATGTTCTGAAACATGAAATTTTTTGTGTAGTGATATAATGCTTTTATAAACCATTGTAATAACCAAATTACAATAGAAGTAGATTCATGCCTTTTCCATGATTTAAAGCCAAAGCTTCTGCTGAAATTTTAATGAACATTATACTAACTCATACCTTCTTGGAAATTACCATTTCATTACTGAAGTTAAGCAATTGTCAGAGAGGAAACACCCCTACCACCCCGGCGTCCACTAGCCCCTTTTCCCCTGCCCAGTGTGTTAGGCAAAGGGAAGGAGAGAGATAAGCCGAGATGGTGTGCAAAGACACAAGTAGACATAGATGAGAGAGAGGGGGTAAAAACTGTAAGGTGAGGGGAAATCCAGAAAGAGTGGCTACTGCCACCCTCTCTAAACATCTTGAGAGAGATGAAATAGGCAGGAGATTCAGTTGCAGAGAAAGCCAGCTATGGACCACCACGTGCATCACGCAGCTCCGTGAATCTTGAATGGAAGATCACGTAAAAATGAACAGAGTACCGTCTCCTCAAAGATAAGTATAGACTTGTTAATATCTCAAATAGTCGAATAGAGAAAAAAACAACAAAAAAACAAGCCACCCTCACTCAAATAAAACAAAACAAAAAAAAAAAAAAGCGTCTTCTGCCTACCACTCGCTCCCAAAAAAAAAGAGAACTATTGTGACTGATATTACCTCTGTAAAAAAAAAAGGAAAAGGGAGAGAGAGAGAAAGACTGATAATAATTCGTCACTCTGGCCAAGCGAAGAAAAGAAAAGAAAAATAAGATAAGAAAAAGAAAGAGACTTTGAAAGACAGTTGCATTATTATTATTATTATTATTATTATTATTATTATTATTATTATCTTTGTTTAATATTTCTTTGCCGGTTATCTAAATGTCCTTGTTTAATGTTTTCTTTGTATTATCATTTTGTATTGAAACCTTGAAAATGGTTCTTTTTATTTCTTTTTTAAAAGTAAAAAAATAAAGAGTTAAAAGTAAAAAAAACCAGAGGAAAAAGTTATGTACTTCGTCTGTAACATATTGCCCTGTGAATCATTTCCTTTTTTTACCTGTGCGACTTTTATGAGCTTTCTGTTTGTTTGATATTGTCAACTTTATCCACCCCCCCCATTGTATAACGAGCCAACCCGAGAGCGATAGCCCGGATTTCCAATTCTCTTGGATTAACCTATAGATCTTGTTCCGAATAATAAACGGGAGACGGAATCAGAACTGGTGGTATATAGCCAAATTGAGGCGGCCCCTCCCTGCCAAATGCTCATTCCGATGACCACCGGAACCAGCACCTCGTCACATATACTTATATGGGGGCTCGTCCGGGATTTTTACATATTCGTTCTTAATATCCCCAAAGACTATTTTTTTTTACACACTCTCATCCATAGAAAAAAAAAATAAACTCCTGTGAACATTTGAAGAAATGGATGAGGTAGAATTATTTTTGCAGGATCCCTCCATGGCAAAATTGGAGAAGCTAAGGAAGAGCGAGCTACTAAACGTGGGCAGGAAACTCGAGTTAGAGGTGCAAAATGCTATGAGAAAGGACAGAGTCATCCGAATAATAGCTGAGCACATGGTAGATGAAAACGTATTTGAAGAGACGGTACTAGAGGAGCTGACTGAAGGTGTGCAGATGACTCCCGAGCATAGAGAAGGTCAGAATCCAAGCCAGGATGGAGTTGGAAAAGGCCAGGATTGAACTGGATAAAGCCAGGATTGAACAAGAGACTAGGCTGCGGGAGATTGACTTGGCAGGAAACGGACGTAGAGGAAACCGTGAAAGCTTCGATGTGGCGAAGCAAGTCCGTCTAGTTCCGAAATTCGATGAAGCTAACGTCGATGAGTATTTTGCACATTTTGAGAGGACAGCATTAAACCTTGGGTGGCCAAAAGAGTACTGGTCGATGTTACTCCAAACTGTACTAGCAGGGAAAGCACAGAAAGTCTATGCAACCTTACCGACAGAAAGCTGCACAGATTATGAGACGGTCAAGGCGGCAGTCTTGAAAAGCTTTGAATTGGTGCCGGAAGCCTATAGGCAAAAATTCTGACAACAGAGGAAAAAGGAAAGCCAATCGTATGTGGAGTTTCTGCGGGTCAAAGAACATGCGCTAGACAAGTGGTGTGATGCAAAAAAAGTACAAGGAGACATTGAGAAGCTTGGGAGAGGACCAGAGGCGAACCATACCCCGACAGGGAAACCTCAAGGGGCTGTCACGACTGACAGAACAATGGAATCTTATCGCCCATGGATGAGAAAAGGAGTCATAAGCGGCCCAGACAGAAAACCAGTAGAAATAACTATATTAAGAGACACATGAGCGTCTCAGTCTCTACTGGTGAAAGAAAAAGTGCCAAAAGGAGCACTAGAGACAGCACAAAGGACAGTGCAAGTTGAAGGCATTGGCGGGAAGAAAATGAGAATTCCCCTATGTGAGGTGTCAATAAAGTCCGAATGGAAGACTGGACCAATCCAAGTGGGGGTAGTGGATAAACTACCCATGAGGGGCATTTCACTGTTACTTGGAAATGAAATAGGAGTAGAGAAAAGCCAGCCTAATGGAGTGGCCAAACCAGGCACCCATAGCAAAGAGATCGAAAGAGCGCCAGAGCCGAGGAGATACAATCTAAGGAGTCGACCACAGACTGATAAAGAGAACGAGGAAGAGATAAAGCTTATACAACTCGGAAAACCCAGAAAAGAATTGGTTGATCACCAACAAAATGATGAGAGTTTGAAAAAACTGTACAACCACGTCGACAAACCTGATGGGGGTAAATTCTTCAACATTTATTATCTCCAGGATGGGATACTAATGAGGAGGTGGAGATCAAAAAAGGCAGCGGTAACAGGAGGCCAGAATACATTCCAGCAAGTAGTAATACCAAAGGGATACCGAGAAGAGTTGCTAAGGTTAGCACATGAGGTACCCATGGCGGGTCATCTGGACGTTGCTAAAACCCGTGATAAACTACTAGAACACTTCTATTGGCCAGGAGTCGAGAAGAATGTGAAAGCATTCTGTAGCTCATGTAAAACATGCCAAGGCACTGGTAAACCAAACCAGAAGATCCCACCTGCACCCTTAAAACCGATACCAGCAATGGAGGAACCCTTCAGCCGAATTCTGATGGACTGTGTGGGTCCACTACCACAGACGAAGGCAGGGAACAGATACATTTTAACACTGATGTGTGCTGCGACGAGGTTCCCAGAAGCTATTCCATTAAGGACCATAACCACAAGGAAGGTGGTTGATGCGATGATCAATTTCTTCATGAAGGTGGGACTGCCCCAGACTATCCAAACCGATAAGGGATCCAACTTCATGTCAAGACTCTTCAAAAAGGTGACAGATCAGCTAGGAGTGAAACATGTGCAGTCCACGGCCTACCATCCTCAATCTCAAGGGGCACTGGAGAGATTCCATTCCACCCTCAAGAGTATGCTCAGGGCCCATTGTGCAGAGCGGGAGCAAGAGTGGGACCATGGACTGCCCTTCGTTCTGTTCGCGGCGAGAAGTGCTGTACAGGAATCGTTGGGATTCAGCCCCTTTGAGCTAGTATACGGTCGATCAGTAAGAGGACCACTACAAATGGCGAAAGAGCGATGGGTAGAACAAGAGAAGCTACCCAAAGAAGCATCAGCCTATGTAGATAGACTGAAAGAGAACCTATCTAAGGCACAAGAGTTAGCCCGGAAGAACTTGTCCCAAGCACAGGAGAAAATGAAAGAAAAATTTGATAAAAAGGCAAAGAGTAGGGAATTCGAGAAGGATGAAGAAGTATTGCTGTTATCACCAAACAAAGGGTCACCCTTCGAAAGGAAATATCAAGGTCCCTACACGATTGCGCAGAAGATAGACGAAAGGAACTATCGGATTAACACTCCTGAGGGAAGGAAGAAGACACAGGTGTGTCACATTAACAGGCTAAAAAAGTATATTCGTCGGGAGAACCAGCCTGTCCTAGCAGTAACTGGTGAAAACCAAACAACTGAAAATGAGAAGGAAGAGCAGACAGAAAAGAGACCACCTCTGAAATTGAAAAACTCAGAGATTCTGAGAAATCTGAAAGAAAAACTGAATCATTTATCAGAGTCTAAGCAGAATGATTTGGAAGGTCTTATCAAAAGATACCCTGGGTTATTTGCGGATGTACCTAGGAAAACTACCATGATACAGCATGACATTGAGTTAACCCAGGATGGTCCGATCAAACAACATCCATATAGGCTAAACCCTAGAAAGATGAAATTGATGAAGGAGGAGATCGACTATATGCTGGAGAATGAGATTATAGAGCCAAGCGACAGTGCTTGGGCCTCACCATGTGTACTGGTAGGGAAGGAAGATGGGACTGTAAGATTTTGTACGGACTACCGGAAGGTTAATGCGATGACCAAAGCGGATTGTTTCCCCATCCCTCGCATAGAGGACTGCATCGACCGGATAGGTCACGCCAAGTACATTACGAAATGCGACCTGTTGAAGGGCTACTGGGCAGTACCCTTATCAGACCGAGCAAAAGCCGTTTCTGCCTTTGTGGTCCCAGGAGGAGCCTACCAGTACCGTGTCATGCCTTTTGGGATGAAAAATTCCCAAGCCACATTTATGAGGCTGATAACTAAATGTCTTTCAGGTATAGAGGGAGTGGATGCCTATATAGATGATATTGTTATCTACAGTGATACATGGGAAAACCATTTAGAGACTATGAAGAAAGTCTTTCAGAAGCTAAACGAAGCGAACTTGACTGTAAACCTAATGAAGAGTGAATTCGGAGCAGCTGCTGTAAAATACCTTGGACACACGGTAGGCTACGGACACGTCAAGCCAAGCGACGCAAAAACCAAAAACATACAGGAGTATCCTACCCCAAAGAATGTCAGAGTGCTGAGAAGATTTCTTGGGATGGCGGGTTACTATAGGAGGTTCTGTAGAAATTTTTCTGGAAGGGCAGCACCCCTAACAGATTTATTGAAGAAAGAGACAAGATATAGATGGACAGAAGAATGCCAAAGGGCTTTTGATGATATAAAGCAGGCCCTAATCACAGAACCCGTGTTAATTGCACCAGAATTTGAGAAACCCTTTCATTTAGCTGTCGATGCTAGTAATCAAGGCATCGGAGCTGTGCTGATGCAAGAAAGTGTTGAAGGAAAGCTTCGCCCAGTTAGTTATTATTCCAAAAAGCTAAACTGACACCAACAAGTTTATTCCACAGTCGAAAAGGAACTATTTGCCCTGATAAGTAGCATTCAGCATTTTGAGATCTACGTGACAGCAAATGCTAACCCCACAAAAATATACACCGACCATAATCCTCTAACATTCTTGGAGAGAATGAAGGACAAGAATAGGAAATTACAAGCCTGGTTCCTCAACTTGCAGGAATATAATTTAGAAGTGAGCCACATTAAAGGAGTGAAAAACGTTGTGGCTGACAGCCTTTCTAGATGTTGAAAAAATGGGGGAAGGTAAATGGTAGCAGGAGAAAGGTAGAAGATTGTCACGGTAAAAGAAAGGAAGAAAGGGAAGATAGAAAGAAAGGAGAATAAGGAAAAGAATCTTTTCTTCCCTACCTTTCTTTTCTTGAAGGGAGGGGGTGTCACGAGATATTGTGGAGAGAGGAAACACCCCTACCACCCCGGCGTCCACTAGCCCCTTTTTCCCTGCCCAGTGTGTTAGGCACAGGGAAGGAGAGAGATAAGCCGAGATGGTGTGCAAAGACACAAGTAGGGAGCATCAGAAAATGAATAATAAAATCATCTGTCAAAGTTATAGCTAATTTCTTACATCATTCAATTGTAATATGCAAAATATTATCTATGAGTATGAACAGATTTTATTAAAAATAAGCTGACACAATGTTTGCAATTTATTTAATCTGACATGTCTAAAAGAAGATTTGTTGCTTAAATACACACACACACATATATATATATATATTGTTATTTTTTTATTACTATGGTTTATAAAAGCATTATATCACCGATATAATACCGAAGAAAAAGAAAGAGACTTTGAAAGACAGTTGCATTATTATTATTATTATTATTATTATTATTACTATTATCTTTGTTTAATATTTCTTTGCCGGTTATCTAAATGTCCTTGTTTAATGTTTTCTTTGTATTATCATTTTGTATTGAAACCTTGAAAATGGTTCTTTTTATTTCTTTTTTAAAAGTAAAAAAATAAAGAGTTAAAAGTAAAAAAAACCAGAGGAAAAAGTTATGTACTTCGTCTGTAACATATTGCCCTGTGAATCATTTCCTTTTTTTACCTGTGCGACTTTTATGAGCTTTCTGTTTGTTTGATATTGTCAACTTTATCCACCCCCCCATTGTATAACGAGCCAACCCGAGAGCGATAGCCCGGATTTCCAATTCTCTTGGATTAACCTATAGATCTTGTTCCGAATAATAAACGGGAGACGGAATCAGAACTGGTGGTATATAGCCAAATTGAGGCGGCCCCTCCCTGCCAAATGCTCATTCCGATGACCACCGGAACCAGCACCTCGTCACACAATGTCGAGACTGGTCAGCACTTAGATGGGTGACTGCATGGAAATAGCAGATTTATAAGCTTGGATGTGAGGGTGGGATAATAGATAATGACTCAGAATTGTTAATTGGAAAGTCAAGTTTCAATTTCCATTAGGTTTCTTATATTCACTTATTTACTCCCCAACTATGGGTAAATTATTAAGACTTGAATAACTAAATCATTATTATCTCTAAGAAATACTTCTTACAAATTAAAAATATTTTCTAGCTCTTAAAAACCTGTAATGGGTTGATAAGCCAAAGATAATGAATGAATTGGTCAAATACTGATTAGGTATGTCTTTTAGATTTATTTACATTCTATGGAATATAAATGTATAGAAACTACTTTAGCCAAAAAGTGAGGGATAAGTTTATAGATTGGTTGTGTTATTGAATTGATACCCCACTTTATATGCACATAATTGTTTGTTTATGAAATCTGATTAGGTATGACTACACCTCTTCTCTTCCTAGCTATGGGTTAATTAGCAAAACTTGTATCACTAAACTATCATTATCTTAAAAAAACTACTTACAATCTAAAAATATTTTCTGGCTTTAAATAACCTGCAAAGGGTTGATCAGTTGTATAAAATTAACCATTTTATTCCTTCATCAGTTACTTCAATGCCAAAGCACTGAATTTGGTAATATAAAATGCAGAGTCCAATATTATTTTTTGGGGTTTTGATTTTTTTAACATAAGAAAAATTTTATGGTTTTCTTTATTCACTAATATGCAATTTTTTTGTTAATTTCTATACCTTTTTCCAGGTTTGTTGTTGAGGGTTCATCATTTGTCCAGGCTCTTGCTCTGGGTTCCATCCAGTTTTGCGGATTTGTCAAACATGCTGAACTTCCTCCACTGGCTGATGACATTCATGAACCTCGTCCAAAGACTCTGTATACTGACGAGAAAGGCAGAAAGCATCTGGATGTCCTCTCCCTGGCTGCAGGTATTGTTATTGTTACTTGTGGGAAGAGACATTACCTAAGATCATGTAGATTTGCTGCTCAACAAACCAATGTCTTTGATAAAGTTTGTGACTCCATTTTATATATATATAGTTTCTTTTTGACTAATCCAGAATCATTTTATTGTTCAGGTCTTCCTCACTTTGCTAGTGGATTTGCCCGAAACTGGGGTCGAGACACTTTTATTGCAATCAGAGGCAATTTGCTTCTGACTGGTAGATTCGATGATGCCAGGTAAGTGTTGATTGCTTTTTGCAACTACTAATTCCATAATAGTTTTCTAATGTCTGCCCATTAAAGCCATTACTGTTTTATTAGGAAAGATGGGTTGTTTTTTTCATTGGTATGAAAAAATTGGCAATTTTATTAATGAGGCTGAGATTATTGTCATAAAAGCACAACACAGCAATGATCTATATCAAAGACAAGCAAATGTACAATATCTGGATTAGCACTGAGATGTGTGTGTGTGTATATATATATATATATATGCACACAAATAATTACACAATGATCTTTGTTATACTAGATAGGATATATATATATATATATATATATATATATATATACAATACACTACACTAAATCTAAAGATGAGCCAAACACCGACCGCGGTTTCACGCAATGGATCGTCAGGGCAAGGCTAACAAATTAGATAGAAACAGCAAATAAATAGTGCTCCATAGAAGAAACCAAAATAAAATAGGGTAAAACAACCTTTATTACCAACTAACAACAATAACAAAAAAAACTACAGTAGAGCACTCTGCTGGTTTTCGTCTTGGGTTTTTTTTGTTCTTTCAAACAAGCTCTTGACTCATTGTTCTTGTGCTTGGTTTGTTTTTTTTTCTTCCCCTTTTAACCCACATGGTAGTTCTTGTTGGGTTGTTGATTTACGTTACTGTTAAGTTAGCATTAGTTTTTCTGACTTTAGTCTTTAATTAGTGCTACTTTATTGTAGGTACGTATATTAATATATATATATTCTTTACTATTTAACAACATAATTATTGAAAAAAATAAACTAATAAAGCACTGTTAAAGTGTGAACACATGGCAAGAGCTTTCGTAACTGGTAGTAAAGTTTAATAACTAGTGGTAAAGAGAATGGTCTGAGCTGATGCTGCCTCGACATTGTCTCTCTCTCCATCAACGTGACAGGAGGGAAATAACCAATTTTTCTTATTGGAACAATCCTTATTTCTGTTTTTAATATATATATATATATATATATATATAACGGCCTTTATTATAGTAAAGGGGATTTCATTGAATATGACTGACAAAGATGATTTAATCAATCTTTTATTGAGCTTTTTCAACATTCTAAAATTTTTCTGTTTTAGGAGTTAACATGTACCTATAATCAATAGTAAAGTTGTGGAATAAAATTGTTTTCAAAATTTTGGCAAGAATTGATAGTTTCACTCTTGAGAACATTCTGTCTAAGTAAGTCATTTCCTCTTTTAATAAGTGTGACATTCTTGAGATCAACATTGTGGTTGCACTTATTTGAACTTACATATATTTTTACAGAGAAAAAAAGGATTAACATTTTATAGCCTTTGGAGGTTTTTTTCAGCATTTTGTAATCTTAATTTTCTTACATGAAACATTGTTATTTATTTATTAATGATTTTTTGACTTGTATTGCTTTCATCTTAATTTCATTTTGCTTCTTATTTGTCAAATTGATTTTATATTGTTAATCTATATTATTAATGCATTCACACATGCACACACACATAAATATTGGATGCTTGTTTTAAAGTCTAAATGTTTTTAAATAAATAATGATAAAGGTATTTAGACTATTCATGATTACAATCATTGGAACAACACGTACTGCAACTATAGCAACAGGGTTGTGTCTAGTGCAAGATAGCCTGAAAGCGCCTGTTCATCTTTAGACTGATTTTGAATTCAGTTTTCCTTATCCTATACTGGTTTTCTTACTAAGCCTAGTTTACCTTGCTATTCAACCCATAGTTGGGGAGTGAAAGTGGTGGATTCATATCTTTCCCAAGAGTATCTGTGCAAAAGTGAAATTGACACAGTAGGCTGGAATTTGAAATCAGCAACTTGGTTCAACTTTCATGACTGCAACACTATGTGCACATTTATTCATAATTGCATTGCTGTATTTTATCCCTGGTACTACCTTGTTTAATGATGTTTTTTAAGAATTATGTAAACAAAAATATATTTGTTCAGATAAAAAATCACTTTAATTATACTAAGGAATTTCAACTGTTTTAAAAAATTCTAGTGCTAATAAAAAGAATATCTAAAATATTTGTATATAATTTCACTGGTGTCTTCTTTTGCAAACAAAACAGGTTGATTTATTTGTTTTTAGCACATTTTTACTCCTTACCTTTTGTTTACTCCTTTTGAAATTTAGACACTTAGGTTGAACAATTTACATTGCTACTACTTACTAAGTATCTAAAGGAAGTTAAAGACTTTATTTCTAATTATAGAAATTGTAGTAGGATATTTTACAATTGTAAACATTTAACAAGGCTTCAAAAAACATATCAGATATTAAACTGTGGTCAGACTTAAAAAAACATCCTATACTTAAATGTCCACAACATATATAATTTATGAAAGCCACATGAGGTCTAAACAAAATTATTGGGACTGTTGCTATGGTAACATAGCTAATGTACATGGAGTGAAGCCACTTGACATAGATTGACCTTGAACTCTTTTGCACATGCCCACAAAGTTATAAAATTCTTGCTCACTTTTGTTTTTTATAGCAGTGCTTGGAAAGGAAAATGTATAGAGTGTGGTTGTCACACCATAGCATGGAGATTCAGTCAGTGACCATGGATTGAAAGAAACCAGATTTCAGGATGTCAAGGAAATCAAAGAGAATGTCTTGAAGCAGCTGTGGGCTACTCCAGAAAAGAGTTTTAGGAGTGCTTTCGTCAACTAAAATGATCCTGAATAAAATGTGTGGCTTAAGAAGGGGTTTAATTTGAAGGAAATTAAATTCCAAATAAATATGTTTTTCTTTTTACACCACCAGTCCCTATAGATTTTGATTGACCCTCACAACCATAAATAATACCACAACACCACAAACCAACAGCAACAATTGCATTCAGTTTAGATGCTTAGTTGCTCCAGTGATTTGCAGCTGATATGTGACAATGACCGTCTGAATTGTCATGGTGTTCAGAATTTGTTCATATTTGTGGGAGTTTATTTGTAAATTGGGGAGCACTTTGTGTTTATCTATGTGTAGATAGAGTGATTCTTTTATTCTATTCTATTGTTTGTGGACCTTAGGTACCTCATCTTGGCCTATGGTGGCTGTTTGCGCCACGGCTTGATCCCTAATCTTCTCCTGGAAGGTGAGGGTGCACGCTTCAACTGTCGTGATGCATTCTGGTGGTGGATACAGTGTATCCAAGATTACTGCAAACTGGCTCCTGATGGATACAAGATCCTGGATGACAAGGTTGCTCGCATCTATCCTGATGACCACTGTGCTGCTAAGATAACTAACCCTGTTGTAAGTACAACCTGCTATTCTTCCATAAATATCCTCATAAAATATGACTTATTCTTGGGTTCTGCAATCAGTTCTAATCTAGTCTTTCTTAGGCCATAAGACTGTTAGAATGATGGGTTTTTTAAATTTACACTATAGGCAAAAAAGTCTCTCAATTTCAAAGAATTGCCTAAAAAAAGAAGGTTGTCTACCCTTTTCAAAAGTAATATACTAGCTCACTTTAGACTAGAGGGACTTTCTATTCCTGAAGGGATTTATCATATATTCAATATGACAATAATATTTACCGATTATGGAACATCAGTCAGTTAAGTGCCATTTGTGATACATGCTTGGGCAATCATGCCTCTTTTGAGACATTCTGACTAAGCAGAAGATTTTCCCATAGTAGGTTGCCAACCAAGGCTATAGAACCAAATCTAGCCTGCTTGCTATTCAATCCATAGCTGAAGTGAGAAGAGATGGATTAATGCCTTTTCCAAGTGTATTTGTGAGTAAGTGAATGAAATGAATTCGACTGGAGTTTGAACTTGGTTCTCCGATTTCTTATTTTGACACTTTATGGAATATAGTTTCTGTAAAATTTTAACTTTTTTTGCTTATTTACTTTTTTTTTTTTTACAGTATGGTTAACCCTGTACAAGGTCCAGGGGCCACTTGAGTTAGAGGGTTACATGTGGTAGTTTGTATGGATAGGAGGGGAAGATAATGGCTGATTCTCTATTTGGTAGGAGTGATAGAGCAGGGAGAAACTTACTACATCCCATCTGTGAGAGAGAGAGGTTGGAGTTGAAAAATAATTCTTATCTAACAAGGCCTTGGAAATGCTTCTGAACTCTGTCAAGATTGGAAACTGAGGTCTGAGAAGCTCCTTCCCAAATATGGTATTATTACTCCATTTTCAGTCTGATCTGGCTCTTGTAAAGCATAGAATGGTTACTTACTGTTGCTGTATAAAGAGTTGATCATTTCATCTGCAACTTTTATGATAGGCTGTATATAGGAATTTCACTTGTGGTCGGGCATGAAGTTAAGACCCAATCTCAATGCTTGTGACCGCCTCAGGGGGACATTCATTCATTGTGACTGGTTGTAGTTTGGAGTCTGATCGGTGGTGATGGAATCTAACCAGTTTGGTTTTGGAGGCATTGAATGTAACCAGCCAGTTTTTCTCCCATTTGGAAGTTAGTGTTAGATTGGAAGAGAGATTAGCTGCCAATTTCTGATAGTCAAGACTTTTGAAGGTGTGCCCGCATATCATTGTATCGTCAGCATAGGCGTTTACAAACGGTCAGAGTAAATTCTTTATATATATATATATCATTTATGTAATTCAAAAAGCGGGTTGGTCTGGGAAGTAATTCCTTTGGCTACCTGCATTGACTATCAGGGCCTTGGAGGATTGCATATTTAGGAAGAAGTGTTGCTCTGGGTCAAGTGGGTGACTATTAGAAGAAACCTATGTCTTGCAACAAGACTCTGCACCAGGAAACACAAGCAGGTGAACCTAGTCATGGCTGTCAAACAAGGCACTTGATGTAGGTCTTTGTGTTGAGTCTGAGGCCCTGTGGGAAGATGAATGTAGGCATAATGTCACTATCACTAGTGATCACTTCAAACACCTTTGTAATCTCTATTAAACTCCTCCAACTCTTTCTAAATCCTCTGCACTGTCCTCAGATTGACACCCAAACATTCTGAAATGTTCATATTGGAGTTTTGCACACTGCTTTCAAATTTCTGGTGGAGTGAAATGCGTCATGTTGCTCTTTTTTGCACAGATGGTCCTCAACTGACCCTGTGCAGTCAACATATTAAAAAAAAAACAATGCACATGCACGAAATTAAAAGTATATAATGGTGACAATGCACAAGGCATTCGATTTGGTGACAAATCAAATACTTTGAGGAGGTAGTGCTGCCATGGGTCAAGAGTGTGGCTGCTGAAAGACTGTATGTCTGGTAACAGGACTCTGCAACGTGCTACATGTTTCAAGCAAGTGAACCCAGTCATGGCAGTCAAACTATTTATGCAATCACATCATCCCTTACATCTGGCCACCTAACTCCCCACACTGCAACCCCCTTGATTATTATGTTTGGGGCACAGTTGATAAAAAACCCACAAAACTTCTTGTAATACTAAAGATAAACTGAAGGCAAGAATTATGGCAGCATTCACCAGCTTAAACAAGGAAGCTGTGCATTGTCAGGATTTTATACTTTTAATTTCATGCATGTGCATTGTTTTTTTTTAATAAGATTTAGAAAATTCCGAAGTTGTTTGGGAGCTGTGGTTGAAGCCTATTGTGATTTTATTGAATAAATTTACTCTCTAGTATTTTAAAATAATTTTGTGCAGTTTTAGTAAATATATCTGTTAAAATGAGATGTCTGTGTTATTTTCATTTTTGCTTAATTTATTCATCTTGTCGTATTCACACACACACATATCCTCACCTTTCATCTCAATTTTCACAGTCACTTTCTCATCAATGTTACATGGCTTTCCTCTCACTTTTTCCTCCTTGGTGCCTTGACTGCATGAATTTAATTGTGCTACTAGATTGGCAACTAGGTTTTGCCATTTTTTTTAATTGTTTCACCCCAAGCAAGGCAGTACTGCCACTGATGCGCAGGGGGCTACATAAGAGTAAAAGTTTAAGCAGGAGGAGAGTGAACAGAAAGATGAACCAGTTACAGGGGGTGTCAGAGAAAGGGCAAGAGAAGGATGGGAATACAGGTGTGAAGACAGTTACGAAGGTAGAGAGAAAGAAAAAGAACAAGACATATGGGGTGATGTGGAAATGAGATGGGAGTTGACATTGCATTTAATTTCCTGGAGGAGGTTGTAGCTGTCAGGAAAGCAAGTATATGAAAGGGAGTTCCACAGGTGGGAAGTGGTAGAAAAAAAGCTTCTGGAGTAGAATTGTCTGCTGCATTTTTACTGTTAAACTAGCTAAACACAAGCGTATAGTCTATGTTAATAGTTTATTTTTTTGCACTTCTAATCCGTGGAAAACACTGCTGATTTCCTGCTTCCCCACCACCTACAATCTTCAAAAATTTAAATGAAATTTTAATCACCATCTGCTGTCTTTCTATTACTGTTAATGTTCTGTCTTTCTCTCTCTTGATATTAAGCATTTTAATTACAAACCTTCTTTCCTTAAAAGCCTTATCTTACTAAAATAATCTGCTTAATCCACATGAAACACAATCTTCATTATTTTTCTTGTGTCTTTTCTATAAGTTTATAAATGTTTTCATGAAAAGTGTTCTGAAGACCTTTCCTCATTTGAACATCAACTGTATGAAAATGCATACAGTACTAAGTCTCATATAGTTTTACTATTGTAATACAGTAGAACCTTGTAGGACGAGTACACCATTGTGCGAGCAACTTGCTTTATGAGCCGCCATTCATAAGAATTTGTTAATTGTATGACGAGTAAAAATTTGCAGTACAAGCAACCGTCATACACAGTGGCGGTCAGTGATTGAGATAAAGAGAGGTATTTGATAGTGGTGCTAGCTGACATCATCAATTTCTAAGAAATAGCACATTTTATTATGATTTAAAGTGGAAAATTTATTATAAATTCACTGTTTTAAAGTGGTAATTTTTTTGTATTAAAACTATATATATATATTTTTTTTTCAAATAAAACTTTGAAAATTACATGTGTCATATAATCATTTCTGTGAAATATATTTCATAATAAAAGATTGCTGATGAAACAAATATCAGTCAGTCAGTTAAGTGCCATATGTGAAACACGCTTGGGTGATCATGTCTCAAAAGAGACATGACTGACTGGGCAGAAGATTATCCCGCAGTAGGTTGCCATTGCTTTCTGCGGTAGACTGGTTACCAGCCAAGGCTATAGAACCCAATCTGTCATGTCATTTAACCCATAAACTGGAGGGAAGAGACGGATTAATACCTTTCCCAAAGGTATTTGTGCGTAAGTGAATGCAATGGATTCAGCAGGAATTTGAACTCGGCTCCCCAATTTCTTGTTCCAAGCTGAAACAAATATACTTTGCAGAAATGGTCATACAACATTAGTCATTTTAAAAGTTTTATTTGAAAAAAGTATACATATTTGGCTCTGTAAATAGATAATTTGATTTACATTGAGCCTTCTGGCTGGATCAGTTTCAATATTAATAGGATCTTGTTGGGATTTTACCTACATGCCACTTACTGTTTGTATATATATATATATATGTATATGTAAAGCTTTTTTAAAAAGAAAACTGTTACTTGTGTTAATTGTAACTGAAATCATCTATGAAAAGATATACATTGGTGATGTAGGTAGAATAGATTATGACAGATGGATAATATAAAAAAGACCATAAAGATAGCACTGGCTGATGATATAAAATTCTAGTTTCACCTTTGTTATGTGCTGTGTTATATATTCTTTTTTATGTGTTTTTGTTTAGTGGCATATCAACCACTAAACAAAATCAATCCATAGAAAACCAAATTTTATAAATAACCAGTTTTGAATTGTTGCAATTCTTTGGTATATCATGTTGACATTGACAATAATAAAACTTTGTCCAGCTGGCACAAAATGATCTTCCTAAATCAACCTTGTGCCCGACTAACACGTGTTTAGTAAATATCAAGAACATGAAGAAGCCTTTTTGGTGGCTTAAATAGTTAAATATTCTCCACTGATGAGCAAAGTTAAGATTTTGAATGTCAAAGCAAGCAAAGCATTTTTAGATTGATGCAATACAATCTTCCTACTTTGCATTCCCCACCTTCCTATGCTAATGAATAGATGGTGAATGATATCAATCATATTGTGCAACTTATACATTTATGTTGTCATATTGTAGATCATGCCACTGAAGACAGTCATGCAGGAAGGCATGGAGAAACATGCAAGAGGTGTGAGCTTCCGTGAAAGAAATGCAGGTCCTCAAATTGATTACCATATGTCAGATGAAGGTAAGTTTTCATCTCTAAATGTTTTACTAATCAGTATAGTTCCTTATCTATTCATCTTTTATGCCGACCCTCCAAAGAAATAATGATTAATAACAAATGAGATATTTATCTGCTTCTGGTATTTTCACCTCTAAGCAGATTTTCATTTCCTTGGATGACTAAATTATACTTTTGCAAGTGCTGTTGGACTGATTTTTATGCTCTCTCTCTCTCTCTCTCTCTATATATATATATATATATATATAATAAGAAATCAATCAAATGAAAATATATAAAAGCTCTACATTATATATGTATTCAGCACTTTTTAATACAAATGTATACTGGTCTAATTTAATTCTTACCAAGATGGACTTTTTAGCAATCACTTAGTCTACTCTTCAGAAGGTATCAGTAAGTGACTGCTTATTTTTTCATTCTTGTTATTTTTAGTATAATTAAAAGTTAGTTTGCAATTAGCAACTCTTAAGAAAATATGGTAATTTCAGATATTACAAGAGATATGCAGTTATCTAGGGATGCAGATATCACAGTACACAACAGTCTGTCCACCACACATGCACACACAAACACTTATTTAATTATTCTAAGAAAGCAAAAAGATAGTTAACATAACTCTGTTATAAAAAATAAAACTGCAAATAAGAGACTCATGGTGCTATTAGATAAGTATACTTCTGAAAACAAGATAAATTTCTAAAAAGGGATAGCTCACAGCATTCATAACTTTTGATTAATTTCTGAAGCGACAATAATTTTCAATTATTAGATATTTTAGGTGCTGTTTATCTGTCATTGCATTCTAATAAAAATAAACTAGTAATTTTTTTTTTATTTCTTATTTTTAAAAATTTTCAATTACTACCTCTGCATTTTTCAAAATGTCTGGTATGTAACTGTCTTAATAGTATATATATATATATATATATATATATATAGTTTAATGTTGTTTGCTATACTTATGGGGTGGATATTCTCAATATCTGTGATAGAGTGAATGTAAATATAAGCAGTGGTGACCATCTTCAGGCCATGTAGGTTGAATAGCAACTTGACTGTTTATATATGTAAGTCATTAGAGCATTATAGGTAGCAAAGTCAGTTATTTCCAGTTTATTGTGTTATTTTTAGGGCTATTAAATAGTGGGGAATGGTTATCTTAAATTATTCTGACAGATACTGAACAGAACTAAGTATGAACTGGAAAGTGATTGTCTTATGACTATTTTATGTAGCTGTTTGTTATGATTATCTAGGTCACTAGGGGATAGGTCATAGATCTCACATTTTTAATTATTTCATTTAGGTTACTGGTCTGAGGTTTACTTTTAAATATATATATATATATATATATATATATTAATCATTACCTTAGAATATTTGGGAAACTACAAAATTGTACATATTGTTTCGACATTGAAAGAACAATGTCTCATTAGGTAGTTAACAATGATGGTAATAAAGGTCTACATTTTACAAAAATTGAAAACAAATTTTATGAAAATTTTTATTATTTTGTTATATATTTTATATTTATTATTATTTTTATTTTTATTTATCTTAGGTTTATTTAATTTTATTTTATTTTGATTTATTTAATTCTATTTTTATTCTAATTTGTAATATTAGGTCTAATAAATTTACATCTTCGTATTGTTTTTTTAAATATCCCTTATTTTATGTTTTATGAATAATATTTCTGTTTGTGTATGAGATTTCGTCATTTTTTTTTAAATCCCAAAAGATTTGAGCCCCAACATTGTAACCTATGTCAATATATGTCTGAAATTCATTTCTACTCCAAATTTTAAATTTCTGTTTTAGCCATTCTTATTCACTCTTCCCTCCACATTTTCTCACTTATTTTTCTTTTCACTTTCTATTTCTTCTGTATCTTTCCTTTTATTGATTTCCCATCTTATTTTCTTCTTTTTTTCTTTTCTAAATATCTTTTTACCTCATACAGAGAAAAAAAGTTTTTTTAAATAAAAACATTTATTATCATCAACTAACTACCTGATGAGACATTGTTCTTTTAATGTCGAAACACGATGTACAATTTTGTAGTAGTTTGTAGTTTTCCACATGTTCTAACGTAATAATTAATAATGAATATTCATTGCTCTATTTTTATATTGAGCACTGTTTTAAACTAATGTTTTGAATGTTGCAATTTTATTCTTCATTCTTATTCATTTGTATATATATATATATATATATATGCAAAAGTATACTCAGTTATCATTTTTATGCATAGAGAGAGGTAATTTTGTTTTTGTTAAGTGTTTTTAGTAAATTTAGTCACTTTTCTATAGGGGCGTTAGTGTATAAAAAATTTATGACTAAACTGGTCATATTCACTTTTATGTCTATGTTCTTTAAAAAAATAAATATATTTAGTTTAGTCATAAAATCTTTATACATTAATGCCCCTATAGAAAAGTGACTAAATCTACTAAAAACACACCTAACAAAAAACAAACTTACCTCTCTCTACACATAAAATGATAACTGAGTATACTTTTGCAACAAATTGTTGACATGAAAAACAAATATATAGGTATAATATTAATATAAGAGCAAACCACAGGACACCATCCTGTAGTCACAGTTATTCACTCTGGTAGCATGAAACATCTAGCAAATGATCACATCAGCTGGCCCCATTCTGTTTAAGGAGTCTTGAAGATGATAAAAGGCAAAATAACTGTTGGAAATCAGAATATTACAAAGGAAGCTGAGAGAGCATTTTCAGAGCTTCATTCCGCGGTTCAGCTGTAATGTGGAATGATGCTCTGAAATTGCTCTCTCACTTTGCAAAAAGAAGTGCATTGGATAGTTAAGCCACTCCAGATGCTTCTCACAAAAGGACTGAATTTGGACCAATCAGTGTGCTCCCTTTGTATGATGAGATAAATGGATGTCTACTAGTCTTACAATAAATGTTTGAATAGGCATTCTTGTTTCTGAAAACATAATTTACACCTACTGGCCTTGGCAACTGAAAATCTTAAGAAAGAAAATGTGCCTTTCAATGAAGATTAAAACTGCTCCACCTTCATTGAAGAAACCATTTTTAAGCAAGGTGTGCTTTAGACCACTCAACCATAAAAAGACTTCAAAGCTTAAAGACTCTTTTTAAAATATGCACAATTTTGCTAACTTTATTTTTGTATCTGAAATATAAAGTAATTTTGAATGAATAAATAGATTTTATTTATAATCTGACATTATTTCATATTTTACTATAAACAATGTATTTAGTGGATACACATGTATAAGTAGACATCTCATTTTTAAATACTGAAATTGAAGTCTCTTGGCTTGGACAATCAAAACTCTTAAAGAAAATGTATCTTTTGAAATTGTTCAAAGCCATGTCCTTTTTATATTGGGGAAACATTCCTTAAGATAGGTGTTCTTTAGTCACAGCATGTATGTGTGTTTGTGTATTTCTATGTGCATGAATAAGATCTGCTATCTCCTGTTAAAGGTTTTAATGTCAGCTTTGGTGTTGACTGGAAGACTGGATTTGTGTATGGTGGAAACAAACACAACTGTGGTACATGGATGGATATGATGGGCAGCTCAGAAAAAGCTGGAACACGAGGAAAGCCCTCCACGCCCAGGTAACTGGAATTTTTCTTTCTCATTCTCAAAAGAGAAAACTAGATTCTCTTAAATTATATCAGAATTGCATTCCACTATATCGGCATAATTTGGTAATAGTTTAGCTTCAGCTTCCAATAAAACTAAATAAATTTGTGCATTCATATCTGTTTAGCTATATATTTCAATCAGTTCATATCTGTCAATCAGTTTGTTCCTATCTATCTATCTGTTCATATCTCTATCTGTCTGTGTATATATTTATTTTATTTATTGGGTTCTATGGAGAGTTTGTGCTGATTTTTAATCATTCATGTTAGAACATGTCAAATTTTGACCAATAGGCTTACATTTCTGATTAGAGCACACTTCAAACTATCTTTTGAGAAAGAAAGTTTAAAGTTACTTAATTCGTGTCAATTTTGCATCCCTATAAAAATAGAAGATTATAAGCTGCATTTTAGACACTTGACACTTTTTTTATTACTGTAAAGGTAAAAATGCCTTACAAGCAACAAAAAAGATATGTGCTGTGTATAGCCAACAGAACTTTATAAAAATAGTTTGCTAAGTTTAGAATTGGTAATTGTAGCCTCACTGATAAAAAAAAAACATTCAAGCAGACCCTTGCTCACTACAGAAGACGACCAAATGAAGACATTGGTTGAGAATACCTCACATTATACAATGTAAGAATTGGCAGAAATACTAAATTTATCAAAATCTGCCATCCATGACTACTTAGTGAAGCTTGGGTACTAAAATCACTACAATGTTTGAGTACCACATGGTCTAAGTGAAAGGAATTTTTTGGATTACATTTTTAACTGTGATTTGGGATATAAATGTAAAGAAAATGCACCCTTTTTGAAGCAAATTTTGATGGATGATGAGAAATAGATTGTTTATAACAACTTTCAACAAAAAAGTTCCTGGGTAAGCAACATTCAACTTAAGCAACTTAAGTCAGCTTAAGCCATTCTAAAAGGAGGTCTATATCCTAAGAAAGTCATGCTGTACATCTGGTGTAATTGGAAAGGAATCCTATACTATGAGTTTCTCTCAAGTTACAAATCAGCTGATTCTGAAAAGTACTGCTCGCAACTGGACAAATTAAAGGCAGCAATTAAAAAAAATTGCCAGTATTGGCAAACAGAAAAGGTGTTGTTTTCCGCTGGGATAATGCCAGACTTACATTGTTTGTTTTGTTTTTTTTTGCAACCTGGCAAAAGTTGATGCAGCTTGTATGGGATGTGTTACCCCACCCACCATATTCATTAGACATTGCTCCTTTGAATTTTTATAAATTCAGGTTCTTGCAAAATAATCTCAATGGTAAATATTTTAATTCTTTGGATGACATAAAAAACACCTTAATGAGAAACCATTGAAATTCTGCCTGCCTATCTATCTATCTCTGTTTGTTTCAGATTTGTCTATTTTTGAAAACCCAGTATTACTACTATTTTTTTTTATTTTTGCTATATTAATGCTTGTGTGTCTACTTTTAAAATAAGCTGGTTTAATTTGGACTACAAATGAGAAGTAAATCAGTTCAAAATTTAGTAGTAGTCACCTTCTACTTTTCAATGCTTTTTTTTTTTTTTTTTTTTTTTTTTTTTTTTACTTTTCTACAGAGATGGATCAGCAGTGGAGATTGTTGGTTTGTGCAAATCTGCAGTCACTTGGCTTGACAAACTGTACCAAGAGAAGCTCTACCCGTACCAGGGTGTGGAGATCAAAAATGGTATATTAAAGATTGGTTTTTCTTTTGTTTTCTGGTTATTGATCTCTTTGCTTCAGCAAGTAAGTGTGTTTATAATTCTAGAAGAAAATGGAGAACTTATGGGTTTGGCTAGAAATCTTGGTAGATTTTTTAAATATTTATTCTTTGGCAGTTCTTCCATGTGTAATGACATTTTTTAAAATGTGTCTTGACACAAAATGAAACACCTAGCTTATTGTCTATGGGAAAATTACAAAATAGGCTTTAATTTTAATGTTAATTTTTATAAACATTCAGCATCAATAATACTGTATTAATTCAGGTTACAATCTT
This sequence comes from Ascarosepion bandense, assembly GCA_037127315.1. Lineage (NCBI taxonomy): Eukaryota > Metazoa > Mollusca > Cephalopoda > Sepiida > Sepiidae > Ascarosepion > Ascarosepion bandense. The sequence continues at coordinate 1,471,058 of JBBBDQ010000848.1, forward strand.
AAAAGTTTGCTGTCTGGAGAGTGGCATATGAATGATTGCTATAATATCATTCATATGCCACTCCCTTATAACAATTATGATTAAATTTAAGCACCTAGTGGGGAATAAATTTATTTTCACTGCAGCCTGACACTGGATCTCACATTATTACCATCTTTTAATTTTTTCTTGATATTTAAAAAGATAATGAAGAGATTCACAGAAATATTTGCACTTTTAAATTATTAATAAGTTTTACATATGTATAAATTATGGTAGACTCCAGTTTACTCATGATGTGATAAATTTTACCAGATTTTTTATAGCTTCACATTATTAGCCAGGTGACTGAAACTTCAATAAACATTAATAAAATTGTAATTGCAAAAAATCAACAAAGCATTAATAGTTTTATGCACTTAATTAATATTTCATTTTCATTGGGTTTATCATTTATTATGATTGTATTTCTATGTGTAACAAATATTTTAGAATAAAGTTTTTACACTAAATGTGAAATTTATCATGGCACATGACAAAAATGACATCACTTGAACATTTTCAACAACAGCAAAAACAAAAAGGGGTAACTATGGAATTTAAGGTTGTGTGTTGGCATTTTGTTGGTGTGGTTGGGTTCACATATAAACAAAGAAGAAACAATGAAAACCTGCATTTCTACTATGGTAAATGCTATTGTAAATAGTTCTTAATGTCTCTTGTATTTGTACATTTTTTTTTCTGTTCCTGAAATAAGTTAGTATAATGTTTATAAGGCTCAAGCTCAAGTCAGCTTTGTGCTGAGTTGGAATGACCAACAGGTTATATTTACTTCAACATTAGAAGCTCTGCAAAACATGCCTTATGCTATGCACAGGAAAGAAAAAAAGAAAGTGCAGTTCTGTCCTTTTTGGAAGTGGAGTCATAAAACTGTGCAGTTGACTGAAACTCTTTCCAGTTTCTTTCTAACTAGCATCATGTGAAAATGTATTTCTTTTTTTATTCTTTATTATTTTATTTCATTTTCCCATATAGCGCATTAACTAGGAGGGAAAATAATGGTATAATCAATAGAATGACTTCCCTCACTACCAAAAACAAATGGTGTGGAAGAAAACTCCTGCCAGTACTAGAAAGAGCTATAACAATTAGTGGACTTAAGTTTAATTTCCTGAAAAAAAAAACTTTTAATGAAAAATTTTTATAAACTTTAACTAACAGTAACACTAACTTTTCGGTCAGTAAATGCTACATATTTCTTGTATAAAAACTTCTAATTTCACCATTACCATCTCTTTTTTGTCAGTAACCAATTCCTGGTTGATATTTATTGTTTATTTTCTTTAAAACTAGCAAAAGTAAGTAATTTTGTTTAAAGTTATATGCTAATGGTGATGATAATATTAACCATTTCCTTATAAGGAAACATACAGCATTCATTGAGCAGGGTACTACTGTTGGTTGAAATATACAAAATCCGTACAAAAAATTTTTCAGTTATTTTCTCACTGACAAGATGTGGCTTCCCTCGGTCACTTCTACAAATATTTTTACAGCTTCTGCTCTGATGAGCTTAGCTCCCTGGTGACCTGTTACACAAATTTATGCAAGCTGCTAGACTGGCAGCTAGGTCCCATCCTTTACAGTCAAATGTAGCTGCCACTTCTTTTCTTGCACTTCCCACCATATATTTGTTTTCCTGATAGCTACAATCTCCTAGAGTTTAAATGTAACGTCAATTGCCATCTCTTATCTCCTTGACTCCCATTCCTTTCTTATCCTTTCCCCAACATTCCTGTATTTTGTTCTTCTCCCTTTCTGCTCTACTCTCACATAACTCTTCACACCAGTATTTCTATCCTTCTCTCATGTGTTCTCTGACAACCCCTGTTCTTCTTTCTCTTCTCATGTAGCTCCCTATACACCAGTGGCAGTACTGCCTTGCTTGGGGCGAAACAATTAAAAAAAAAAAAGTAGTTTTCTTAAAGTTCACTAACTATTGTCATTCCTTCCAGTATTGATGGAGGCTTCCTTCTGGACATTTCGTTTGAAGTAGTGTGACAAATCAACATCTTAGGTCATTATTTTCTCTTTGAGCTACATGTGCTATCCATTTTTATTTGTTGCCATTGTTGAAAGTCCTCAAGTGATGTGGTTTCCATTATTTGTTACACTTCCTTGTTTGTGGTTCTGTAGCATCAGTCCAAGAGGGTTGAAGAATGATGACTCTTGCTAAGACCAACAGGCTTCCTTTGTATAAAGCCACCTTGGCCATTGATCTGAGGGAGGGATTGTATTTGGCTGACAGATTAGACATTTTTGAATGAGTTCGGTGCCATTCCACTTGAAAGTCGGTTTAGCTCTACTTGCATGTCAGTTTGTCTGTCTTTATGCACTATTAAATAGATCAAAATAATTGTAAATTTTTATTTAATTTTATAAAGACTGTATGTGCATTTTGGTGTAATGGATATCAGCTAGGAATGAGAAATCAGAGAGCCGAGTTCAAATTCCAGTTGAATTGATTTCATTCGCTTATGCACAAATATTCTTGGGAAAGGTAATAATCACTCTCTTATTCCTCCAGTTATGGTTTGAATAGCAGGAGAGTTTTTGGTTCTCTGGCCCTAGGTTGGTAACTGCAGAAAGTAATGATAACCTATTGCAGGAAAATCATCTGCCTAATCACTCATGTCTCGAAAGATACATGATTGCCCAAGCATCTATCACATGTGGCATTTAACTGACTGACAGACCATCTGAATATTCATCTAAGCAGAAATCTAACTATTCCTTATACTTCATCATTGACATCTCATTTGGTTGCCTTTCTAAGATATTAATAACTCTTCATCCAATGAATTATGTTTTTAGATGAGAATACAGTCCAAAAACTCATCTTACCAAATTTCCATAGTTCTGTAATTCTCTTTAAGTGTGTGTATTTTACTCTATGTAATATCATCAAATATTTAATGACTCCTCATCTTGGAACTTTCATTTGGAATGTCTTCTGACAAACACATTGTTTTTAGTATAAATTGTCTTATTCAACAATTAAAAAAACAGACAAAATCGTTGGATGTTAAAAATCAATTACCAATTTGATGCCATAAAAAGAGAGACCTCTTGATTGTGCAAATACCTTCTTAACAATGGCTTTGGTGTTTTGATTGTGATATTAAAGCTACGCTTGCTTTTTGTTCCCAGATGCCGCACCAGGAAACGCAAGTGAGTAAGACCTCACCCCCAACCATTTCACCGCCCTTTGGGCATAGACCAAGGTCCATTTGCAAAGATATAGCAGCTTGATGTACCTAAATTGTTCAGTATCCTGGTTTATCAAATTTTTATGTTTTGAGGCACATTTTTGCTTCTTCTCTGCTCTTAGTCGACAAAGTGAAAGTCATTTTTTTATAATACTTCCAGATTATCCAAGATTTTATATTTGAAAATCTGATTGATTTTTAAAAAAAAAGCAGTTTTGTTTGGAATTGGAATTCGATTTTAAAAAAATACACACAATTACTTGTAATTAATGAGATTTGATTTTACTCAACCCTAGAGCTAACTGGCTGAAGTTAAGCAATGTTGAACCTGGTCAGTACCTAGATGGGTGACTATTGGGAGATTACCAAGTGTTGTAAACTTGAATATACAGGTAATGTAATGGATAAAATCACTGAATGAGAAAATCGGAGAACTGAGTTTGAATTTCAGTTGCATTTGTTATATTCACTTATGTACAATTAGGTATGAATCTGCCTCTTCTCATCCTATTTATGGATTAAATAGTAAAATTTGTATTAGAAAATCATTATTATCTCCAAAAATGTCTTACAATCTGAAAATATGTTCAGCTTTAAATATATATGAAAATGTTGATGATCCATAAAAAAAAATCAATCAAAAAACCTAGAACTAACTACCACCAGTTTTATTACATTGACACTAAGCTATATCTACAGGATGGCAGTGATTTTAAAGTGTCACCATGAGATTTTCAGTACACAAACCTGCCAGACTTGATGTCGGTTCTTGGCCTTCTAATATTGATACAATAATGACCAGGATAAACTGAAGATGGGGTATTTCAACTTGAAACAACTCTCATTGTTCCAAAGTCAAAATGAATGCCATAGCTCTTTTTAAAATTTTCCAACAGCATCAAGTTTTCTATTGATCTCTTGGGTTAAATTCTTCTGCAAATGATTTTTGGTCTGTGTCTACTGGTGTTCATATTTCTCAGCTGCCCATTTTATGAGTTGCCATTTCTTCCCCACCCCCAAAAAACTCTAACTTCTGTTGGTGTCTAGCTTTTTTTCTTTTTGTTTATTCTGCAAATCAGATTCCTATATTCCTTTTTTCTTATTTTCTAATGACTTCCAGTTGTCAAGTGTAAACAATGACAGTAATTTGGCAATGTGCCTGTCAATTGCTGATATTCTACAAGCAGACCTGATGTGATGAAATTTTGCTGCTGTTTATTTAGTGATATTTATTCATATCATCTTTGCAAGCATCAAGGCATCACCAAAATTCATCATTTGTCTCATTAAATGAATATTCAGGAAATCCCTGCTATTGAGAATCTTCAGAAAGTGTTGTGTTACTTGAAATTAAAAACGTTAAAAATTTCATTAATTTTGAATGTGAAATAATTGATTTTGTAACAGTTTCTTTAAAACATTTTTTAAAAATATTTAAAGAATATTCATTTTAATGTTTGAAAATAAATCTTTTAAAAAATAATTTTCCACCAGATAGATTTTGCACAAATTATATATATATATATTATTTAAGTGTGATAATGTTTGTTTTTTCTGTGGTTTTACTGATAAAATGTATTTTGGCAAGCGGTTTTTTATTGTAAAGTGCTCAATATTGGGGTGAAGATAGAGCGTTGATAAGTATAAAAATTTTCTGTCTATACTTCTGAAATGAGGTAGTTTTTATACCAGTTTGGTTATTGTATGCTCAGACCTTTTTCAGGTGCTAGAAATTTTGAATTAAATCATTTATTATGATCACTGGGGTATATTATTCTCATTCATTGTGTGAAGCCACCTCTGGTAGTCATGAGTTACCCACATAGCCCAGTGGATATAGACGTTGGTTATTTCCAGTGACTTGACCCAAAGAGTTGTGAGTCCAGTATCAGACTACAGCTGTGGTGAACAAATAGCTTAGAGAATTAGGTTAAAGGTAGATAACTCATGACTACGAGAAGTGGCTTCACACAAAGAATGAGAATAATATACCCCAGTGATTGGTTTAAAGGGTTCAATTAAAAATTCTTAGCACCGGAAACATTGTAAAAATGGCAACAAAGATGATGACAATAGTCCAAATAATGTATATAATGTAGTACAAAGAGTTTGTCTCTTTAGCTGAGCAGATTTATGCTTACTTCAAAGTTTCTTGAAGACACTGTTGCAACACAACACTCAAAAAATATATATGGAATTAGAAAGAAAATAACATTACCACCAAAATTAAATGAGAAATAGTAAAAAGAGCACCACAAAGCAATAACAGCAAATATTGGAAATTATACCTAGAAGAGAAGCTAGCAATAATCAGCTTTAATAATCAAAGTAAAATACTAAAAAAAGAAACAAGATAATAGGAAAATGTAGACATGTGAATAAATACCTACTTTGCTACACAGACAACAATAAATAACAACAAAAACAAAATATACAAACAGTATTAATAAAAAATTAAAAAGTTAAAAAATATAAATGCAAATATGCAAATGCTTTGTGCCACATCTACGCTGATCTTAGAGAATCTCATTATTGCTCTAATCAAACTTCAGGCTCTTTTTTTTATTTTTGTTTTTTGGAATAAAAAATTGTTAGTGCTCTTATTAAAAATGTGCTAATCAGGGGTTTCCTATATTTCCTTGTATGTTTGTTTTTTTTTTTTGCAGAATTACACACACACTCTTTATTCACATTTGCACTTTTCTTTTTACTTTCACTCTTGTAATTATTCTTGTGTGCTTTTTTCATTTTTATTCAGTCGATGTTGTTCTTTTATGCTTTAATCTTTTCAATTTCCAACTGATGATGTCTTTTTGTTCTGTTTTCTTTGCAATTGCAAGTTCATCTTTACTTTTCTTACTCTTGTTGTCCAAAGTTGGTTTTTGTCTCGTTGTGTTGTTTCTTTTTTCTTGTTGCATTTTATTTGTCATTGATTTAATTTTACACATTCTTCCCTTGCTTCCTTTGAATTCTCATGTGGCAACACCTTGTTTGTCTTTTTTTTTTCTCTACCAAAGCCTGAAAGCATTGTGGAGGAGATCTTTGCTTATCATACAAAATGCTCTTTGTCTATTGGCTTCTCTTAATGTACATGTGGATTACTTATATTTTGTAAAGATTTCTTTGTCATTGCCTGAAAAACAAAAGTGTCATCTCTCTGGAGAAGGACTTTTCAACAATAACTGAACAGGGAGTATTTCTTTTCAGTTTATGGTGAATTCTTTTTTCTTTTTTTTATTGTATATGTCATCAATTTATAGGGTTGCTCAGTTCTTTGAGGATATTTGTATGAATTTAGTAAAAGACATATGTCATGAATGAAGAGTTTTACTTGAGAAACAATTAGTATGAATAATTTTGAGACTCTTCTCAATACACCTGCTTAGTGAATCTGCCATCAACATTAATAAATACTTCAAGACAAGGTCTGAAATGCTGACATGCCTAAATCAGGTAATTTTTATTGATTTTGGACATTGTGCTAGTTATGGCAAACTTCAGAGATTTTATAGTTGTTGTATTACCGAGGTGGATATGATACACAGAGAAAGTGTTCTGCAGTATTATTCAGCACAATATCCAGTGATAAACAGATATACACAGAATATACAATATAATTACAAAGACAGTACTTACTACACAGAGAGGAGGGGTTTAGATTGCAGTAGTTGCTGAAGTAATCAGTCTGAAAATTACTCGAATGACACTTGAATGCTACTATTCTTTACTTAAATAGACCATTTCAGGTCATGGGCCATTCCATCATTGAAAGTGCTGCAGGGGTGTCAGCCTTTTACAACAATAGTTATGGTGGGGTGTTCATTGACTTCCCTCTCAACTACACCCCATGAATCCACCTGATTCACGTAGAGATTGGAACTCATCAGTTCGTCGATCATCTTGGTCTTATGAGATGGTGGGTATACGGCCTTCCTCATGCTCTCCAACACCTCCTTATAGTCAGGAGGCATGACACATCCCTTATTGCTCACAACTTCCAGAACCATTATAATTGATGGAAACATTGTGTGCATGATCATGCTAATGTTCTTAGAGTCTCTACCTTACCATCTGTTATTCCTTCAGTTGACATTTTAGTCTTGATAAAAGTTTTCCTCATCAGAGAAAGACAAAAGCATTCTACGCTCTTGATGTTTTAACTTGCTTGACAAGGACTTTGCTCTGATCAGATTGTTATTTTTTCTCTTTGTGGACATGAATTGGCCTCCTTGCATTATATATGACTTGTATTGAAGGTACTCATACACAATTCTTTTGATAGTACCTTGAAACCTTCAGCTCCTTAGCAATGGTGTCAGTTCACTTTCACGAGTTCTTATTTTCTGTACCTTTCATACAAATTTGGATGTTCTGATGGTATTTTACATTTGGCTACTGGTGTAAAATCCCCGTCATTAATTTTCAACTCTTTGCAAACATCGACCACAACTTTCAGGAAGTGATCAATCTCTAAATCACTATTCACTGCCTTTAAGGCAATGATTATAGTGTGCCTTTTCATTTGCTGAGTTAGCTTGATGATTGCCATCATTTATCTAAAAAGAAATGATAATCAGAACAAATTAGAAAAAAAGAATAAAGCTATTAAAAGACATGTACTTAAAAAAGCAAAAATAAAACCATCATTGTACCTAGTTCTATAAGCAAACCATGTTCTCAGTACTGAGGAAGGCTTATTCAGATTTCTACCTTATAAAATATATATATTATGTCCTTGTAGCTCTTCCTCTGTAAGCAGGAGGCTTTTAGACATTAACTTATAAACTTTTGATGAGTATATGTTTAATATATGTAACATCCTATCTTTCTGTGTTTTTTCTATTTTATTTGCTTTGCATGTTTTTTCAGTCCTCAATATAGCTTTGATGAGAGAGGAATTAATGACCAGTTAAACTTTGTTTTTGTGTTTTTCCATTTTACAGTAATTATGTTTTTTTTTTTTCATTCTTTCTTGCTTGATTTTAATATGCCTGTTTTTAATGGAATTATTTTTTAATTTATTCCTCTTTTGGGTAAAGATTTAAAACTGCATACAAAACCAGTTCTAATACAACCCATTTTTGCTTATAGTACTATTGGTATACTAATTTTCTCATTTTGCTCATAAATTTGACAAAAGGATCTCCTACAATAATGATATTCTAAGAAAGTATTCAAGTATGTTATTAGCATTAGTTATTTTATGTACATTGAAGAAAATAAAAGCATCCTGGAAAAAAAGGCTCGTAGGTAATTAAGCATTAATTATTGAGCCAAAAAATATGATTATTTTAAAGTTATTTTCATTTCATATTTTTCCATATTTTTTTTTCACTGTTATTGTTGTCGAAAAGAAGGCTTTGAAAAAACACATGTTTTCACTTTACTGATAATCTCTACCAGACAACCATGTAACCCAGTGGGTAAAACTTCAGAAGAAAATTATGATGAAGAAAGATTATTGTTGAAGTTGCTCCCCCTATAATAATAATAATGGCTGGATGGATGCTTGTCTATTAGGGTAGCTAGCCAATCCCTGTTACAGATGCCTGCTTAGGCACATTGTGGTTTATACTATGCTAAACAGACCTTAGTTACAGTCTCTGGGAGAGAACGCATTATCTGGTGAATTCAACAGTCTGAACAAGGCCAGTTCGCTCAAACTCTTGGTGACAATAACTTGTGACAACAAAGGGTCTCCAATAGTTCTGCCTACTCAGTTTCATGTCCATGCTTTGGGTCAACATATGGTATAGTTTTCAGGCACTTTTCTAAGGTGCTGCATGCTTTGGTGAAAAATAGGAAATTGTGATTTACTAGAAAGAAACAATTGTAAAGATCCTAATGGCAATTTGTCATGGATGCAGTTATTTTAGTTTTGATTGTTCTCTGTGCAGTACAGGCTAAGCTTAAAAGAACACCCCTCCCCACAACATGATAAAAATATGTCACAAAACAGGTCATATTGTATGCTATTATATGTTCACATCAGTTTAGAAATTGAACTGATTACTAGTTAGTTTATAGCATAAACACTTATAATATAAAATCTATGTTTTATATTTCATGTTGAATGTGAAACAAAAAGCTTGTAAAATATTTAAAATAGAAGAGTGGATAAACCCAGTGAATCAAAACATATTGTTTTACTCACCAATTCTATCACAACAATGATTGCAAAGAATTTATTGAAGCTTAGTGTAAAACTTTTTACAACTACTATTAAGTATTTGTCTATATTTCTGAGATGAGGTAGTATTTACACTATTTACTTTTTGTTCTATTGTTCTCATCTTGGTTGCCATTTGTACGACATTTCAGCTGTAGTACACCTCGGCCTTCTTCAGGTGCTAGGACCTGAAGAAAGCCAGAGCGTACAATGGCTGAAATGTTGTACAAATGGCAACCAAGATGAGGACAATAGTTTGGATAATGTAAATAGTGTAACTACTATTAAAACAATAAAATGTTTAATTAATACAAAACAATGATAAAACTTGAATGAGGATTTCACTATATTTCCTGTAATAATCCTATTTTTTTTATTATATTACCTGTGATAATAATAATAATTTTAGGAGAAACCTCAAGAAATTTGAATAAAAGATTGTATGAACAAAAAAGGGATCTTTTACAAAACAACATTAGTTGCTCACCATACTGTTACTAAGATGAAAATGTATAGAAAGTACCTTAATTGCTTGATCCTCTATAGTGAATTTATGCTTAAGTTCTTACAACATTTTACCTTTTGTGACAGATCTTCTATTATCACAAAGTAGGATACTTACTAACAAAAGTGATAAACACATAGACCAAGAGAAACTAAATGAAATCAGCTAGACTATATACCCAAAACATATATATAAAAATAAAAATTAATTTAAATTTAAAATTCTCAGTGAAAAATTCTCAGATGAAGTCCCCTGAAGAACAAAATGAGTCACGTGGAAATTTTTTCCACTTTGTCATAGATTTCCGTAAAATTGTTTTTGATATATATCGTTTTCCCAAATGTATCTATATGTTGACAGCAGGCAATAAAGACAGAAGTACAGCTTGAAAATATATATATATGTCAACAGCAGACAGTGTGTATTTTGTAAAGCTGGCAATATATGGAGATATTAAGTATTTAATAAATTTTTAATGCGTATGAGTAAAAATGAAAAAGAATGAGAACTCTGTTAGGAATGCCAAAGAAAGCCTAGGCTAAACTCTCTCATCAAACACTATGTGATTTATATGATAAAATTTCATTATCACTTCTCTGACTAGATTTGTTTACACAATGCTGATCTCTATTGCAGATAAGATAATAACATACAAAAACTGGGCTGAAAAGATTCAGACCAACTTTGAGAAATTGTTCTGGATCAAGAGAGATCCCTCCACTCAGGATCCTAATTATAAGCTCATTAACCGTCGTGGTATTTACAAGGATAGCCACAATGCTTCTGAAACCTGGCGGGACTATCAGCTGCGACCCAACTACCCCATGGCTATGGTTGTGGTAAGTAAACACACTGTTCATTCCCATCTAGCATGCATGCATGTTTTTGCTAATGTCTACTATTAAAAGACTTGGAAAACTTTTCTCTCTTTTACTTTTTAGGCTCCGGAATTATTCACACCAGAAAATGCCTGGCATGCTCTGAAAATTGCTGGCAGTGTGTTGCAGGGACCATTGGGTATGAAAACTCTGGATCCCACGTAAGTAACTGCAATCTCTTTATTCATTGTCTCAGAAAGACAGAATGGATTTATCTTGTTTGCTCTTATTTTTTCTTTTAACAAATTGCCTCCTGATTTTGAGGCAAAATTGTCTGAAGTTTTGAGATGAGCAGCATCATGATTTCATGTTATGCTGGACAATTTTTCACTCCAGTATCTATCTTACCACCTATATGTCTATTATTTGTCCAGGCTTTGAATATTTTTGCTCCTGCTATATATTTAGAGATTCTTCATAAAATCAAAGAATCAGCAATATTACTGGCCCTGACTTGACATCTCAGCTTTAGTCACTTTCTCAATGTCATGAAGTGGAAAGACAATTTCTAGTTCTGTTGCAAAGAAAGTTGGTTCATACGAGACAAGTTTTCTCTCTGTAATCTATATTACTTCCACGTATGGTGCTCCTGCTATATATTGAGAGATTCTTGATAAAATCCGAAGCAGCAGCAATAGTATTGGGCCTGATCTGGCATGTTGGCTTTAGTCACTTTTCCACTGTAAAGTTGCTTCCCTGTCCGTTTTCTATAAATAATTTTATGGTAATTTAAGAGCAGTACTAGATTGGCAACAAGCTCTTGTCAGTTTACAGTTGAACTACATGTAACCATAAGTTCTATGCTTTAGAGTAGAGGGCTCTTGAAAATGCTTACATATGATCTATCACTATAGATGCTGGTAGAATGGTTGGCTCCCTGTACTGCTCCATTAAGTACCTGACTCCTCATGCTATCCTTTACCTTTATAAGACCCAGATCAGGCCAAAAATGAAGTACTGTTGTCAAATTTGGGCAGCAGCTACTTGGACCTCAGTTTTCGGTCTTGATAGAGTTGTGAGTGACAAATTATTTTTCTTGCTCGAAACTCTTTCTCACAGGTGGGATGTGATGAGCCTCTCTCTGCTTTTTCACTACTTTCGTAGAAAGTGTTTGGACAAACTACTTTCCTTGGTTCCACCAGTTCTAACCTTAATGGCTAGGACCCATCATGCCACTTACATTGTAGCTAACCATCCACATTTCCTCCATATTCCAACTTTCATCTGGAGATTGGATGTTTTGAGGTGATAGCACCTGTTAAGGTCCCAGCTATGAGGAAAAAGTGAACTTTCAAACAAAAACCAATATCTGTGAAAGTATAAAAATACATTTTCATAGGAAAAAAAAATTACCAACAATACTCATTCAACTTCTTCCTGGAAACCACTGCCCTGTGAAACAGATTTCCAAAAAGAAGTTTCCCGAATCACTACAATCCTAACCTGTTCAAGTCTAGAGTTAACCATTATCTCCCCCTCATATTTATATAAACTACCCCTAATGTAACCCTCTACCTTGAATGGACCCTGAGCCTTGTACAAGGTGAACCTTCTGTAAAAAAGAAATTTTAGAATAGGATCAATTTGCTTTCAATTGGAATTCACCTACACATTACTGTTTTAAATTTTTATGAATTTTTCTTGCTTATCTCCCTTTTTTGTTAAATCTTTTTTGTTTAGCCTTATAAACCAGTCATTCATTGACATCAACAGAGATGAAACTTTTTGCACAATGAAGAATTATTTACACATGCTTTTTTTTGTCTCTTCTTTTTATCTTTGCAGTGATTGGAATTACTGTGGATTCTATGATAATAATAATGATTCCAACGATCCAAAAGTTGCCAAGGGCTTTAACTATCACCAAGGACCTGTAAGTAACTCTCTCTCTTAACAAGCAACTGCAGGAAGCTGTCTCATCCCCCACCCTAGTTTCAGGTTAAATAGCAGGGTAGACTAAGCTCTCTAGCCGTGGATAGCAACCAGTCTAGGAAAAGACCAACATTTAGTAACTTCTACATGGCTGACCTTGAAAATTAGATATTTAGTACTACTAAATAACCCTCCATTTTCCTAAGATTTGTAGATGATATTCTTATCTTAGTTTAAAAAAATAGATGAAATACATGAACATGTGTTTGCAAAAATCACAATGATTACAAGTACATTAAGTTTTTCTTTGCAATTCGCCCCTGAGGATGAGCTTGGAGGAGTTTAAAAGTATTTGGGTGAACAAGGACTATAGCACCTTCCTTGATGAATTTCAACATCTAGAAGATAATTAGAGAGCTAGGACAGATTATTTTAAAAAATACCTATATTATTGAATGAAACATATTTGAATATATATAGGGTGTGATGGATAAATTGTCATCTGAATTACACAAAAGTATCTTGAAATACTAAAGAAATACTAATTAAAATCTCCATTGGCTTCAAACATGACTACCAGAACTTTGGAATCTCTTGCACGTCTTCTGGATGATTTCCTTGGTGAATGCTTCCATAATCCTTACCTTCAGTTACCAACAAATTCGGAGTTCTTTTCTTATCAGAATGATCAGTGTGCATTTTCTAAGTGGCTGCACTTTCATATCCATTATTAGACACATGATGCATCTCTTTCCGAATCCTCTGCACTATTCTCAGATTGACACCCAAATATTTTGAAATGTTCATATTGGAGCTTACGGAAATGAATGCCAAGGATATCTTTGTATAATTTTGGTAAAATATATCTGTTAAAATGAGATGTCAGTGTTATTATCATTTTTGTGTAATTTAGATGACAATTTATACATCACACCGTGTATGTACAGGGTGCATTAAAAATACTTTTCAAATTTTTGGTGGTGGGTTCCACACACTAAACAAGGATAAAAGTCCATATAAACATAAGTCTGCAAATTCTTCATTTTTGAGTTATTGTTTAAATAAAGTTTATGATAGAGGGCACTGTGTTGCCATTTGTGTACATTTGTAGCTTGTCTGTCTTCAGCATTTTTTGTGTGTAGTTATGAGTTAACTGAGAAGTGTTCTGTTTAACAATAGCTGAATATTCATATTGTAAAAAGGTAGATATGATTTTTACATACGGCCGTGTGAACGATAATGGATGCAAGTCTGTATGGCTGTATCAGATTGCATTTTCAGACGAAAGGCAGCTGAGTCATCTAACCTTTGCTGATGTTTATTGTCATGATGCTGAGACAGGATCTGTGGCACCACAAACTTTGGTAATCAGTATTTTTGGATTGTACATTTAACAGCATCGTCACATATATTTAAACATATTTATATGAAATTTTATCCTTGTTTTGGTATGGGTAACCAATTTACAAAGTATGTAAAAGTATTTTTGATACACTCTCTGTGTGAGTGTGTGTGGATATATATATAACAATAAATTCCGAAAATTATATTTTGTTGAATAGCGATTTCAGTAAAAATACTCTTGCTTCATCAGCAACATTTCAAAACAAAAATTTAATAATTCAGATACGTTAAAAAATTCACATACCTGAAGAAGCCCAAAAACGTATCCATACACAAGAAGTTCAAAAAAGTGGTGGGGGGATTAAGAACGAAAAGAAATATTTAAAATTTGTTGTCCAGGCATTAAAAACGGGGCAGAGACAGAGATTCATGACTCAATATTACAAGAAGACTTTTGATTACATCTGTATTAAAGAATAAAGAGTCAAAATTTAACCATGTCACAGGAATAAGAAGTGATGGGGAAAAAGGAAAAGAAAGGACAAATGGGTCGACAGTGGGAGGGAGTTAATGAAGAAATAAGACATGAAAAACTATTCAGTAGCTGAGATGGCAGGGCTTCAAAGGACGAAAGGAAGGGAAAAGTTAAATCTATTTTAAAAAAGAAAAGTAAACGACAGGAAAGAATAGAGACAATATATTATACATCTCTGTTAAAAATTTGGTTGAAAATAATAATAATATGTTTAGACTATTGTAGAGGGTTTAAAATTTACTAATAGAAGTAAAATAAAATTGGGATAATATAATAAGTCAAAATGAGAAATGGGCAATTAATATATTTATAAAAAATATAAATATACATAGACACATGCATCCATATATATATATATATATATATACATACTAATATACACATTTATACATATAAATATATATATAATTGTGTTTTTTATTTAAAATTAATTTACATTGTGACATGGAAGTTTCTATGTTTTGAGATTTTTACCTCATCATCAGACAATGTTGAATAATTGTGATGAAAGTGATTTACATTTGAATGTAGAAAACAATATGTTTGTTATTTAAACAGTTAAATTAAATATGGAGGGAGAAGACATTATGACATTTAGTTAATAGATTTTTATTTTTAAGAAATTTATAATATATAGTTTTTCATATAGACATAAGGGGGATGGGCCATTAGGTATTAAGTAAACGTAATGAAATAAATGTTATATGTAAATATTACAAAATTTTCACCTTAGAATATGGTTAATAATTCTTCATAAAAGAATACTGATTAACTTACATATATCTGGTACTTTGTTTTGTATTATGATATAATATTAATTTAGTAGATATTAAAATTTATGCTACTTATTTGAGGATAAAAATGCACTCTGAACCAAAATTAAAAATAGTTCAATAATACCAAAAGTCCCTTTCAAGTCAGATCAAAAATAAGAAATGTTATCTTTCTTTTTTTTGTTTTCACAATGGCTGGGATACTTAGAAATCTAAGAAAATAACCTTGTAGCGATAATGTATACATTGCACTGGAAAAAAGCAGTCTAGACTCTAGATGAAAAAAATGACACTTTGCCATTAATCTTGAAACAAAAATACCCATATCCCTCAACATATAACCTATATTTTTAAATTTAAAAGTCCAACTTCATTTTGATTAGTTAAATTAAACGCACACGTAAAATCTAAATTTTTGCTGCCTTCCTTCTCCATATTTAACCCTTTAAATAACAAATGTATTGTTTCTTATATTCAAATGAAAATCATTTTCACAACAATAAACTAACATTGCCTGATGACAAGGTAAAATCTCGAAACATAGAAATTTCCATGTTGCAATGTAAATTAAATTAATTTTAAATAAAACAAATTTAGTTATATTATGCTCTATGATTTATTTTCAAAAAATAAATGCCAGATATATATATATATATATATATATATATATATATATATATACTAGCAGTAAATACCTAGGATGGGAAAAATAAGAATTCCCATAGGCAATTTAAGCGTTGGTCTTTGTAAGAGGAAATGTACCATTATGCAGAAAGGGGATAGTTGGCAGTGCCTATTTGTAGTACTGATAGGTGCAATTTCAGCTGACACAGTGAAATAAAATGTGGCTTGGTAAATTTTGGAGGTTTGTTTCTGGGTTGGCTATGCCAAATGAATGTCGGCTTGAATAAATTTGCAAGGGGTGTGTAAGTTTTTAAACAAGTTTCTTGTTTCCAGTTCCTTCTAAAGTCTTTATTTCTGCTCAAAAGGCTAGGAGTAGTGTATGAACTGGTCAATAGATAAAACTATGTGATCTTACATAAATTATCAGTTTACTTGGGGTGAATTTATTAGAAAAATAAATACTAATCCAAATCCAAGTACATTTTTGAAGAAAAAACTATTACCAGTAATACATTTGACTCTTGACAAAATCCTCTTAACAAAAATATATCAATGAAACCTGATTTAGAAACTGATTTCTTGTAAAGAATACATATACTATTCATATGAACCTATCTTAAAAATGTTCTCGTCATTAAATAACCCATTGCAGTTGATATGCCGTAAAACAAAATAAACAGAGCTAAACCAAACCTCTTGCTTTCAGTCTACCCCAAGGGTATCAGATTTTCCAAGCCCTTTTTCCTCATTAGCACATAATGAAGAAAAAAGGTTTGGTTTATTTTGTTTTAAAAATTTCAGAAATCTAGATTTTTTAACTGTCTCTTCTTGATAAGTATAAATTTGCTTTTTGTTTTCCATTTTCTCTAAACCTTTGTTGTTGCTAACAGGTTTGGTCCATATTTTCAGTATCCTTCTGTAGAACTACTGGGGTTAACATGAAAATCAAATACAGCAAACTTTGTAATAATATTCATTTATTAGGCTTGAAGAAGTTTTTCTTCTAAAATAGTTTTCTGTTTTTATTTTTTTTACTTTTGTCCAGGAATGGGTCTGGCCCATTGGCTTTTTCTTCCGAGCCAAACTCTATTTTGCCAGACTGATTGAAAAGTCTCAACCTGGCACCTTACAAACGTGTATCAATGAAGTGAAGACAGCTCTGACAAGGCATTACCAACACATTGTAAATTCTCCATGGAAGTCTCTTCCTGAGCTGACAAATGAAAATGGAGCTGTAAGTATTTTCAGCAATGAATTCGAATGAAATTCTTCACACTTAAATGTTATGTTCTCATTTAAGAAATTTGTTCTGCTAGCATTTTTTTCTTCTTGTGTTGGATGTTTGGCATTTATCTAATCATGATTCCAGCAGAAACAGTTTATAGTCACTTAGCACTAATGACTTGGGGAAAGGCATGAATTCATTTCTCTGTGCCCTGCTCCACCTCCAGACACCTTTACAAGAATGACTTGTCTCTGGCATGCCACAATATCTCCTGAGTCTGACCTTGTGCAAGCCATATTTTCGTAACAAAAAACAAATACTAATACAAACCCTTCTCCCGTACTTAATAAATCATCATCATCAGGGTTGCTGTGAATTTGAGTACCTAACCAGTTCACTCTAAATGTTTGGGTTAAAAAATTGGAGAGGTATTTATATTTGCATATGAATTCTGAGCAAGGAGACCTGTTGGAGTCTATTCTTCACCAGATCAAACTACAGTTGATGTTGTACAATTTGAAGGCTCACCGTGGTCACAGACAAATAAATGTTAATTTCATAAGAGTCACCTACTGTTCAGTCTAGCTAACCCTTAGGCCCAGCAATGCAGATAAAACATTAATTTTGCTGCAGAGATTTTTGTAGAAAGAATGGAGCAAAATCTGCAACATTTATTTGACAGAAATTCTATCTTAAAATATGAATCACATTTTCCCATGAAATATAATTTGTCTCTCTCTCTCTCTCTCTTTATATATATATATATATATGTATATATTTATTTTTTTCTTTTTTCCAATTTCAGTACTGTCATCCAAGTTGTCAGGCCCAAGCATGGAGTGTTAGCACTGTCCTGGAGACACTTCATGATATGGAGCGCCTCGTTTAAATTGGCAATGAAGGTCGCACTTCATTTAACATTTAATTCTGGATGCATTAGGATTACATTGCAAAGTAAATAGATTAGGCATTGTCACTGTCCATTTTAGATGTTAAATGAACCTTATCTCCCTGTTCATGTGGAAGTATTCTGGTTTGGATGAATTCACAGAAATTGGACTTTTCTCGTTTTAATGCCAAATATTATAATGATGATTATTATTATTCCTTTTCTATTTTGTTTTTGTTATACTGCTATTGTCTTCAGCAATCTTAAACCCCTAAAAACCAATCGCATACATGCATACATAACTCTTTCTAATTCTTTATCCATTTATACATCAAAATATTTCAGGTAATGTTTCTTGCAATATATTTGCTGTTTTATCTACATATTCATACACTAGAATCAAATAATTATAATCTGTATAATTTTAGATGTTTCTAGCACGTTATAATGTGCCAGTAGGTCTTCGGTTATTGTGTCAAGACACAAGCCTAACGCTGTATGTGCACTTAGAAGACAGTTACTGGTCATTGTCCAGAGAGCTAATAGAAATTATGAGCCACATTCAGCAATTGTCTCTGAAATAATTTATTTAAAAAACTAAAGAAAAAAGATACCCAAACAAATTGGTAGTTTTCTGACCCTGCACACCTATGTCACGTTTGATTCTCGGAGAAAGTGTTCAGGTGCAAAAGTGAGATAAGGTCCAACCTGAGTTTGTTTAGAAGTATGAAATAAAAAAAGCTGCTCTTTCCAGGTTCGTGTCACTACTAAGATCGAACAATCTGCAAAGAGCATGCTTTCTCTCCCTCCCACTCTGTCCATCTTCATTCGGCTGTTATCACCCCCAGGGCCTCTTCTTTTTTTTCTTCCCCAAATCATATATGTATGCTTCTTTGCAGTTACCACAAGCCTGTAAACAACAATTTCGATCGTACAAAGTACCGTGCGCTGCGTTGTTTCAGGTCTTGTGGTCGAGGTTTGACCTGCATGAGATATGTCTACCATCAATAGACACGTTTTGTTTCAGGAATAAAATGAGTTTGAATTTTTTCATGTTTGAAGGCAAAAAAAAAGTAAATAGGTAAAAATGCTTTTTCTCGGATGTAGAATTTTGGCATCTTCCAAATTTTAAATGTCGATTGGTAAATGAAAAAAAAACTGCTTCTTCTTTCTTATTCTTTTAAACCATTGTACCTTCTAAAGTGAATAAAGGCAGAAAACAACCAGACTGCACAATCTGGTTTGACCCTCATCTAAAATGATTTTAAGATGGGGTTAAATGGAGATAAACTGATTGAAAAACCCCCCAAAACTGTGATCCTATTTATAAACTATTAAGATTTTTTAGTTATCTTCAATAATTTACCCTTTAAGAGATCTGATGGGTACAATGGTTTAAAAAGTAACCATCTTTATTCAGATATCTTAAAAGCCTCATCCCAAGACAAGACTAAAGTTTACTTAGCATAGTTTCGGACTCCAAATTCTTAGAACTTGCCACAAAAGATAACATAAATGAGGAAGGCTTAAAGGAAGCAAGAGATTCCAACTCATTTTATATTCCGACTATTTTGTTCTCATCTTTGCATCTGAATTCTTTTTGTTCTTCTGTGTGACTTTCATTTTTTTAAAAAGTTTTTTCTGGTTTTCAATTCAATGTTCAGATTGAAATTCTTCACGTTTCTTAGTTCGGGTTAAAGTCTTGAAGTTGTGCTTTATATGTGTGAATATATTGTTGCTCAACTTAGGAATGAGAGAGAAATTGAAATGCCTGTGGTGAACAAAAATATCTTATCTACATTGTAGTTTCAACAAAATGTAGAAAGGTAAAAAGCAGGAAATTTATAGCAGTGTTATGGAGTCAAAAAATCTAGGCTGATAGTTTAGAAATTCTGCCTTTTTCCATTGATAGCTATCTGCCTCACATGGCTGAATGTTGATGTTATCTGCCTCAAGTGGCTGAACTCTGGTTAGCTGTTACTCTAAAGCTCTCGTTAATGACCAAAATTCAATAGAACAAAAACAAAATACCGAAATCAAACTATTAGACAAACAATAAAATCCTAATATTTTGTCAACACTTTTAAGTGGGGAAAGAGAGTGGAAGACAAGCAAGCATTTGAGCTTCAAAAAGACTTGATGTTTGCATGTAGACAATCTTACAAGCAGCCAACACGTAATTCTTTTATCTGCTACACATCTTGCCCATTACTAATTATTAACATTTACCTTGTGGTCTTGACTTATTCTAATTTCACTTTTTTATTTTTTATAAACACCTTCTTGTTTAATGTTTATTTTGAAATAATTTCCTTTGTTGATGAGGACAGATTGCTTGCTAATGAGAATTCAACAATGTATATAGAACAATTTTTTTTCTTTCAAGTCCAAGTCTGTGATAGAATTTCTGGAATAAATTTCAATTTGCCAACTTTTTGTTTAGTGTTTTTACTGTTTGTATTTGTCTTTAAAAGAATCCTGTACATATGCATGTGGGTACCCGTTTATGTTGGAGTTCCATTCCTGGATCATGACTTAAGTCGATTTTTGACATAAGCTGAAAATCATTTATTATACACAAGTAACTGTCATTTACATAATCTAAGACAGTTTTAAAATCATAATCTAGTATCATAAAAGAAAACAATTGTACTGATGATCTTTCCTTCTCAATAATTAAACAATTTCGCTGCTTTGTAATCACAGTTGATTGCATGGGAGCAGATCCTTTCACATGTTGCAGTATGTGTTTTGTATCACTGATGATCGTCAAGACAGTCATTATGACTTAGATCCAGGGTGTGGCCAATGTTCGTCAGGTTTTTGCCTTTTTAAAACTGTTTTATTATATCTAATTTCATTTCCATGGAGATGGCTTTCCTTTTCTTCAAAGCACTGCCCCCCAGAAGAATCAGACTTACACTTTGGAGACATAGTGAAGGGCTAAAAATATTTTAAAAAAATAAAACACAAAAATCATGAACAAAAGCAATTAAAGCACAATCAGATAGAGCGTATGATGCACAACTATAAACAATGGTTTACTCATTCTCCTGTATACTACTGTGTGATAATATATTCATCTGCTCCGCAAATACATAGTTCCACATCTTCACACTGCGATATTGCGAGTGTCATACATCAGGATGGCAGAACAAGATTTTATTAAGATATGAATGGAAGATGCTGTCATAATGATGAACATTGTAAACTGAGAACTTACTGTACCGATAAGAAAGAGGAGATTTGTTGCATGCATTCAGAAGATGGATTGTTTTCCACTCTACAACCCCTTTCTGAAGAGATGAAATGTCACCTTTTTTTCTATGCTATCACGGCAGGTGCTCATGCAGTCAACTCATTCTCATTCCCTTCATATAGTATTGGTAAGGCAGAAGTTTCACTCAGGCAACTTCTTCCCCACAAATATTGCATTGTGGAACAGACATTCAAGAGGGTGATCTCTTGATCGCTATACTCTTAAACTTTTCAAGTCTAATGACAACTGTTCTTTATTGTAAATGTTCTAATAGGTTTTGCTTTCTTCCTGTGCATCCTCACAACTTCATTTTGTAACCTACCTTGAGTGTGTTTTGGTCCTTGTAATGGGTGAATGATATTAAAAATGAAAAAGAAAATAAAAATAGTTAAATAATGACTGGTGCCTATGATGTCTATATCTGATAGCTTGTGAGTAGTAGGTCTGCTGTATTTTTTTGAAGTTGTTGTGGTACCAAATGGTTCTTTTGAGACAAATGAATTTGTCGGCAAGTTCCTGGGTGGGTAAAACATGATTATTCCAACCATGATACCCGGGGGTTTAAATCTCACCATTGTTGATTTGTCATGAAAGTGAATTGTTGATGTTATCAGTCTTGGGAGGTGATCTTAGTGTGTGACACTTTTGAAAAAGGTGCTGAAAACCACACTATGGGTTGACTCAGACCTTGTGAGTAAGATTGGGTAGACAGAACTGTTCAGAAGCTTTGGATGGTTGTGTTAGAACAAAATTATAAATCTTCATGCTCAAAGTTTTAAGTGCACTGGCCTTGTTCAAACGGTTGATCATACCAGATTATGTGCTCTCTCCTTGAAAATGTAACTAAGGTCTGCACAGGTCGGTTCCGTGCGTATTGAAGAAACACAGGGATTGTCTAGCAGATAGGCATTGCTCAACATACAGACTTATAGTTAGTGAGTTAACTGTCATAAGTGATACTCGCTTGGACAATCATATCTCGAAAGAAACATAACTGATTGTGCAAAAGATTTTCCCATAGTAGGTTGTCATTATTTTCAGCAGTAGGCTGTTTGCCAACAAAGGCTATAGAACCCAATTTGTCCTGCTATTCCAATCCTAGCCAGAGGAAAAAGAGATGGATTAATATTTTTCTCAAGGGTATTTGTGCATAAGTAAGTGAATATAATGAATTCAACTGGAATTTAAACTCGACTCTCTGATTTCTTATTCGAATATCCACTGCACCACAATGCACATCATAGGTTTAGGGTTTTTAAAACTGAATAGAACTGTTTGATTGGTTAATTATTCTGTTTCTTTTTTTCAAACTGAGCATGTACTAAAATACAGGTATTTCCTAAAATAAATGAAAAGTTAAAGTCCCTTGAATTTTTCTTGACTTATTGAGTTCTCAAGTTGGGAGGCACAGTGGAGTGAATTGGAGAGCCAAATTCAAGTTCCAGTTGAGTTGCATTCACTTATGTGCAAATACCCTTGGTAAAGATATGAATGCATCTCTTCTCCCTGACCCCAGCTATGGGTAAACAGGACAGACTGACTTCTATAGCCTTGGGTAGCAACTGGTCTTCTTCATGACGTAGGCGATCATGGACTTCTACTTGGCTGTCTCTTGTCACTCTCAATAATTTTTTCTCTTGGTATCTCTTCTAAGCCTTGCTCAGACCTTACAAGTATGTCTCGTACTGCTTTCCCCTGTCTCTCCTTCCATTTATCTGACCTGTAAGTATTAAGTTCTCCAGGAACCTCATTTGTCTCATTTAGCATGAGTTTTCTTCTTATTTGCATCCTTTTCAACATCTCATTGTTGCACACGTGCTCCATCCATGGTATCCTCAGCATCCTTCTGTAAAACCACATTTCTGCTGCCTCACGTCTCTCCTGGTCTCAGAGAAAGAAAAGCTATGAATTCAAAACCTGGCTGGAGGATAAAGGAGTCTGTGTAGGGTCAACATTCCTACTTGTAAAAAAACACAAGTTACAGAAGCATCAACAATGAACCAACCCAGAACAGAGTGCGATGGTGCGGGGTTGTTGATGGCCTATGCACTACTGGTGAGCAAGAGAGAGAGCTGTTAAGCACTTCTGTTAACCTAAAAAAAAACAACACGTAAAATTTTAAACACATATTTTTTCAATTGTAATTATTATCATCTATTTTGTAAACAAACAATACATCATGAAAAAATAAGCAAACCTTTTATCAAGAATATAATTATAGTCGATTTTCTAAACGCTGCTTAAATGTGACACATAGCCTAAAGTATGGAGTGCCTCAGAGGATTGAATTCTTTCTTCTTCTATGTGCCATGTCCCTTCAGGACGTAGGTGATCATGGCTTTCCATGTCTCCCTATCCCTAGTGGCTCTTGGCATGCTTTCTCCTGTTACCCCATCCAAACCCTGCTCTGCCATCCACCTGTTCAAGCCTTTCAAATATGTTATCCGCTGCTTTCCCCGTCTCTTTTTCTCTCTCTTTCTCTGACCTGTGAGTATCAGATTCTCCAAGCCATCCTTCCTCATTACATGTCCCAAGAACTTCAGCTGTCTCTTCCTGTTGCTCAGTAATTCATTACTTAGTAATAATAGGTTCTAGTGAGTCAAGTTTGCTAACCATTACAACACATCAAGTTGCCCAAAGAATACAATGATAGTATCTATATCTATCAGTCAGTTAATTGCTATGTGTAATACACGCTTAGGCAATCATGTTTCTTTTGATTCACGACTAGGCAGAACATTTTCCTGGAGTGGGTTGCCATTTCTTTCTGCGGTAGATTAGTTGCTAACCAAGGCCTCAGTCTGTCCTGCTATTCCATCCATAGCTAGAGGGAGAAGAAATGGATTAATATCCATATATACAAGTAAGTAAGTGAACTTAACAAATTCAACTGGAATTCAAACTCGGCCCTCTGATTTCCCGTTCCGATATTCATTGACCCAATATGCACATCTATATATATATTTATAGATATATCTATAAATATACATATCTATAAAATGACAAATTGTATAGTGAGTAAAGTGGGTTTAAGACCAGCACTTGAACTGGGTGTTAGTAAAAGAGTGAACACAACTCCAGTTGTTTTAAATGCTTTTAACACAATGGGAATAAAAAGGGTATTTACCCATCTCTCCATGGTGACATGATGTGACACAAGGTCATGATTAATATGGGTCACTCAAGAGCATGCTGCCATGCCATGGACAAAGATTGCCTAGTTGCTGCAACTGTCGGTTGCACTGATGAATACTGATGCCCCTTCTCTCGTGCGATGAGGAGGTACTGCAGACAGAGATACAATTGAGTTGCACTCTGCCTAAAGACAAAGAGATGATTACACTACCTGACCTATACAAGGTAAGTATAAAAAAAACTCCGACAGGGAGTGGGAAGGCAAGCATGATTGGAGGCCCCAGGCAGTGTTTTGTGACACTTGCTTTTTTTTATAACCTATAACTGCTACAAATTTAAACTGAGTACAACTATTAAAGGATTAAATGTTTTCACATATTTTGAAGAATCCATTCGTTTTGCTCATACTAATTTTCGAGAAAAAACAGTTTATGAAATTCATTCTTTTTAATCCATATGTTAAAATTATTCAATTTAATTAATTGTTGAAAAATATTTATTGATTCAATCAATGGAATGGTCTTTAATGACATTTTGTATTTTCTCTATATATTGTGGTGCAGTGATTATTGGCCGAGAATGATAAGTCAGGGAGCCAAGTTTAAATTCTAGTTGAATTCCCTGCATTCACTTATGCACAAATACCCCTGCAAAAAGTATTAACCTGTCTCTTCCCACCAGTTATGGGTTAAAAACAGGACAGATTGGGTTCTATAGCCTTGACTGGCAACCAGTCTACTGATATTGCGGGATAATCTTTTGCTCAGTCATGTCTCTCTCGAGACATGATCGCTCAAGCGTATATCATGTATAGCGACTAACTGACTGACTTTATATATATATTCAATTTTTCTAATTCAATTGTTTACTTACATTGCCTATGATCCATTATTTTACATAATTAGGTCACAATAAAATTTGTATTTTATATGAAAACTACCTTATGAAAATTGAGATGTAGAGACTTGCATTGGCCTTGAGTCTTTACATTTCTGTGGCAACATTTTCATAAATCAATTTCCTAGAAGTTATGTTTTCTTTTCTATTGCCACAGTGATTATATAAAAAAGTAAGGATCGTTCAAGTTTCGTGCGTTGTATGCGAATATAAGGTCAGCTTTAGATACTTAATTCTGGCCACCGAGCAAGCTTCATATTAGGGGACATAACCACTTGTTTTTCTAGAGTTGTGTCCCTTTAATTAGATATTGCGTTTTTACTCCAGTAAATAAATGTTTCCATTCCATCATCGCCGATCGGGCCTTGAACTATCATCGAAAATGGTTTACTGCTGTTATATTTTGGCATCAGCTTCCCAGTCTATATGTTCCTCTCAAAATACTCCAAAATCGTTTCTGCGTCCTTGTACAATCCGTCGTTCACAGATCTTACAAAACTCTAATTTTCGTCTGAGCGCTTTAAACAGTTCAGCAGATGAACTTACATTTCTTAGTTCCATCAGTTCTAACCTTCACTGCAAGGAACCACCATCATTCTTTCTTCGTATTCTATTGGTGAAAAGTTCTACTTCGTGTAGTGGGTTTAATTGGATGTTTCATCCGGTTGCGTTGTGGTGCAGTGGATATCGACTCGGAACAAGAAATCGGGGAGCCGAGTGCGAATTCCAGTTAAATTCCTTGCATTCACGTGTATATCCAAAAACAGCATAGTATGAAGGAAAAGACCTCAAACTTGTGGTGATACCAGGGACCAGATGTTTGCCCCCAGAGGTCCAGATAGTAAATGACCAAAACTGGTCTTTGCGCCTCTAGGCTCCACGCAGATGTTCCGGTGGAAAACCAAAAATAAATAAATATCAAATTCCTTTTACGGACCCTTTTCGCGAGCCGACGTGAATTTTGTTTATCGTCCAATGGGAAGCCCAGAATTAAATCCGGGTGGGAATTCCTAAATGACTTGTTCGGTGCCCCGAAAACGAAATAAAAGGCCAACACAGGAAGCATCACCAGTTGAGAAAATACGAGCATAATTAACACGTCCCTTGACCACGTCAAGCGATAGTATTATGCTTGCCTTTCATTCCCCTCTCATCTTCTTCTTCACTGTTCACTGAGTCATTTACCCGAATGGACTGAGTGGAGACTTCAAAGACACTCCTAACAAACAAACGCTCACACATACATACGCACAAACTCTTTTCGGCATTTACTGCTATGAACATTTTTAACGAAAAATTACTTTTATTTGTAAAAAAAAAAACCTTAATTGATATATATATATATATATATATACACAAATGTTGTTTCTATACACAATTTGATTTTCTTGTTTTATACCCTTCTTATAGTGGGCTATCTACTAACAAGGCCAAATTCAGTTAATCTGTTTCAACACACAAATACACTTCACTATAACGGATAACCCACTATAAACTAAATAAAATCAAAGTTTTATCGGCAAATGTGTAGGCGATCATGAAGAGGATAGATCAAAGTATTTTTTGATTATTTTTTAATTGTTTCTAACAGGTTCATGTGGTAGAAAATCTTTTTTTTCTCGCCAGTGCGAGGCATAAATTGACGCTAGAGTTTATTACGTCAAAACGTAATATTCCGCAAAGGCGTTTTTTAACTGTGAAAGACACATTAATTTGGAAATTCTTGCAAAAATCAAATAATGTTCGGATTTTTATGAAAATTTCAGGACTTATTCATAATTGACTGAAATCAGTTTCGAAATAATTATTTTTAGAAAATATTGGGTAAAACATTTGTTCTTTAACACACTACCTCCCGGTTGTTCCCGGGCCTTATACAGGGTGAACCTCACTGAAAAAAAACTAAAGAAAATATTTTTCTCAGCCAATCTATGCTCATTTGAAGACAATGTGAGACACGATTGAGAAGGTATTTTGTCTCTTGTCTTCAAGGTCAGACTTACAAAATTAAGCTGAAAAGAATGGTAAAACGCCTTTCAAAGCAACTTCACTGATGGCCTCAATATACTTTTTCTTTTACTTTAAGATGTTTAAATTGAAATAATCTGATCTGAAACAAATATTTCTTACTTTAATTTTTAAATACGTATCTCGGAATTTGAATTGTTTACACGTTGGTAGCTGTTTATTTAACGTGTTGACATAATGACAGATGGAAGTTTAATGTTTCTACGGTAGATTTATCTGTAATAAATAATTGAGAGAACGTGGGCGTCTTTTGTTATGTATAATTTTTATGCACTTGTAGAAGTAGGGTGCGTGTTCTTTGGATGTCGGAGGTCACTAGTGAAGAAGTGATTCTTTTCACACGTCGGGGATCACCAGTGAAGAAGTAGCGTGCGTGTTCTTTGGACGTCGGGGTTCACTAGTGAAGCAGTAGGGAGATGGTTAATGTTTACCGATTAGGTCTTATGTCATACATAACCAAACTCTATACAACTTATAGGCTTTTCGCTATCATCAGAAGATTGTCAGCAGGTTGGAATGTGTGGAAGAATAAAAGTATACATTTTGTATGTAAAATAGAAATTTATTGATAGAAAAGAATAACATGAATTGTAGAAGTTAATGTTCAGTTAGAAACATTATTAGGTTAAGGGTAGAGTTCGTAGTAGTCTTTGCAAGAATAAGTTTATGTGTATGTATGTATGTTATCGTTGAGTAGGAATGTCTTTGAAGTATTCACTCAGTCTTAAAGGGTTGCGTGCAGTTATCAAGTAGACGGGTGAACGATGAAGAAGGAGGTGAGAGAGGCAACAATATTACGATCGCGAGAAATTAAATAAGTGTATGTGCGGGAACGTAACAGATGTAAAAAATAAATTGCCAAGATAATTTAATTCATTTGTGAATAAATTCTAAAAGTTTAATTAAAATACTATAATTATTTGATTTTTGTAAAAATTTTCAAGTCAATGGGTCTTTTATAAAAAAAAAAAATAGAAGCTAAAATTTCTTCTACAAATCTTTTGTTCCCAGCCTCTGACGCAAAAGGAAAAAAAAATATTTTAAGCCAAAATCTCGAACATTCTAAACAGGACAATATATATATATATAGTCCTGTTTAGAATGTTGGAGATTTTGGCTTAAAATAATTTTAAGGAAAAGCATAGGATATTTTATTAAATTATATATTCAGACATCCGCAGAAAAATCTGTTTCGCTGCATCACAGCTCATCAGTACGGTTAGACAGCCGATTGCCTTTTACCCAGGATTGAACCGAATTGGCGTCAGTCGGCGATTCTACAGCTCGGTAGAAGGAGGCAGAATAATAATAATAAATCCTATGCTTTTTCCTTTTAATAATTTAACGTACAGATTTTGACGACAAAACTTTTTTATTAAATATGGGACATTTTTAGCGAATCAGTGGTGTCACTTAAACAAAATTGTTTAATTATGCCAACGTAAACAACATCTTAGTTTGATGGCGTACTAATGGGCGAAACGCCACACACTAAAATGTTCTCCATTTTCTCATTAAAATCACTTTAACAAAGAATAATAAGCGTTACAAACTAATGATCGGGCTACATAGATTTTTTCTCGTTTGTTCCAGTCACCGGATACATATATCAGGCTCTCGATAAGAACGGCAAAGCTCGAGCTGTTGCCCTGGATATCTTCAAAGTGTTTGACAGGGCTTGGCATATTAGTCTTCTGCGCAAGCTACAGGGCTAATGGACGTTTGTGCGATCTAATTCAATCGTTCCTGTCAAATCGCGCAATGACAACGATATTGAACGGGCCTGATTTCAGATACTATCACACGAACGCGGGTGTCCCTCTCCTAGGTCCTATACCTTTCCTGGTCTTCATCAATGACCATACTGATGTAATCAGTTCACAAGTAGGCATCTATGCTGACGACACCACCATTTACTCACGTCTCTAAGATTTCAGCCAAGGCTGACAAAGTAAACCTCGCTGCTGCTCTTGAAAAGACCTCCAATCTGGGTTGAACTGGGACAAGAAATGGCTCGTAAATGTTAATGCTTTCAAAACAAAGCTGCTCTTCTTTAACTTTGGAGAAACTTTCCTACCTTCTATTAGTATGGATGGTGCTAGTCGCCCAGAAGGTAACACTGCGCCTCAATGGCATCACTCTCTCAACCGACCTCAAATGGAACGTCTATATCGAATCTATACCTGCATCTACCATTAAGAAGGTTAGATCACACTGTCGGACCAGGAAATTTTCATCAGAATCCACCTTGCACATTTATAAATCTACCATTTTTCATGCATTGAATGCTGTTGCCATATCTAGTCGGATGCTTCTGCTATTCATCTAGAGGATCTCGATAAAATCCACGGGAGCATCTGCAATGTAATCGATTCGGGTTTAGCATCTCGACTTCAGTCACTTTCTCACCGACGGGATGTAGCTTCTCTGTTTTCTCTACAAATATTTTCACGGTTTTTTTCTCTGACGAGTTCATCTCCTTGGTGTCCATTTTACACCAATTTACTCGAACTACTAGATTGACAACTAGGTTTCACCCTGTTTTTTTAATCGTTTCACCACAGGCAGTACTGCCACTGGTGTGCAGGGGGCTTCGTAAGAGGAGAGTGAACGGTTACATTGGAAGAGAGCGAAGACAAAGAGGAACCGGTTTTACAGTCAAATATAACCGCTACTTCTACCCGAACAATTTATTTTCTTGCACTTCCCGCCTGTGGATCTCCTTTCCATATACTTGCTTCCTTGATCGCTACAATCTCCAAGAATTTAAGTTCAACGTCAATTGCCATCTTTTCTTTTTTTTCCCCTTGAGTCCTATCTTTCTCTTATGCGCACCAGTATTCTCATCATTCTCTCATCCTTTCTCCAACACAGCTGTATCTTGTTCCTTTTTCTGTTCGCTCTCCTCTCATGTGACCCCCTGCGCACCAGTGGTAGTACTACCTGGGGTGAAACGATTAAAAAAATTCAACGCATGAACTATATCATTGTTTAAGCAGTTTTTAGTCCAAACGTGAATTACCTATAAAGATCGAAATCAACCATGTTACACAATTAGCTTGCGAAATGAACATTCATATTGAATCATGGCTGGTTGGAACAGACATTGACAAATCTTATTTCTGTTATTTAATTGCATTTCTTTGGCCAACGGAAACTAATTGGCACTGCCCAAATCTTCAAGTAAACTTCGACATATTGTACTGAGTTACAAGGTTACCAACAGCGAGCAAAGGTCACTAGCTGCAATTTTTTTTATCTATAGCAGTCACAAGAAGTTTTCGTTTTCAGGAACCGATTGTAATGACGAATGTATTATCCTAACTACTAATTATATGAGGTATTTAAGAATAAACTTGGAGTACACTAACATAGCTGTAGAAAATATTCTCTCGCAAATTGCTCGAATTTCGAGCCAGAAAAAGAAAAATGCTGACAATTCAACTCGCCGGTCCAATCTTGCCAACTGCTATCCTCCTAACCAGTTAAACCTCCTCTTCGCTTCGAGAACGACTGCTTTTATCGGCCGATCAATTTTTTCCATTGGCCGACAACACAGAGAGGTCGCCAAAGTTTTGCATACACTCCCATAGCGACTCCTGCGGCGGACTTGTTTTGGGTATGTAATTTTCTTTTTCGCCGCATTTTACGTCGTAGTATTAACGTGACGCGTTGTCGCTTGGTTTGACGAGGTAAGTTACCGTTTTCTTCGCTATAATAGCTTAGTTTTACACGGCAGTGGTAGCGTACAACGTGGATTAAAGAAAAAACTCAAGGCCACACACAGTAAGAATGAGACAGAAAAAATATAACTCAGTCAGTCCAACTCATCGGCCATATTTATAGGAAACAAACCCAAATTTCCAATACAGTTATATACCAACATACATACCATATTAAAACAAGACCAAACTTAATATTGTTTGTTTTTGGGTAGAATATAAACAAAAATGCAAAAATATTTCACAATACAACACGTACCATTTAAATCAAAGTGTCTGTTGATTAGAAATAAACATCACCATGTGAAATATTTGACCAATCAGAAAAAAACTGAAACTATTATTCTCGAAACTATTTTCTGAAAAAATTCTTATAAAAATCCACAGTGCTGAAAGAAACATATGTCGGCGACTTCAAACGAACCAGCTACAACAACAACAACAACTTGGACGGTCATTGAATCTTTGCTGATGGCCATGTGTCGGCGACTTTAAACAAACTATCTCCAACAACAAGATGGTCAGCGAAACGTCGCTAAGGATAAGTTATTTTTCAATCGGAGATTTATTTTGTACACCATCTATTTAAACATTTTTTTCTAAACTAGTTTTCCTGTGCCCCAGCCAGCTAAAAACTCAGCAAAAGACTATTTTTCGACTTTTTTCAATTCCTATAATGTTTGTAAATACAAATAATTCATTTATCAGGCAAACCAATGTTTTCATTATTTTGTCATTGTTTGAAATTTGGACGTTCGGATTTTTAATACGACAAAACATGGGTGACTGAACCTGTGACATATTCATTCACCTGACTTTGTATCAACCGATTATTGCATTTGTCGATTGCAGCAAAACGCTTTGGTGAGGAAAACGTTCTCTAATAAAACTCAATTGAAGAGTTTGTCGAAAACATTTTTTATGTCAAGACCTGTATAATTTTACTCTAAAGACATCAAAGTGAATGGCAACAAATCATTAAAAATAATTTTGAATTTATAACTGAATAAAATATAATTGTGCTTTATTCTTTGGAGAATAAAGTTGATAAAAAAAAATCGAACCAAACTAATCAACGCTTATATCCATTGGGCCATATGTCCTTGGGTTCCAGTGACTTGAACCAAAGAGTTGTGAGTTCAATAACTGGCTACAGCAGTGGTGAACAAATAACTTAGAGTTAAAGGGAGATAACTACATGTCATCCGGAAGTGGCATCGCACATGGAATGAGAATGAGTGATCGAAATAAAGGGTTTGGTTCAAAATTCCTAGAACTTGAAGAATGCTGGAGCGTACAATGGCCGAAACGTCGTATACATGACAATAAAGATGAGGACAACAGTCCGAACAGTGTAAATAATGTAAATACTACCTCATCTCAGAAGCAGAGACAAATAGAAAAACAGAAAACATCCAATATGGCTGCTATCAGAACTATATTTTTAAATTGGTCCTGACATACAGATACAAAACAACATATTTAGAAAGAAGTTAGAGCATTTATTTCAGCCGGGATGGAAACACCATCTCTTGAATTGACGGCTTCGGCATCTGGTTCCCTTCCAAGTCTGGCAGAAGAAGGTGTATTCAGCATATCAGTCAAGATGATTTCATTTTCTTGAAGCTGCCTGCTGCCGCTGTTTCTAATGTTAATACTCCAGATATTTTGATCCAAGAGTGACTGAAAATATCGAGAGAAAGAAAAAATAAATGAATTACCGCAGTTTACAACAACCATGTCACGTGTGAACGAGTCATTGACTGATCGATTCGTTTTCTCAGTCTTATCAACCCTTTGCAAGTTATTTAAAGCTAGAAAATATTTCATATTGTAAGAATTTTTTAAAAAAGATAATAGTGATTAGTCTTACGAATTGGGAAAATCAATCACAAGCACTCGAAACAAAAAGCTGAGCAAAGCAAATCAAGTCAGCCTAAGCTGTTTGGAATTTCATGGAAAAAAAGGCTGAGTAGGCGGTTGGTGGTTATTCCCCTCTATTGTGTCCGCGAAAAAGGCCTTAGACGACGGCGGCTGATGTCTGTCTCTCTTCCATTGTGTGGGGTGCGTGTATGTGTGTACGGGCGTGTAGATCAAAATGGCCTCCGAAATTGTTGAGCCTCGAGAAGACTTATGCTTTTATTTTTATATTCGTAAAGGAAATCTAAAATCTAATTTTGCACAGAGGTGTGAAATTTTTGAATACATGATTTTCTTTAGTGAGAAAGTAATTTCACACTAGCTCGTAAAAACCTTTTTCTCGAATTTGGGGGATTTGTTATTTTCTAAATGATCAAAAAATAACAGAGGGACATTCTACAACTACGTTCATAAGTATTTTGGGAGTATTTGCCCTAGTATGATTGCTTATCAAACAAACATTCTGATTGGTTGAAATAATATATATGTTTTGTTTTGATGTGATTTAAATGAATCTTTAAAATTGAATATATTATGATTTGAAATGAAGATTTTAGAATCTGAATTAAATAAATCCGATTACCGTAAATTACGACGTAAAGTTAACTTTAAGACATTTTAGCTCGAAATTCCGAGTTAGAATTATACTTACAGTGTATGTCAGATGATGAACAATATTTAGGTCAAGATTTTGAAGGATTTTAAAAATGTGATCATACAAAGTTTTATTGTGAATAAAATAATAATTTTATAGCTTTATTAATCTTGGAGTTGAAATTAATAAAATATCATATATGCGTTACAGTGATGTTTTTAAAATTACGTGGTACCTTAAAATTAAGGTTTTAATCATCAATGCAATATGGTAACTTTCTTGAACCTTTAAAACAAAATGTTGTACAGTAATTACACAGTAGTTATGCTTTTACAGTATGTGTATATTCAATAAACTGCTATTATGTGTCATTAAAATGTCACCACTATCATGAAATTGCGCAGATGATACCTAGTTATCTGAATGTCCACCTTAGTTAAACGGCACTTCTATCTGTTTTTAGAGTATCAGCAGTTAGACCCGATATATGCTGAGCGTTAGGATACTGAATTTGTGTTACTATCTTATTATTTAATAATAACTTCTGTGTTAATATCCCAAATATATTTACTTAGTGTATCAGCTGTTGGATGCAATTTGTGATGTAGTGTTAATCGAATATTGAATTTGTGTTACTATTTATTTTTATATTAACTGTTGTTTTAATATATCAGATATGTTCACTAAACACAAATATTAGTGGGTCATATTTGTGGCAGCCTGCTGGAGGCATGGTAAGTTTTAGGAGAGCTATTCCATTTGCTTTTAACTCGATGATAAAGGTTTGCATTTTATATCCGCCATATAAGTCGTCCACTAGATTTGAAAAGTGCATAAGGTAACATTCGTGTACTAGGGACCTCCACTAAATCTCTGAAAACAGCATAGTATGAATAAAAAAAGAACCGAAACTTAATAAGCACTAACTTTTTCCATTAAACTGTTTATATTATTATTATGTAATTTTTCATCATATTTCGATTTCTGCTATTGTCGCACTACCAACCAAGTCTGCGGGAAGACCTAAGGCAGGTCGTGGCGTGTTGTTATGGCTCCATTTCATGTTTTTTTTTCTATCTTCTCTATCATCCCTAGCGTTACATAGACAAAGTTCTCCTTAGTGTGTTTGCTGTACTTAACAAGACAATTTTTTGTATATCTCTTAAGCTGGGGTTTTCAGGGATTCTTTCAATGTGTTGTTTTGTTCCATTTTTTATCATTCCAAGTGCACCCACTATCACTGGCACAACTCTTGTTTTCAATTTCCACATTTTTTTCTATTTCAATTTCTAGGTCTTTATATTTTGACAGTTTTTCAAATTCCTTGGTTGCTATGTTACAATCCACTGGACAAGCCATATTAATTAATAGACAAGTTTTCTCTTTCTGGTTTTTAACAATAATGTCTGGCCTATTTGCTTCAAATTTTCTGCCTGTGTAGATGGTGTAATCCAATAGAATGGTGACATTTTCTATTTCTGTAACCGGTGCAGGGTGATGTTCATACCAGTGTTTGTTTACAGATTTTCCATAGTGATGGCACATTGTCCAATGTAAATATTGCCCAACTCTATCGTGGCGATTTTTATATTCATTTGGGGCAAGTACAGAACAGCCTGAGATTAGATGGTCTATTGTTTCTTGGTGTTTATCACAAAACCTGCATTTTGGATCCATATTATTATGTATAATATTTGCCTGAAAGTTTCTAGTGAAAAGACTTTGGTCTTGCGCTGCAAGAATAAAGCCTTCAGTTTCAGACTTTAATCCAGATGCACATAACCATCGATGAGTATTAACTTTATCAACATTGGATTTATTGGCACGTTCTGGATATTGGCCATGCAGAGGTTTGTCTTGTCAGCGTTGTTTCATCTGTTATAGAGCTTTATCTTTGGCTTTCATTTTAATATTTTTTGCCGCAATAGTTGGTTCTTGGCTTCTGTTTTGCTTTTCTACAGCATCTACTAAATGTAAATCTTGTTTGTATTTACTGCCTTCATTTATTACTGAATATTCTTTCTTTCTTTCTTTCTTTCTTTCTTTCTTTCTTTCTTCATGTTGCCTTACTAATTGTATCATCCAGTCCTTTGTTGTTTCTATGTATGTCAGTAAGCCAATAGTTGTTGTCTTGTATGACAATTCTAGCTGAATAAGACCTCTTCCACATTCTTTACGGGGTATATATAGACGGTCTACATTATCCTTTGGATGATGCATCTTATGCTTAGAAAGAAGCTTTCTTGTTTTAGAATCCATTCGCCTGATGTCGTTTAGAGTCCAGTTTAAGATGTTGAAACTATATTGGACAACTGGGATTGCAAGGCTATTAATAGCCATAATTCTATTCTGAGAATTCAATTCAGTTTTTAATATAATTCGTAGCCTTCTATAGTACTCTTTACGCAATATTTCTTTCATTTTTTATGGTGAATTTTTTCACTCTCATTTGCACTAGGTATTTATAAGCTTCTTCTGGTTTCAATTCTTTTATTGTTACAGCAGGGTCTAAGTTAATTGAGGATGTTTCTTGTATTGATCCACGTAAAACTGTAGCTTTAACACATTTATTCAAATTGAATTCCATTCCAATATCTTCGCTGAAGCATTTTACAGTTTGCAGAAGACCTTCCAGCTCATTATCATTCTTAGCATACAACTTTAAGTCATCCATGTAAAATAGATGTCTTATTTTCTTTTGGCCTATTTTATAACCACATTCTGTCTTATTAAGTCGACTGGTTAGTGCTATTAATGATATGCAGAATAGTAAGGGAGACAAAGAATCACCTTGAAATATACCTCTTTTGATGTTTATTTCATCAGACTTATAGGTTCCATTTATATGATTGAGATAAAGGGTTGTTTTCCATATAGACATGCACTGTTTGATGAAATTGATGATGACGGGTGATATCTTGTATATATTTAACGTCTTTAAAATCCAGAAATGTGGCACACTATCGAACGCCTTACGATAATCTATGCAGGCAGTACTAAGATTTTTCTTTGTACTGTAGAAGTTTTCCAGGATAATTTTGTTGATAAGCAATTTGTCTTAACATCCGTAACAGCCACGTTTGCACCCTTTTGTTCAATTATTATTATTATTATTATTATTATTATTATTATTATTAAGAGGAAAGATCAAAGTATTAATCTTTTACGAAATTTTAGTAAAAAATCTTTTGATTTTAGTTAATGAGTAACAAAATCGTAGAGTTTACAATGGAAAACGTAATATAACATAACTCATTTTTTTCTGGTGACAAACACATTAATTTGGAAATTTTTGCAAAAATCAAATATTTGTCGAATTTTATACACAAATAAATAAAATTATTTTTTAAAATTATTTAAATAAAATTTTGGTAAAAATATATTTTTTTTACATCTTTTACTCCCTCCGCCTCCACGTAAATTCATGAAATTACGAAATTGAATTTTGTTGGGAAAGTTGGTTTTATTAGTCAAACGCAAGACTCATTGGAGAATGTAAATCATCTATTATTTTTTTAAAAATTTTGCAATTATTTCCCAAAATCTGCTCCCAATAATAAAATAAAAATGCAATATAACTGATGTTATTTAATTTGATAAGCCTTTAATTGCTTGAATAAATAATACAAATTAAGGACATTATAGTCTGAATAATAAAAAAAATTTTGATTAATAATTAAATTTTTAAATATTGTTTTCATTTTTTTAAAAATTATAATAATTTATAAAGTTTCAAAAACATTTTAAAAATACTTCAAAGAATTATTGGTTAATTTAAAAACTTAAGTGAAGTTTATATTTACTAATCGAAAACTAAAAAGTTTAATAAAAATCATCGTGCCTTCCTATTTTTAATTTTTTTTTTGTGCATTTGAAGTTTTTTGTATGGTAATTTCTAAGTGTAAATTAAAAGGTCATATGTTTCAGGGTTTCTTCCTCTTACAGGAAAAAATCACTCGTGATCGCCATGCACTTATCATATCTCGTATCTATCAAATCTGTCAACACATACGGTGGAAAGATCAGAAAGTTGAACTCTGTGTCTAAGAAATAGTTTCATTCTAAATTTCATGCGATAAATCAGTAATACTTGTGTAAATCAGATTAATTTAACATTAAATTTGCTAATTTTCCAAAAATAATGTCACAGATGTATATTTTATTTGTGCAACATTTATTAAAACCGAAAATTATTTTGTTTACAAATGTGTCGTTCTTTTAAAGATGACCGAAAAATTGAAAGATTAAAAAAAATTGAAAACTTTAAGATTCCAATCAAAAATCAAAACCACCAGAGTATTTTGCTTACTGGGAATAGTAAATTTAATCATTTAGCTTTCAAGTAAAACTAAAATAAGTTTCAAGAAAGCTTTTATTTATTTTTAGAAATTCAGTTTAAAATTTAGATATAGAAAATTAATGGAGGTTCCTACGCGTAACCTTTAAAACAATGTTGTACTATTGTGAATCACGTGTATTTCCACACAACTACTTTCACTCATTGTACATATACACATGCGACAATCACGTGATAATCTTGCTTTCCCGCTTTTTCACGGGGTGTATATATAGCAGACATTGGTACGCCCAAACACAGTTGGCAGCAGTTCACGAGCGACACCAAGCAAGGCAGTTCATACCTGCCCGCAATAGCATGCCGCTATTGCGGGGCTTGCGTTCTTCAATATCAAGTAATTCTCTCACGCACCCGCACTAATTGCAAGACGCAAGTAGATGCCTTTTATTTCTTTGAATAACACAATGTACAAATTATTACAGTTGGCACAAGAATCTTCACACGCATAACATGTAAAAGATTAAGACTAACTCGCCTTTTCTTACTAAATCATTCTTCTGAACTTTACAAAGATGAACGTATTGACGGACTCAGACATTTTCACCAATCTTCTATCAATATTATTCCTCACACAAATTACATATGATACTGATAAATCATCCAGCGACAAAGAACATTACAACTTGCCTCAAAAGCTTTAACACAATCTTATACAGAAGATGAAAGACATTTTAATCAGACAGTTTCAACGTCTGTAGAAAGTATGTTTTTCTTGTTATTGTTAATGTTAATACACTTTATATAATTACAATAATGCTTTGACCATTTCTATCAATTTTCCATTTACTAATTTAATGAATGACTTCAACCGTATAAAAAATAATTGTTGATATGCAGGAATTTAGTTAGGAAGTTCTTGGAAATGGCCTTGTGCCATGTGAAATTCAAACCTAAATTAACCTTTCATAAGAGGCCCCAACACCATAATTGCACAGTAATTATACTTTTACGGTACGGGTATATTCAATAAACTGCCACTATGTGTCATTAAATTGTCATTATTATTATCATGAAATTGCGCAAACCCTAGCTAGCTGTCTGAATGGCCGCTTGAGTTAAACGGCGCTTCGGCCATTGTTTACACTTCAGCTGTTTGACGCGATGTGTGCTCTAACGTTAGAATACTGAATGTTCTTTTAGGCTTGAAAACTTGAATAGTACGTCAGAAGTTACGGTATTTTCTTTATTGCTTTCTGTCAGAATTTGTTATAGAGATAGGCAAGGATGGAATAAAGGTGGATTTATTTTTTAAATTTTATAAACGGGTTACGGACTCGACAGTATACAAATTAATTACTATGCCTGTCTTTTTTTAATAACTTTGATAATTCTTCCAACTGTTATAGGTTATTCGGTCATGTTTGTCTTTTTATTTCTTTGTTGATACATTAGCTCCAAAAGTGCTCAATAAAATTAATTCTGTGGATTGATCTGCATTATTTTAATTTTAAAGAGTCATTTCATAAATTACAATGTTCCGAACTGCGAGCTCTGAAGAAAGGTTTACGGCTCAGCTAATGTATTAATAATTCCAAAAGTTTCATGGTCATGTACTAAACTGTGTTTTTTTTTTTTTTTAATTTTTTTTTTTATTTTCATTAAAAAAAAGTTATCGGTTCGGTAGACCAGATCAAAAACCTTTCAACTTAAAATCTATGGAGAAATCAAAACTTACGCAGTTACTTCCCTTGCACTGTATCTATCGATGAACAAATTTTCATACAAATTTTTAGTAACGATGGCTGAGAGATATGAGCTCTTCGGTCATAATAAATAAAATGTTACTTACTGTTTCTGCCATTTGTTTAGTTTTTTTCTTTCGGGAGACGTATTTATAGAGTGAAATCAGCAAAACACAGATGGTCAAAGCAACTGCCACGCCGATTCCAATTTGTATCGTTCTCCAATTTTTCTTGACTGTCACGGAAGAGCTTGCTGAATTAACAAACAATAACAAAATAAAAAAAAATATCATTTCAATAGAGATTATCCTTTTCTGATCCTAAATGTTATTTTACTTTAATCAAGATGTCTTTATGATTCCCAAATGCATTTCACTTATATATATTGGCAGTGGAGATTGCGGAATTTTGAAAGTGGTGAGGGCCACGTAGGGGCCGAGATTTTTTCTGAGGAGAAGGTGAGGGGCAAACTCAAGTAGCGTCTTTTATCAGCAATAAGTACATAATAATCAAATCAGTCTATCATACATTTTCTTAGTGAACACATTAACAAATATATTTATAAAAAAAATGATTACTTAACTTTTTAAATCAATCTAAGTCAGTGAATCTAAGAGTAAGGCGTAATGTGTTTATGAGCGCGAGAGAATATGCGAAAAAGAAGACACTGAAGAAGTGGGGGTGCGTGTTCTTTTCAACCGTCAGGGGTCACCACTGAAACTATAAAGAGATGGTGAATGTTTTTTTTATTCGACCTTGCGTCATACATAACCGAACTCCCTACAGCTTACAAGTTTTTTCCAGAATTATCATCAGGTTATTTTCGTTATCATTATCAGAAGGTTTTCATCAGAAGATTGGTTGTCGGCAGGTTGGAATTGTGTGGAATAGTGTAAGAATAAAATATACATTTTTCATGTTAAAATAGAAATTTATTAAAAGAAAAGAATAACACAAGTTGTAGAAGTTAATGTGCAATTAGAAACATTATTAAGAAGTTAAGGGTAGAGTTCGTGTTCAGTGAGAAAGTTGAGGGTATCAAGAAATGAAGAAATATTTGTAGTAGTAATTTGTTGGAAAGAGTTTATGCATACGTACGTATGTATGTTTTAGCGCTTGTTCGGGATGAATGTCTTTGGATGGAGAAGAAGAAGTAAAATGAATTAGCACACGAGAAAGAAGGGGAAAGAGAACAAGGTGCGATGTGACTTTATGTCCAGGTCGACTTGAAGTTACATTTTAGTTGTGTCTCTCTCGCTGCTCCCATCTGACTGACGCTGATCGAAGCCATTTATAGTAATTTAGATTTTTCACACTGGATCGCTAATTCCTTTTATCGCTACCATTAGTTAAAAAATCAGTTTAACATCTTGCGAAATCCGGTTTCGACTTTTTCTTTAAGCACATGGTCAATCCTTTTTCTATTTGGAAAAAACCAGGATTTCACACGTCATTGTGAATTTTTGTAAAAGTGAAGAAGAATGTTGATTTTAATTCTTAATTTCCTATCCCACAACACTATAAAGGGGAGAAAACAGTAAAAAAAAAAAAAAAAAAAAAAAAAAAAAACAGGAATTAAGGTGACAAAAGATAACGATTCGCATTTTAAATTTTAAAGATCAAAATTGACTGGGAAGCAAGATGCCGTAAATAAGTGCCACATACAAGAAGTAGGAGAGAATAAAATGTTAGTTTAGAAATTACGGCTACATCGCC
Organism: Ascarosepion bandense; assembly: GCA_037127315.1. Taxonomy (NCBI): domain Eukaryota; kingdom Metazoa; phylum Mollusca; class Cephalopoda; order Sepiida; family Sepiidae; genus Ascarosepion; species Ascarosepion bandense. The sequence continues at coordinate 1,512,431 of JBBBDQ010000848.1, forward strand.
ATTTCAATATTAAAATGATAATTCCTAGAACATAAAGTCCATGTAAAAGTAAAGTTCATCACACACAATTCCCATTAATGTATTTCTAGAAAAGACAAAGTGATACTACGTTTTGACAGCGAGAAAATTGCTGAAGCCGTGATATTGTGGTGAACAAAACAAGATCGAGATTTTAAATTCATATGCTAAGTACTGACTCATTGATTTTGTTAGAAATTTAAAATAACTCGAATTTACAAAAGCGAATCCAAAATAAAACTCGTGAAATTTCACATCATGATGGGAAATATTTTTCAACCAATAGAAAACTAGGAAACATCTAAAAACAAAATTCAAATAATCTTTAATTATCAGAAACAAATTATTTTACGGACTCTTTTCGCGAGCCAACGCAAAGTTTGTTCGTCGTCCAATAGAAAGGCCAGAATCACATCTAGGAGGGAATTCCCAAATGACCTTTTCAAACCCCACAAACGAAATGAAAGACGGAGTAAATTCGACTGTCGCCAGCGTAATTAACACGTACCCTTGACAAACGTCAAGCTATCGTTATTATTATTACCCTTCTCTCTCTTTCTCTTTCTCACCTTCTTCCTCTTTATCCTTCACCTGTCTGTCCCTTTTTATACTTCATAACCGAACGGAACCCCTTAAGACTGAGCGAATACTTCAAAGACATTCCAACCTAAAGATAATGCTGATACATACATACATACAGACAGACAGACACACGTTCCTGCCTACATCCACACAAGTTACCTCTACGAACTCTCGATACCCTTAACTTCTTAATACTGTTACTCATTGAACATTAAATTTTATCAATTCATGTTATTCTTTTTTATTAATACATTTCTATTTAAACATGCAAAAGTATACTTTTATGCTTCTACAAATCCACCTGCTGATAACCTTCTGATAATTCCGGATAAAACCTGTAAGCTGTAGAAAGTTTGGTTATGTTTCACACAAGGCCAATTAAAAAAAAAAAAATTAACTATCTTCCTACTTCTGCAGGGTCACTTAGGGGCCTCGATATTTTCTGAGGAGGAGGGAGGCAAACTCAGCGTTTTCATTTTCATACTGCACAACTATCGTATACATAACTTAAGAATGAGTTCGAGTAGAACTGTTATTCATTAAATTAAACGAACATCTTTTCATTCATAGTAGTGGAGTTCTAATCTCTTCTCTCTTCCACTCTCAAGCTGTTGGAATATAAGTAAGGTTAATTTTAAAACAAAACCAAAAAAGGTTAGTATTCCCGCCAATACTATCTGAACAGTGTGATTTGTCTACTCTGATTTTTTGAAAAATAAAAAGAAGTCGTAAAGGGAAAAGTGCTGAAGATCAAAACTTATCAAAATAAGAGACGGATCAGTTTCAATTTTTTTTAAGCTTATAAAAATATGTGTGTGTGTGTGGGGGGGGGCAACTGAGGGGCCTATAGTAGGTTATCCGTTATAGTGAAGTGTATGTGTGTTGAAACAGATTAGTTTCATTTGGCCTTGTTATTTGGATAACCCACTACAAGAGGAGTATAAACAAGAAAATAAAAAGTAATGTATTTTGGTTGATACAAGGTCATTAAAATGTTCGTAGTAGTTCTTGCAAGAATGAGGTTATGTGTACGTCGGCAGAAACGTATGTGTGTATGTATGTGTGAGCAGTATTGTTGGTAGGAGTGTCTTTGAAGTATTCGCTTAGTCTTAAATGGTTCCGTCCAGTTATCAAGTATAAGAAAAAGTAGACGGGCAAACTGTGAGAATAAAGAGGTGAGGGAGAAATAAATAAATAAATAATAATAATAACAATAACGATCGCTTGACGTTTGTCGAGGGCCGTGTTAATTACTCTCGTCTTCTTTTTTCTCTGGCGACAGTCGTTTTGTTCCGTCTTTTTATTTCGTTTGTGGGGACTCCAAAAGGTCATTTGGGAATTCACTCCCGGATGTGATTATGGCCTTACTATTTTGTTTTTAGATGTTTCATAGTTTTCTATTCACCGAAAAACATTTCGCATCGAGGTGTGAAATTTCACGAAGAAAAAGGTTTTGTAAATTTCGAGAAAATTCGTTTATTTCTAACGAAATCAATGAGTCAGTGCTTAGCATTTTAATTTTTAAATTTAGAACTTGTTTTTTTCACAACAGGCCAACCAAAATTCGGTGGGGGAGAGCTTGGACCCCTTCTACCCCACTACGCGTAGAATCTTCTTCTATGTGTCATGGCCTTTGAAGAATTGATATCACATGGCAATCTAGTACTCTCTTCTTTGTTTCTAGTGAAAGTTTCCTGTGTCTTAATACTTTACTCAGCTTCTGGAACGCATCCTTCGCCATGCCAATTCGCCTTTGGATCTCTGTGTTGCACTTTCCGTCTTCAGTTAGAACACTTTCCAGATATTTAAGTTTTTGTACCTGGCATTTTGGGTCGCTCTTTTGGCTGATGACCATGCATTCGGTATTCTTGCAGTTTATCTGTAGTCCTTTCTTGTCAATCTCTTCAGCTACCTTCTGCAGAAGGTTTTATAGTTTCCTTTCCGTGCCTGCAGTCAGCACTGTATCGTCTGCGTATCTTATGTTGTTAAAATCGTGGCCTCCGATGACAAATCCTGGCATAACATCTAGAGTCCTCAAAATATTCTCGCTGTACTAGTTAAATAGATCTAGTGAAAAGACACATCCTTGTCTTACGCCCCTTTCTCTCTTTGTATATCTGCTGAATTCGTTACCTGTCTGTATGCAGGCAGATTCTTAATTACCCTAATGTCTTTCCCAAATATGTCGAGGCTGCTGAGCATCTCCATCAATTCTTTGTGGCGTATTTTGTCGAACGCCTTCGCATAATCGGTAAAACACAGGTACAAGTCCTTCTTTGTATTACCCTTTCAGAGAGCATCCTAATCATAAATATGGCGTTCCTTGTCCCAGTGTTTTTGACGAACCCGCACTGTTCTTGTCCTATCTCTGGCCCGATTCTGTTTCTCGCTCTATTTATCAGCATTCAGACAATCAGTTTTGTAATATGACTCATTAAGCTGGTAGTTCGCACTCGTTTGCACCTGGCTGCTTAGGCAGTGCTATAAAAATAGACTTGCATAGGTCGTCTGCCATTATACCACTATTATAAATTTAATTTATTATTTCTGTAATTTTCTCTATGCCGAATTCTTCCATGGCTATCAGCAGCTCTATTACAATGCCGTCTGGACCAGCTGCTTTGTTTCTATTCAGTTTGGACATTGCAACTTCCACTTCGGACTTGAATATTTCCGGTCCGTCCTCATCTTTGTGTATTATCGGTTGCTCTCTCTTGTCGTGGAAAAGATCTTTTATATATTCTTCCCATCGCTGGAGTATTTTCTCTTTCTCCAATATTATCGTTCCATCCTTGAATTTTATACATCCCGTTGAGGAGCAGGTTTTTCACCACTGCGTATTGACCTGATGTGAGAGCTAAGAAAGCAAACTCCCAGAAAATAAAAACTATGCGCCGGTGCACCCGAGTATTACATCCAGTCCACAAAACAAATCCCCACAAAAATTTAAATTAAAATAGCCAATCGCAAACGTTGCCACCGCAAAACAAATGTTGAGTCTGGTAGCCTGCACTTGTTAAATCACAAATAAAAAAATGCACACCCCGCCAACAACAGGCAGTTCGGCCGAACTCCTTGATTTCATCACGCGACCGTCGGACCATCCATACACCTCACCGCTGTCGATCTCAACGCTGATAATAGACGGATCAACCCCGTCAACGATGCCCCACTCGTGTTACCACGCGACTTCACTAATCAACTCCAAGTCTTACTCAAGGTCACCATCGTTACCTCGGTCAACCCACCCAACAAATCCCTCAACACCCAGCCTTACTAACAACACCTTTATACGTAACTGCTTCCCTGACTAACAATAACTAAAGAACCATATATTAATAATTTTGTCTTTTTTGTTTTTTTTTCCACAAAGTTACGTATGCTGTCAATATATATTATGAAAAAAGTCGTAGAATGAAGCATTCAAAATTTTGCGATAATCAAAAACCTGAAGAAATGAGATCAGTACCGCGAATATTTCTTTGAAGGAGCTTATTAGTATTCTGTCACAAATATCTTTATTAAGCCTAGCTGTTATAATATAATGTCATGGCTAACAAGATGATCTTCCAGATTGATGTCGATCCTTACTGAGCGCTAGACTGTTCAGGATGTGTGTACGATTAAGCGATGTTAAAGAAATTTTAGCTTACGCTCATATTACGTTGAGACACCGGTTCACTTTTGATCACCGAAGTTATGCTACGTCGAACCTGTGCAGTGGACAGTACTTAGATAGGTGACTAATCGGCCCGCCACTGTAGAAAAATGTGTTAACGTCTTCCAAAATGCAGCCTTTATAACCAGAACACATTACATTGTCTTAAAAAAGACTCATACATCATACAATTTTACATTTCAGGTACAGAGATTTTATACACCAACCATATTTGGACGCTTCTTTATTATTGTTTATAAATTTTGTTCAGTGTAAATCACACTGACTGGTTAGGTTTTATTTACTGCTTGGATCCAGTCTCGCATGATTTGCTTTTCTCTCTTTATCCTCCAAATTTGCCGATAATTTGGAATAACGACATTTCCAAAAGCTAATCGGAGGGTTGAAAGACAGGAAGATTTCGTTGGAAACTGTAGCGAAGAAAATGGCGAATTAGCTCGTCAAACCAAGCGACAGCGTGCTGTGTGTATTCTATGAAGAAAAATATGGCGAGAAAGAAAGTTACTTATCGAGGAAAAGGACACTTATTTTGCATGCTATACTGAGATAGCTTGCAGCCAGTTTAAGCACGACTAAACTGACAAGCTACAAAAAAAAAAAGAAAAAATAGTACTGAACAGTTATATGATAACTGTTCTGCTATATGGCAGCGAATGCTGGACAATCTCCTCAAAGATACCAAGGATCGAACAGGTGTGGTTTTGCTGACCGAGAAACACATAAACAGAGAAATATATATATATATATATATTTTATTACTAAAGATATTGGGAAACTTTTTCTTTCCTTTTTGTCACCCATGATGACTGTTGGATGAACAAAACAATTCTTGAGATTTGGCTGGTAGGGGCCATCTGAATTGGCTTCGATTATCTTAGAATATGGACAAGTCTCTGGCTTTAGGAAATCAACTAAAGCAGTGAGACAAGCTGATAAAAGAAAGATTAATTATTGGAAGCCCCCTTCGCCTACAAAAGACAGTTGTACCAAATACATTTATATATAAACTTAAGTAATTGGTTTTTATTTTTAAATATTTTACTGCACAATTTACACCTTAATAGAGGGTTCAAAAGCACAATCGTTCATTGCATGCAGTTTACTACATTAGGAGCAACTGCTTCTGTTCATTAGGTGTTTGTGCGAATGTGCCAATAATTGCTTCCTCATCTAATTCATCTAACAATTCCTTTTTAATGGATAGCAACATTTATGACTCCAAATTCGCTTCAGACAGCAAATTTTCTAACCTTATCATGATCTTTAGCTTTGAAAACGTCCTCTCACATTGGACTTTAGTCACTGATTGTGTTCAGTTGACTCTTATAAAATTCTTTGGACAACTCGACATGGTGCAATTCTTAATTAGCCCAGGGATAGTGGGAGAAGAGGTGGATTGATACCTTTCTCAAGGGTATTTGCACGTAAGTAAATATACCGAACCAAACTGGTATTCGACTCGGCTCTCCGATTAAAATACCATTACACTTTTCGCATATCGAAGCTTACTGCACTTGAAAATCAAAAGCGATCACCTATCTAGATACTTCGATGACCGAACGAGAACCGATGTTTCAAGCTGGCGTGTCCATAAATATTGCTAAGAAAATAATTCTACCCGCAAAAAGTGCAGTATTCGTCTAATCTACCAGAAAACGAAGAACTGCGTACCTTCTTGGAATGGACTCATTTTACAATAGGATTTATCAAGAATATATTTCGATCCCAGACTACCGCTGGCCACCAGGTTGTTGAAGGTCGAGTTTATTTGATTGGTTAATTCTCTTAGAATGTTCTGTTTGCTGGACATATCACGTGGGCGAAGAACTGGAATGGTCAGTTTCAAGAGGAAATCGACAAAAAGGCTTCCATTTCTGAAACATCGGAAGATGCAATTTGCTTTTAAATTTAAATTTAAGAAGAAAAAGAAAAATAACTATCAATTTACGAACATTTAATTTTACAAAACAAAGAAATAAATAATTGGAGAAGAAGAATTATTTATGGGTTTCAGTTTTCTAATTCTCTTTCAACTTCCTAGCAGTTCCTTGTGTCTTAGTGGCATTATCGCCTTGATTGGAGTTAACTGATGAAAAACAATATTTATAATGACCGGTTACTAAGCTAAGGCGGTCAGCCAATTCTTGTTGCAGATATATGCTCAGGTGTTTTTTCAACGACCACTTTGGTTTAATCTTCAACTATGCTGGGCTGACATTACTTACAACTTCTGGAAGAGAATGTATAATCTAGCATGGCCAACGGTTTGAACGAACCCAGTATACTCAAACCCTCGGTCATGATGATTGTGAAGCATTGTCAACCATATTTTGATTAGTATTTATTGCGATCATGTTTTCATTATTATTAATTTATGTATTTAGCTTCACCTTAATTTTCTATCACAAATCTCATTGAGAGACTAGATTGCTCTCGACACTGTAATTCGAAGGTGCATTGCGATAGCTGAAGATATCTTCCAAAAGCTAAGCAAAATTGGAGTAGATAGTATGTATGTATGCCGCATTCACCCTAGTCGGGTTGAGCGGGCTTCCTCCCTGACGGAGCAAGTCTCATTGGGATTTTGTTTAAGGGCAGGGTCCCAAGTCCTACCCTGTTATTTAACCCATAACTGGAGGGAAAGGACGGATTAATACCTTTCCCAAGGGTACCAGCGCGCAAGTGACTGCAGGGCATTCAACTGGAATTCGAACTCGGCTCACCGATTTCTCTTTCCGAGCCGACATCCACTGCACCACAACGCACATCCATCACTATACGCTTACAGCACCTGGTATTCCAAAGCGGTCACCCATCTAAGTACTGACCAGGCTCAACGTTGCTTAACTTCGGTGATCGAGCGAGAACCGGTGTATTCAACGTGATATGGCCGTAAGTAGATAGACTAAACTATCGCCCGGTTCACACTCCACCCACGTCTGTTGAACAGGTGAAGAGGCTCATCCCTTGTTCCCTGGTTAGGATGTGGTTTCCGGCTTTCTCTTTTCCAATCTTTTCACTCTTACGTAGCCCCCTGCGCATCAGTGGCGTTACCGCCTTGCTTGGGGTGATATGATTAAAAAAAAAGTATTAAGAAATAGGAAAATTTCCTGAGAAACAAAGAAAACAGCACGGATCTGTTATAGTCCTTATTTAAATTTGTGATTGCCGGACAGAACATATGAGTAACAACAAAGTTTTAGAGAAAATAACAACAAAAACAATTTTCTCTATACTTCTGAGGTGATGTAGTATTTACACTATTTACATTGTTCGGACTATTGTCCTCATCGTCATGTTAGAGAGTTAAGGGAAAGGGAGATAACTACATGGCTACCAGAAGTAGCATTGCACATGGAATGAGAAAGATATACCTTAGTGATTGTAATAAACGGTTGGGTTCGAAATTTCTAGCACCTGATAAAGCCGGAGCGTACAACAACCGAAAGGTCATAAACATGGCAACAAGGATGACGACAATAGTCCGAGCAATGTAAATAGTGTAAAAACAATTTTGCACCAGAAAGAGAGAGACGTGAAATATTTAATGAGGAAGTAATACTTAAAACATTTGACACTTACAGAACATATTGGAGGCCAGTGAGACTACCTAGCGAGCTTTTGTAAATGTTTGTCAGAACAAGGATTACAAGAGATACAAACTTTAACTTTTGTAAAATACAAAATTTACTAAGAGCTACAAAGGAGGGAAATTGTGAAGAGCCATGATCGCCTACGTTCAGAAGAGACACAGAATATAGAAGAATCTGCTTACTCAATGTCATAGAATAAAAGTTATGATGAAAAGCAGCCAAAAAAAAAAAGTACATATTTATTATATAGAAATAAAGTGTCGATACCGATACGTGTGTTCCAACGCGTATCTCCAGGTGACAAATGTAACCGTTGAATGAATTGTGCTACTTGGATCCTGTGATCATAATAATTAGTATATAAAGCACTTCAAGTAGTCTGGATATTCTGTGTATTCTGTATTCTGTGTGTTCTATTCGGTGTTCTACAGAATTATTGTTTATTATTCAAAGGATTCGTTAGTACGTTGACTTAACGCGAAGAAACCGAAATATTATAGCGAGTTACCAAAAGCTCTTTCCAGATTAATATTACGAAAACCAACGTTATAGAAGTGGTGACAAAAATAATGTTCGCGCTAAGGTTATAAAAATATCAAAGATTAATAATTATGGCCTGCTTTTTTTTCAGGAAAAAAGCTGTAAAAATCGTATGGTAGAATTGTGTAGCAGCTGTAGCTGAGTTGGAACATTTTCATAATGCGCTGGAATCATGTTTATATCAATTCCTAGGATTGCAAAGCCATTCCTGACACAGTGGTACATTTACATATCACTTGCGATCACCCCGGAGACATCTTGTGGCATTGGAATCTTGTTTCTATCAGTTGCTAGGATTCCAGAGCAATTCCTTCCACAGTGGAATCTTGCTTATATCATTTGCTAACACCACATAGTGCTGGAATATTGCTTATATCAGTATCTAGGATTCCAGAGCCATTCTTGGTGTAACATATTTATATCACTTGCCAGTACCCCATAGACACTTTGGGGCACTGAAATCTTGCTTATATCAGTTGCTAGGATTCCAGAGCCATTTTTGGCACAGAGGAACATTTTTATATCAATTGCTAGCACTCCAGAGCCATCTTGGTGCTCTGGAATCTTGTTTATATAAGATATAAGGGTTCCAGAGCCATTCTTTGCACAGTGAAACAGTTTATATAATTGCTAGGATTCTAGAGCGATCTTTACACAGTGTGCAGTATCTTTATATATTTGTTAGGATTGCAGATCTATTTTAGCCCAGTGTAGTATTTTTATATCAGTTGATAACACATCAGAGTCATCTTGACGCAGTGGAACATTTTTGTATCAGTTACTGTGATTCCAGAGTAATCTTTGCCTTGAGTAATATTTTTATATTGATTGCAAGGATTCAAGAGCCATTATGGCACATAGAAACATTTTTATATCAGCTGATATTCTACTGCTTAGGTATCTATGTAATAGAATAATGAATACATTTTAAATAATGCCTATTTATTTGAATGTATTCATGTGTGCAGTATTGACAGATTAGGCTAATTTTACAAGTTACTTTTTTCAATACTGAAATTCACCTAATACAAGACTCAATAGCCACTCAATAAAATAGGAATACAGTTGATGTTGATGACTGAGGTGTGTGATATGAATGGAAGAGAAGGTGATTGGAAGTGAAGATTAAGAAGATACAGAAGAATGACGATGATTGATCTTTGACTTGAAGTGTTCAAGATAAAAGTATTCAGGAAAGAACACACGAGGGGCTTTGTTTTGTAAAGTTGTAGTTTTTTGGGGGGAGGGTGGGGAAAGCTGTTTTGGAAAAAGGAGGAAACGAGGGCGATTTGACAACGTGGAAATTATATGCTATGTCCAATCTGCAAAGGTCTGAACGGAAGATTGAAGCCCACTTAAAATAATGACTATTAGTATTACATGACAGCGTAGATGCATTATAGTTTTGCAAGAGTGAATGAAATAGAAAGAAAAGGACTCACCGAAAAGAGATGATGTCAACACTGTCAAATCCAGCAATGTCATCAAAAATGTCGTCAAGCTGGATAGAAAGAAAAAACATAAGCGTGGATTTAACGTTTGATTTTTTAAGTTTTACTGGAAAATCAGTATTTTCATGCCCCGAAAAACAAAAACAAAAGAAAAAAACCGGAGTGTCAAAAGGACAGTTTTTCCATTGACACGGCTATTATTTTAACTACCTTCACTCCTCAGCAGTTTTTTCTTAAACGATTAGAATAGTAATAAAACCTAATTATAAGAACGTTCGTGAGAATTGACAACTAAAATAATAAACACTATTCATTATATTAATTAATGGAATGGTTGGTCAAATATCGGCTAATTGCTAATTGATTCAAACATTATAAAATGACAAATAATAAAGATTTCCTTAAACTTTGCTAATATAAAGAAATTTAAATAACTGGGAAGTGTTCTGACGGTGTGATGATAGGATCCAAAGACGCATTGACATGGTCAAGGATGCATTTCAAAAGCTAATCAGAGTACTGCGAGACAGGAAAATCTCACATGAAACAAAGAAAAGAGTGCTAGATTGTTATGTGATGCCTGACCTTCTCCATGGAAATAAATATTGAAAAATGTAATCAAGGATGAAGAAGAAGCTTGAGTCAGCAGAAATGTGGTTTTACAGAAGGATGCTGAGGATATCATGGAAGGCCTGGAGAATTTAATACTCACAAGACGGATAGAAGAAAAGAGAGACAGAGGAAAGCAGCGCGAAACCTACCTGATTGGCATGAGCAAATGGATAGCGGAGAAGGGTTTGGGTGAGATACAAGAAGAAAAATATTGAGAGCGACAAGAGACAGAGCCAAGTGGAGGTCTATGATCGCCTACGTCCTGAAGGGATACGGCACATAAAGAAAAAATGTTTATAAAATTATGAATAAAAATATTTTTATATTTCTTTCTTTATGAATTGGTAAATGATAAATATTGCATTGCATGAGTTCTAATACAATTAGATTGAGTTTTAGAATGTTGTAAATATAAAATTATGAGCAAGGTGCGAAACCGTTTGGCAAGTAGTTTTTCAATTTTATCAAAAAAAAACAAAAAAAAATACCGTCATCATGAGTGGTAATCAAAATATTTTTGTCTTTTTATAGCGATAATATATATATATATATATAGAGAGAGAGAGAGAGAGATATAGATAGATAGATAGATAGATAGATAGATAGATAGATAGATAGATAGATAGATAGATAATCTTGTACAAATTAATTGAAACAAAACGAATAATGTCTTTCTAGAATTTTTCACACTTTCTCAGATTACGTCTACATCGTCTCTTGGCGTTGTTTTTCTTTCCCGACCGTATTTTCATTTACATTTTGGACTGATGGATCTAGTTCGTTCCTTCGCTTTGATGACATGCCTCACAGTTAAAAGGCTGATACCAAATGTATCCGCGATCTCTCTGTAAGCCTTGCCAGTGTGTTCGTGCAGCTTTACGATTTCCGTTCGCTTTATTAGAGTAATGTCCATCGCAAACAACGGCCGTAGAACAAGTAATCGACAGTGGAGACAATAGTGCCTGGGCGTGATGCAATCATAGATGACAATATTTTTTTAAAGGCCAAACAAATTTCATCATACACCCTGTAAATAGATTCATATTACTGCACACCACTACAAATGATTTAATCTGAGGAAAAAATTAAAATCTATTACATCCTGCAACCCTCGTGGGTATAAAACTGATCATATAGTGACAGAAAAGAAACTAAAACAGTTGTTTCATTTAATTTGCACAAGGGTGTATGTGTCTTTGTTCATTAGAGAGTCAACAGCGAGACAGCGTCGTCTCAGTTCATTCTCTTTACTACCAGTTATTAAACTTTACTACCTGCTATGAAAACTCTTGCTACCGGTTTGCTATTTAACTGTGCCTTATTATTTTACTTTTTTGTAATAATTATGCCGTCTAGTTGTGAAGAATATATAGACACACACACACACACACACACACATATATATATATATATATATATATTATAAAGACAATTGTGTTTTTATATATATATATAAATTCGGTCGGGTTTCATTTCTGGGTAAAAAGCAATCGGCTGTCTAACCGTACTGATGAGCTGTGATACAGTGAAACAGATCTGTCTGCGGATGACTATATATATATACATATATATATATATAGTCATTAGTTAACAACTAATAAGCCTCGCAAATATTTTGCCGTCATTTCATTTCGGCAGGAGTACACTCTCATATATACAATTCTATGACTTTTGTTAGTCCGTCCGTCCATCACACTTTCAAAAATAGCCATCAAAATTGAATTTTAGGGAGAAGTATAAGCAGGTAAGGAGATACAAAAGTTACCTGGGTGAGAAAATACAGCGAAGTAGGTCTTTTTTTTTGTTCAAGCATTTGTCCAAACAATTCAGCCTTTTCAAATTTCATCGATTGATTTGTGAAGTTGAACAAAAATGTTTGTGATAACTTCAACAGTAATAAATAGTTGGATTTCAATGCGCGTCATCGTGCTGCCAAAAGAATTCTAGCGAGATTGAAAAATATAAACACAGCGTGGGGGGTGGGGCTGTTATATAAAGAGCCACGACTAAAATGCATCTATTACTAAAAACAACAAATCGATGTAAATAAGCTCCCAGTGAGTATAAATCAATAAATAAATCACGAGAGAAAGCGAGGAACGTTCTTAAGATGTGGTGGACAAAAAAGGCCCCTTTAAAAGAATGCGTTCCGTCATTTTCAAAGCCATATATAAATTCTGTGGTACGAAATTTTTGCTTATATATATATATATATATATATATATATATATATTCGTCATCCACATACAAGCCTGTTTCGCTGTATAATATCTTCGCCAGACATCCACTTTGCTTCTGGTTGGGATCGAAACTCGACCGATATATATATTTCTGAGATGAGATATTGTAATCATTTACACTATTTCGGAATGTACGCATTTTAATTTCCATATTTACAAGCTCTAAAGAATATGTACAAATTACAATAAAGATGAAGACAACAGTCTGAACTATATAAATAGTGTATATCCATAACTATATGTATATCCTTGAAAGGCACGGACTCACTCGGACAGACACACTATCAACGGTTATCTCCACCTTGATATCGAGCACTTTGCAATAAAAATTCTGCTTGCCAGAGTGCCTATTATCAGTAAAACCTCTGAAAAAGCAACAATCTTGTCGGCAATATATATATATATAAATATGAACCAAAAATTGTGCTTTCCATAAAAAGATAAATAGAACCTTGCTGGGCTGTTACGTATAGGCCGGCACTGTTTACCATCACATTGATCTTAAGCAGGTTGCACTGAGTTGGCCGATATGTAACGCCAATTTGGGCCTGTATTCTGCAATTTTTTAATAGCATAACTTGTTGATTTAAAATACAAAACAACTTTTTATAATTCTTACCAGGTCTTCAATGTCTTCTTTCAATTTCTCATAACGTTTATTTTCCTTGTGACGTAAGTCCTCATTCCACTGTAAATTGTCAATCTTCATGGAGAGATGAAATGTCTGAAAAACTGGGACAAAAAAAAAACAAAAAACAAAAAACAAAAAAACTTATTTACAGGTGCATCCTTGTATTTACAAGAAAACATTATAATTCCATCAACTAAAATCATAAGCTTGGTTGGTTATTTTGTTAAAGGCGTATCAATACCTCCATGGGTTATTTAATATCGAAATCTAAATATTTTATACGCAATTTTATTTCATTTCTTTTAAGATAATAATGGTTGCAGTAATGAAATAATATATACATATGGCAGAATAATTAGAGCGTTCGCGTTCTGATCATAAAGCCTGGGTTCGAAACTCACCATGACCGATTTGTCAGACAGGTATCCTCGACTACAAGTGTCTCGCCATTATATAAGCAAATTAAACCTAGTGAGCCAACAAACCTAGCAAGGTTTCACTTAAGCGGATCTTCAGGGAACGTTCCTTGAAGATCCGCTTAGAAGAAACCTTGCTAGGTTTGTTGGCTCACTAGGTTTAATTTACTTTGTCTGCTTTGCTTAAGCATTGAGCGCTTCTTTGTTAGTTGATAACTCGTTTCGGGTTTTTTTCTTTGGGCTACGTGCTGGCTCGGTCTGAATCCCCTTGGCTGATGTTCATGTGCTTAGCTCTTTCTTTTTTTACAACCATTTTTTCCTTCTACGTATATACGCAGAGGGTTTTTCGAAACAAGTATATTTATAAGTTTGTGTTTATATATATGTCTGTTTCCAAGGTTGTTATGGCCGGGGTGACTTCAGTCGTGAACACCGTAATCTATAAAATGCCCCACTCGCAGCGTCTCAAATAGCGTCTGACAACCAAATCCAGATCCTGGCCTTCTCGTGGCGGTAATGTTTCAAACTAACAAGAGGAGGGGTGAAAGGCGAGTTACTGGCGCCTTAAAACCAATCTGCTCCGGGTAGGTGAATCTCATTAGCCTTAGTTGGTATTTCACCTAGGAGAATGTAAACTCTGACTAAAAACTTGCAGTTCATATGTCGCCAGCTATGCATTTTATATCTGCCCCTCAACTTCATACACATAAAAAATTTCATTAGCAAAAATTAAAATAATTTTGTATAATGAAGTGTGTGCTCAGATTTTTTCCACTTTGTTATTTATTTGCCTAATATTGTTCTAATATATACACTAGCCAAATGGTGGCTGGTTGGACCAGCACATGGTAGTTCGAAAAATTGCAAAATCAACATAAATAAATTGAATATGTAGAGCTAACAATATGTTAAAGAACAGAACACATACCACTTACTTGCAACCTAGATTTCGACCACCCAGTTCTCTTCAGGCAAGCGCTTGCCTGGAGCGAACTGCGTGGTCAAAACCTGGGTAGAAAGTAAGTGGTGTGTGTTCTGTTTTTACACACACACACACACACACACACACACACACACACACACACACACACATATATATATATATATATATATATATATATACACACACATACATATAGATATACATACACATATATGTGTGTGTGTGTTTATAATCAAATAATTCTGAGCTATCAAAAGCGACAATGCAAGAATAACCATTACAATGAAAGCTTTGTCTTGTGTTAAGTAAAATTTGTTAAAGGTTGCATCCAGTAGCGATTGTAGAAGTTGGGGGTGGGGACACTTAGGGGGCCAAGATTTTTTTTTAAGTAGGAGGGGGAAAACTCAAACAGCGTTTTCATTTTCATACGACACCTCTCTCGTATATACAAAGTATCTACATATCAAGTTGGGGTCATTATTTCTAATTAACGTTTTCCTTCAGATATGAAAATATGACTATTAAGTCTCTTTCCTTCCCTAAGAACATGTTTGTTTCTATCTGGTTGTTTTATTATTTGTTTTTTTTTCCCTCAAACTGGTCTCTGTATGTGTCCTTAAAAATCTAAATGAAAAAGAAAACGCAGAAGGAAAAGTTCTGAAATTCAAATCTTATCAAAATCAGAGACTAATCATTTTCATAAATTTTTGAAGCTTATAAAGGCCAAAGTTGGGGAAGAGGTTGGCTTTTTCTGCCCCACTCCTTAACAGAATCGCCACTGGTTGCATCTTTTCCGTGCCAGTGCATTAAATATAATTAATGCGTTACTGATACTGTTCGGTTTACGTTAGAACTGCCTCAGGCAGCAAACGTAACTAATGGTTCATTTTAATATATATTTTTTAATAATTAATAAAACCAAGAACAACTCACGGCCAGGGCAGCTGGACAAACACACCTGATGCGGCGTAAAGACTTGTTCAACAGAATGTCCAATCCTTTGTCCATCCCAGCTCACTCCGCCGTAGGCATAAAACAAGTAGGCACAGGTGGAATTGGAGACGAAGCCAAAATCGTGCGAATCATCACTTGTGATTAATTTGCGAGTGAACTTGACAATTAGTTTATCGTCGTTGTCAACATCCGCGGAAACCTCGTAGACATCTTGCGATTCTTTGATTTCTGGAGTTCCATTTTCGGATAAATGACTTGGATAAAAATAATTATAATAATATTAATAATTATGATAATAATAATAAGGATAATGACCACGAAAGAAGATTGTCAATACAAACGAGATTTATATTTAGTAGATTTTGTACAAAACCAAAACATAGTCCTGGGCATGATGGTCAACTGTATCTGGCAGCAAGGCCTCTGATTGCGTTATTGTGAGGAGGATGGAACAACCCCTTAATTGCTGTTCTTCTCAGGCCCATCCTGACTCAAAGTAGTAGCACCTGTTAGGGTCCTAGCTATGAGCAAACAGTTAACTCCCAAAACACTATGAAAGTATAAAAATTCTTTTATAGAAATATATACATAAAAATAGACTTTTGTAGAAAAATATACATTTTTGAAAGAAAAATATTACCAACAATACATTTTTTTAAGAAAAATTATTACCATAACACATTTTTGAAGGAAAAAGTTATTCTCAGCAAAACATTTTTGAATACAAAATTAGAAGACATTTGCAGGTTTTTAAAATAAAAAGAATAAAAGCCAAAAAATTAAATTAAAATCTGATTAAATCAACCTTCTCACTATAACCGAACATAAAAAATACCTTAATAACCCACCTTTTTGGCATTAAATAACCCACAGAGGTGTTGATATGCCGTTAAAGAAAACTCAAACAAAACCAAAACAGAATCCAAGAACAAATTGTTGCAGTAAGAAATATGAAAAAGAAAGCTACGGAAAAATCTCTTGAACAAATGAAACAACACTGACAAGACAAACTGCAAGGCCAATGTTCAAAAAATACTAATAAGGCCGATGTATATAAAGTTGAAACTCATCGATGGTTACGAGTATCTGAATTAAAGGCTGAAATGAAAGCTTTATTCTTGCAACTCATGACCTGAACCGTTTCACTAAGAATTTTCAGGTAAATATCATATATAATAATGTGGATCCAAAATGCAAGTCCTGTGACAAATAAAAGGAAACCATAGACCATCTAATCTCAGGATATACTCTACTTGCGTCAAATGAATATAAAAATCGTCACAATAGAGTGGGGCGATATTTACGCTGTGCAAACACTGGTACCGACATCACCCAGCAACGATTACAGAAGCAGAAGACATCATAATTCGATGTGATTACACGATCTTTACAGACAGAAAAATTGAAGCAAATAGCCAGTCTCAAAAAACTTGACTACTGATATGGTTTGCCCAGCGGACTGTAACATAGTAAGCAAGGAATTTGATAAACTGTCGAAATATAAAGACAACGGAATCCAAATAGAAAAATGAAGAAATTGAAAACAAGAATAGTAACCAACATAGATACATTGGAATGATAAGGAAAATAGCAATACCCTGAAAAATAAAAATTCTTGAAAATCTCAAAATAATACAAATATGAAAATTGTCTTGATAAGTGCAGCCCACACAATAAGAAAAATTTAGTCCATGTAACGCTAGTGTTATTACTGAAGTTAGAAAAACAAATCATAAAATGTAACCATAACAACTCAGCATTACATGCCTAAATTCTTCCCGAAGACTTGGTAGGTCATGTGACCATAGCGGAAATCGAAATATGATGATAAAAATAATGTTAATAATAATAATAATAATAATAATAATAATAATAATAATAATATGGGCTGGCCCTAAAGAACCTAGCAAGGAAGTACATTGGATTACGCAGGAGATAGAACGAATGAAAAATAAACCCGAACAGACATGGTCTGGAATTACAGAAGATGATGTTAAATTTGCACTAAAAAAAGCACACAATTGGAAAACTCCAGGTATAGATAAAATTCCTAACTTTTGGCTATATTATTTAAATGCAGCACATAAAAAAATAGCCAAAGAACTCCAAGAAATGGTTGACGATCCCACTAAAATTCCTGCATGGATGACAAAAGGAATTACATTTCTTCTACCCAAGAATGGTGACACAAACAACCCGAAAAACTACAGACCAATTACATGTCTTCCGACAACATATAAACTACTAACATCTATTTTAACAAAACAAACATATTTATTCTTAGAAAGAAATGACATGATACCGCTTGAACAAAAAGGGTGCAAACGTGGCTGTTATGGTTGTAAAGACCAATTGCTAATTAACAAAATGATCCTGGAAAACTGCTACAGTACAAAGAAAAATCTTAGTACTGCCTGGATAGACTACCGAAAAGCATTCGATAGTGTGCCACATTACTGGATTTTAAAGACTTTAAATATATACAAGATATCGCCCGTCATCATCAATTTCATCAAACAGTGCATGTCTATATGGAAAACAACCCTTTACCTCAATCATATAAATGGAACCTATAAGTCTGATGAAATAAACATCAAAAGAGGTATATTTCAAGGTGATTCTTTATCTCCCTTACTATTCTTCATATCATTAATAGCACTAACTAGTCAACTTAATAAGACAGAATGTGGTTATAAAATAGGCCAAAAGAAAATAAGCCATCTATTTTACATGGATGACTTAAAGTTATATGCTAAGAATGATAATGAGCTGGAAGGTCTTCTGCAAACTGTAAAATGCTTCAGCGAAGACATTGGAATGAAATTTAATTTGAATAAATGTGCTAAAGCTACAGTTTTACGTGGATCAATACAAGAAACATCCTCAATTAGCCTAGACCCTGCTGTAACAATAAAAGAATTGAAACCAGAAGAAGCTTATAAATACCTAAGTGTAAATGAGAGCGAAAACATTCACCATAAAAAAATGAAAGAAATAGTGCGTAAAGAGTACTATAGAAGGCTACGAATGATATTAAAAACTGAATTAAATTCACAGAACAGAGTTATGGCCATTAATAGCCTTGCAATCCCAGTTGTCCAATATAGCTTCAACATCTTAAACTGGACTCTAAACGACATCAGACGAATGGATGCTAAAACAAGAAAGCTTCTTTCTAAGCATAAGATGCATCATCCAAAGGCTGATGTAGACCGTCTATACATACCCGGTAAAGAAGGTGGAAGGGGTCTTATTCAGCTGGAATTGTCATACAAGACAACAACTATTGGCTTACTAACATACATAGAAACAACAAAGGATTGGATGATACAATTAGTAAGGCAACATGAAGAAAGAAAGAAAAAATATTCAATAATAAAAGAAGGCAGTAAATACAAACAAGATTTACAGTTAGTAGATTCTGTAGAAAAGCAAAACAGAAGCCAAGAACCAAATATTGCGGCAAAAAATATGAAAATGAAAGCCAAAGATAAAGCTCTTGAAAAGATGAAACAGCGCTGGCAAGACAAACCTCTGCATGGCCAATATCCAGTACGTGCCAATAAATCCAATGTTGACAAAGTTAATACTCATCGATGGTTACGTGCATCTGGATTAAAGTCTGAAACTGAAGGATTTATACTTGCAGCACAAGACCAAAGTCTTTTCACTAGAAACTTTCAGGCAAATATTATGCATAATAATATGGATCCAAAATGCAGGTTTTGTGATAAACACCAAGAAACAATAGACCACCTAATCTCAGGCTGTTCTGTGCTTGCCCCAAACGAATATAAAAATCGCCACGATAGAGTTGGGCAATATTTACATTGGACAATGTGCAAACATTATGGAAAAGCTGTAAACAAACACTGGTATGAACATCATCCAGCACCGGTTACAGAAATAGAAGATGTAACCATTCTATGGGATTACACCATCTACACAGACAGAAAAATTGAAGCAAACAGGCCAGACATTATTGTTAAAAACCAGAAGGAGAAAACTTGTCTATTAATTGATATGGCTTGTCCAGCGGATTGTAACATAGCAATCAAGGAATTTGAAAAACTGTCAAAATATAAAGACCTGGAAATTGAAATAGAAAAAATGTGGAAATTGAAAACAAGATTTGTGCCAGTGATAGTAGGTGCACTTGGAATGATAAAAAATGGAACAAAACAACACATTGAAAGAATCCCTGGAAGCCCCAGCTTAAGAGACATACAAAAAGTTGTCTTATTAAGTACAGCCCACACACTAAGGAAAACTTTATCTATGTAATGCTGAGGATGATAGGGAAGATAGAAAAACATGAAATGGAGCCATAACAACACGCCACTACCTGCCTTAGGTCTCCCCGCAGACTTGGTTGGTAGTGAGACCAAAGCAGAAATCGAAATATGATGAAAAATGACATAATAATATATATATATCGAAATATGATGAAAAATGACATAATATATATATATATATATATAAACAAACGGTAAATTTTGTCTGTCTGTCCGTCCATGTGTATGAAACCCCACAAGCTCTGGCCGCACTTACTCTACATAGACATATTATACATTTCTAGAATCAGGATGATTGAAAATCTGCCATTTGCTGTTTGAATATTCAGCATTGAGATTTGTGTCCCGATGAGGAATGAACAGTTGAAAATTAAAATTTTAAATTAACTGAAAAAATTAGTGATTGTATAAGTTTTTAATTAATATTGAGTTTACACAAAAATTTTGTGAATTTAAGAAATTGTTTTACATTCAAGTAAAATATACCCCAAATTTTGATAATTGCGAAAATCAATTTTATTTCTTCAAAATATCAAAGAATAATAGTTAAAGTGAAAAGTTTCGTATAGTTTGTAATTTGAAGAACTCAAATTACGGTCTGAATCGGAGTTTCGGTCCAAATCGAAAATTTGGTCGGAATTGGACTACCTCATCAATTAAAGGATGTGCGCTGTGGTGCAGTGGATATCGGCTCGGAACGACAAATCGGGAAGCATAGTTCGAATTCCAGTTGAATTCCTTGCATTCACTTACACACAAATACCCTTGGGAAAGATATTAATCCATCTCTTTCCGCTAGTTATGAGTTAATTAATAGGACAGATTGGGTTCTATAGCCTCGGCTGGCAACCAGTCTACCGCAGAAAGCAATGGAAACCTACTGCGGGATAATCTTCTGCCCAGTCAGTCATGTCATGATCGCCCAAGCGTGTATCAAGTGTGGCACTCAACTAACTGACTGACTGACATCAATTAAAAGGGGCTGGATTGTTTAGGTTAGAATTATAATTAAGTAATTATGGTATACTAAGGTATATTGGAGTTAAGAAAATCAAATAAATATTGTGTGGATGATTTATTTTAGTTAAATAATTTTAAAGCAATATTAGAGCATACATTTTAAATGGACAATTGCAATTAATTAAATTTTAGAGATGAGAGAGTACAGAATTAGATGAAAACATCTAAAGTCCAACCTGCTGTTAAAAATTATCTATCCATTTAAATAATGTATGGTCTCACTATGTATCTTACACAGACAAAATTACAAAGTGTCATGTTTTGACATTATGCTACTTTCTCTTTCGTTATGTTCCTGGGTATGACGTTAAACTGCATCCGGCAGCAAGGCCTCTGATTGGGAGATTGTGAGGAGCATGGAACCACCTCTAAATTGCTGTTGTCCCCAGGTCCACCCTGACCCAGCGTGGTAGCACCTGTTAGGGTCCTAGTTATGGGAAAATAGTTAACCCCCAAACTGGAGTCAAAACACTATGAAAGTATAAAAATAGACTTTTATAGAAATATATACATAAAAATATACTTTTATAGAAAAATATATCATGTTTGAAGGAAAAAATTATTACCATAACACAATTTTAAAGGAAAAAATTATTATCACCAATACATTTTTGAATACAAAACTAGAATACATCTTCAGTTTTCTAAAAAAAAAGTTTTCATCAAAATCTAACTAAACCAACCAACCACTATAACCAAATGTTAAAAAAAAAACAATATCTTAAAACCCTAACTTTTTGGCATTAAATAACCCATGGAGGTTGGTATGCCATTAAACAAAACTTAATCTCAAACTCTATTGTGACCCAAATTTTCAACTCCATAGTTCAACTTAATTCCCACTTGAAGAATATTAACACACCTACAATTATATTGTTTAACTTCCTCTAACTACCACTCCTTAATCTTCTAAATAACCCAGAATTCATCTTAAATTTTTTAAATAAAACATTTTCACCATTAATTTTAAAATATCACCTGAAGAAGAACAATATTGTTCTGAAACATTAACATTTTTGTGTAGTGATATAATGCTTTTATAAACCATTGTAATAACAAAATTACAATATTAAGCTCTGATCTGTATCGAGCACTCTTTATAAAAGTAAATACTTGAACAGTAGATTCTGATCTACGTGGTTTTTCAATTTCTTATATATATATATATATATATATATATATATATATATATATATATGCACTGGGCATGATTGGGTGGACTAATATATTCAAAATATGCAATGAAAAATCTGTAACTTTTATGGGAAGAACACTGGAAGAAATTTGCATCAGGTAATATATGAAAGATAATGTTTCAACGTAGACGTAAAGTGGTCAAGATTGTAGTGATCAGGAAAACATTCTTTTCGGAATATGTTCCTAAAATTGGTAAGGAGCTGTCGGAGTGGAACTTCTTACCAATACGACGGAATGATTATTAAAATATTAAATTTATTCAAGGGAGGATTATTTTTTCTTGTGTACGTGGAATGGCGGGTCCCAGTTGCAAAGGTGATGGCTGCTGGAATTAAGTAATGTCGCTCATCAGAACACTTACCATAGATACAGCGATAGAGTCGCGAGCAGTAGTAATCAAGGACTATACTAGCTAGCTAACTATAATCCACGCAATCCTTAGCAATTTAAAGATAAAAAAATTACTTAGTT
Organism: Ascarosepion bandense; assembly: GCA_037127315.1. Lineage (NCBI taxonomy): Eukaryota > Metazoa > Mollusca > Cephalopoda > Sepiida > Sepiidae > Ascarosepion > Ascarosepion bandense. The sequence goes on from JBBBDQ010000848.1 coordinate 1,535,073, forward strand.
TTGTCAAACGTATGAGGAAACTACTGAAGATTGAATTCATTACTTTTCTTTAATGCCATATACATTCAGAATGTAGGCAAAAAGGTCTCCCCAGATTCCTTTTTCGTGAATTACCGTATCTTCCTGAGAAAAATAAAAGTAGTTTCCAGTTGCTTTCTTTACGGGCTTTGAATTCAAAGCTGTACTTCTTCTAAACTGGCTGCCAACGAAGACTGATTAGCTTTGTTTTTGTCATTTTCAGATATGGTTGTTGTTGAGAGATTCAAACACAAATACTTCAAAAGTGTTTCTAAGGAAGGTATTCAAAGTTTAACAATGTTAAAGATCTGTCCTAATGAAAATTTGTACTAATCTGGAAAAACGTTTACAATTGGGCTGAAATATGTTATTTTTTTAGCATTTCTTTCTTTCTTAATTTATTTTTCTCTGTACTCTCAATTTTTCTTTCTTTCTTTCTGTGACTCTATTTTCTACCTACTTTTATTGTTTGTTCCTTGGCTTCTCTTTCGCTTCCTTTTCTATATTTTCCTTCTGACTTCCACTTATTGAATTCTGTTCCTTTTTTGTCTTATTATTCCTGTATTTTTTTCCCAATCATAATATTTACAGTATACTTTAGAACTTGATATTTAGAGTGCAGATAATTAGTATCATTTACAATTTTACGATTAACGAAAAAAAAAAAAATAAATACAGCTCACCTGTCGAGAACCGTCGGTTGACCATTCGCTCCAACCCATACAATCAATATGTCACTGTGCGCCTTTGAAAAATATACAAGAAAAAAATTATATTTCACACACACACACACACACACACACACACACACACACACACACACACACACACACAGAGGGAATAAAAGCAAAAACAAACCAAAAGTAGATATACAGTCAAAAAACAAAAAAAGAACTAAACAAAAAACGTGAGCACAGAACGTATTTTATTAATATGAGAAATATATCAATAACTGTATAATACTTACTATTTCTATTTTCAATTTTGCAGCCTCTACTATATATTTATCAGGCCCTCTGACACTGATGAGCGTAGTGACGTGAAACTTTGGAGTTAGTTAAGATAAGTCCTTTAACTATTTTCTAATTAATGTATAGGCCTTCGTCGCTGTAGTTACCAATCAAGCACTAATTTGACTAAAGTTCTTCTGGCTTCATGAATACATTAAATTTTTTAAGTTTTACAGATATTTATAGGAGTACATTGAGTTTTATATTTTTTATTGTCCATATTGTAAAAGAAGCGTGTGCAGTATCTGAGATAGTGGGTTTCTAGGTATAGACAATGTAGACATTGGAATTAACACTGCATGGTGACAATCACTTTCATGTCTCAATGCGATCATCAGATCAGGCGTGAAACTAACAGTCTGAAAATTGCATAGGATAGTCACCGTGTAGTGCTGATTCCTATGTTTCCTCTCTCTCTCTCTCTCTCTCTCTCTATATATATATATATATATATATATAGTAATGCCTTGGGATACGTTCCGGAGTTCACACGAATTTTTTCCTTGCGATACGTTCCTGAGTCGGACGATCTTTGCCTTGAGATACGAGCTGAATTTTGAGATACAAGCTAGTTTCAGTTAAGCACCTCTTAGTTGCTGCACTGAGCGCCAAGCTTCGAAGTTATTTCCATTCGCGGTACACGTGCTCGCCTCCTTCTGGAAAGCGATATTTTTGGTGTTTTCCGGGACACTACCGATTTTGGGTGACCTGAGCGTTTAGCATCATTTTAGTTTGTACGACTGCATTTAAAGACAGCATACCACCTCTTAACCGTTGTCTCTGACGGAGCAGATATCGAATAACACTTATCAAGCCATGCTTATCAACACACAAAATTCAGATTTTTCCATTGTTTTGAAAATTTGCAACAGTAGCTTCACTTAAATAACTGTAATTTGTAAATTAATAATCCGATTAGGCCCAAATTTTGTCATGTGCCATTTGAAGGTTAGTACTTCATAAAAATCATATGATTTTTTTTTTATTACTGGTGCCATCTATATGTCAGGCCCAGAACTTATTTAGTTATGTGTTATATATTAAAAGTGGTAACTGAATAAGTCGTTACTAATCAATCCTTAGACCTGACAAAGATTCAGGGATAGTAGTGCTGTATCATAGTGATCACGTTGATAAAATGATGGCTATTTTAACCGATACATCAAAGTTTGTTAAGTTAGCTCCTGTAAATAGCCACGACTCATCAGCATCTTTGGAAAGTAAGTTCCAGAGACATTTAGCAAAGTAGGTCAAAAGCGATGTTATTTCTTCAGATATAGCTAAAGATTCGGTCGTCAGTCTCTATTCGTCCTCGCCTTTACGGTTTACCTAAAGCACATTAGATATATATACCGTTACAATCCGTCTAATCTATGCTGGATTCTGCTCAACAAAAGGATGCTAAATGGATTGCAACATTCAAATCAAGCAAGCAATGTAAACGTTGGTTTACGGTATATAGATGTAAGCACACTGGTGTTTTTATCATCAATACATCTAAAAATGGTAACATGGAATTGTTTTCAACTTCCAATGTATATTTCAATGCATGATGCATTTTGTTTAGTAAGAAGGAAACTGTATTAGGAAACTGCCGAGAAAGACTACATCTAAACACATAAGTACCAAAGGATTTAGGGATGATTTCCATATCGTTGATTATGTCTTAAATGGCTCATAAGACCCGCTAGTGACCTGCAGGCCATTCCACATTGAGTACAGGCGAGTTTTCCAACTGCAACCTTTTTTTATAAACATTTTACCTCAAGCAAAGTAGAATTGCCACTAGTGCGCAAAAAGTTACAGTGAGAGAAAATCAATATACACGAAATGCCGAAGAAAGGATAAAAGATGGACGCAATTTAAGGAAGTGGGTGGGATTTAGGAAGATAGAAGATGGTAAATGACGTTGCATTCAAACTTTTTGTTGTGGATTCCGGATGAGGAACCGCACAAAATAATGAACAACAAAAACAGATATGGAGATAGAAAAGTAGGTTATATTGAACGTAATATACAAACTTGAACGCAGTTTAGTAAATCCAGGAATACTATGAGTAAGAATTAATATATACAAGTCTTGAAGTGAAGTCGTTGGTAATAGTATATAGGTGTATATTATTCTAGCTGAGTGGAGCTAAGAACTAGTCTGGTAACTTTGGTATCTGTCTGAACTCTCCGATAACTGTAACGGATCTCTACGATTACTCTTCACTGCCAACTGCAACTACAACTACTGTTTTCTCTATGGCAGAAGTATATGTACACTCAGTCGAGTCTATTATCATATACAAAGGGGAGATTCCACAACACTTTTGAAGTTTGTAGCTGTGAAAAAAAATTGTATACGGAAGGGAGTTCCACAGACGGAAAGTGCGAGAAAGTAAACTGTTCAAGTAAAAGTGACGGTTTCATTTGACTATTTTCGCAGTAAAAGCGTGAAACCTTGATGTCTAGTAGCATCAGAAAATTCATGTGGTAGGAGCATCAAGGAAAGAAGCTCGTCAGAGCAGAAGCCAGGAAAACATACATATGCGATAAAATACATAAGGAAACCACATCATGTCGATGAGAAAGGGATTGAAGGCGAGCTGCTAAGTCAGGATCGATTACGTTGCAGACCCTTCTTTGGATTTTGTCGAGAACCTCGAGATGAATATCAGGAGCACTCGACCAGATATGGCAACAATAATCAATGCACGGTCGAATGGTAGATTTATAAATATGCAAGATGGATTCTGACGAGAAAAAAACTTTCTGGTCCGACAGAGTGACCCATCCATTCTAACGGTAGATGCAGCTATAGATTCGATGTAGTCGTTCCACTTGAGACCGGTAAAGAGAGGGAGGCCAAAGAGGCGCAGTGTGTTGCTTTCTAGGAAACTATCGTCATCCATACTTTTGGCAAGTAGGAAAGTTTCTCTATGGAGGTTAAAGACGTGCAGCTTCGTTTTGGAAGAATTAAAATTTACGAGCCGTTTCTTACCCCATTCCATCACAGATTAGGGGTCCTTTTCAAGAGCAATATCGAGGTTAACTTTGGCATATTTCTCATTGAGACGGGAGTAAATGGTGATTTCATTGCCATAGATGCCTATTTGGGAACTGATTACATCAGGAAGATCATTGATGAAAACCAGAAAAATCGCAAGACCTATTTGTTCAGAAAGCCAGGATGCCAAACTCTTTCAAACGCTTTCGAGATATCTAGAGCAACAGCTCGGGCTACGCCATTCTTATGAAGAGCCTCCTGGTATATATATATTCATTAATAGCAGTCATCAGCATTAGACCTGACAACGAACATTTTGCCAAAGAGTGGCAAGAGGCTAATAGGGCGATAATTAGATAGGTAATAGAGACCGCCAGGAACTACAGAGTTGGACTTCCAACAAGCAGGCAGTAGTTACAGAGTTTGGAGAGGACAGGAGAGCGCTCAGGGGCATATTTCTTTATGACGATGACTGGAATTTCACCACCTCCGCTTGCCTTAAGGGAGACAAGCTTAGAAATTATGCTAGAGACTATAGATGGGGTTATATATATATATATATATATATATATATATATATATATATATATATATATATATTACCCAGTTGAGCCTCATTTCTAAGTGGGACATCAGGTGTAGGTACTCAGACAAGTGAAGTTGGAAGATAATTTGAGAGCAAGCACTCGACCAAAAATGAATCAGAATGACTGAAAACAATTTGGAAAAACCCAGACCAAAGCAAAAATTCCCAATCAAGTGTGACATTTAATTTTGACCAATAGAAAACGGATTGGCTCCATATTGAAAGAAAAAGACGAAGCCAAATTTCGTGATCAGATGTTAAATGTATTTTCTAATCAATGAAAGGAAGCGATTTAGATGTTTAGTTTCGCAGTGCTTGTTAGAAAAATGTTTGGGATATACTGGAGAGAAAGTTATTATTATTATTATTATTATTATTATTATTATTATTATTATTATTATTATTCCTTTGATTTCTGTTGTATACACATTTTCATTCCGGGTCCCAACTAGAGACCTAAGGTCAGAATGGATTCTTGACTTATTTCCACTGATCATTTTTTGAAAAAAAAAAAAATAAATAAATAAAAAACTAAGATCATACACATTGATGCAGATAAAGGTCTTTATAATGTGTGAGCTGTACTAGCAAGTACATTCTTTTGTATTTATTTCAGGTATAGGCTACCAGAAATCACTTCACTATCGGAGCCTTTTCAATCAATTCGGGGGCTCCAACTACAACCAGAATTGTTGATGTCCTCATGTACCAACGTTTTTAAATTTCCTTTTCAAGATCCTTGTATTTTAATAGTTTTTTAAAAGTCTTCAATGATACTTTTGTTGTATCCTTTAAAGAGGTTACAAACTTATAAAGTGGTACTCGAGTGAAAGAACAGCAACACATGTGTAGATGACAAAAGAGAGGTTTATTGTAAAGAGAATACACTACGGTAAGACAGGGAATCTAGTGGCAGTCTAGTAATTGCCAAAGCAAGTCACAGGTATCTCCTGTGCTCACTATATATGGCTACTAATATAGTCAGTCCACATAGGCGATAGGGAGTGTGGGACATTCCATTACAACAACTTTACAATCTGCAGGGACTACCATGTCAGTAAAAAAGCACATTCTCTTATTATGGTCTTTGATCACGGTATCTGGGCGATTATCTTTGATTATTCTGTCTGTGCGTATTTTAAAGTCCCATAAAATTGTTACAGATTTTATGTCTGTAATAGGGTCTGGGTTCAAATTAGTTTCTTGCAGTTTCTTTCCCGTAAAAGTTATATATTTTTAAATGTTGCGAAGATTTATATTCCGTTGGTGCAAACACCGTGAAACCTGATACAAGATGGTTAATTGTTTCTGGATATTTATCACGGAATCTGCATTTGGGTTCAACACGATTTTTCAGAATGTGGGATTAGCAATTTCTTGTTAGCAAGATAAACATGAAATTGTTTTAAAATTAGAATGACTATCTCAGTAAGGTGTGAAACAAGCCTGTCTTGCAGGTCAGCTCTAAATTTCAGGGGATTCAATTTTCACTGGGTGTTCTACTGCCGTGGCCTTTTTCCAGGTTTTAGTAATAACTATATACACAATTACAGGCGTCTACTTGAGGGCGATAGTCAGTAACCACGTTTTGCGCACCAGTAGTGTTATCGATCTTTACTGGATATCTCAAAACTGTGACCTTGTGTCAGACTAGGCTGCAGAATGAAACTGTCGATACGAGTTCATTTAATCGGAATTGAATGCGAATGATACTTACCAGTTCAGCATCTTTTGAAAAACCGATGCCCATCCATCTAAACGCCATCAAATCCAAATTCGACGTAAAGATGAAGCGGATTTCTTTCTTTTCGGGATTGACAACCCAAACGACACGAAAACCACAGTTGAATTTCTGGGTACAGCTCTGCCAGACCATTGGGCAATCATTTGGAGAAAGTGGCTGACTTCTTCTTGCATGTTTATGTCCATCAGCTGACAGAGAAGATTTGGGATTATTTAAAACACGTCTAAGTTGCAAGCAGCACAAATAACATTTGTATTAGAACCATATTCACCGTATTTAATATAACACACACAAAAAATTAATATCTCATATTTCACGCTACATAAGGCACAAAACATCAAAACCAACTTTCGTCTCCTATCCTGATGTCTGGGAGACTATACTAATGCTTGCCCACTACTGTTTGACCCACTAATCCTTTGATTTCACTCCAAGCAAGGCGATAAGGCACAGGGTTACTGGGAGCGAAAGTGAATGAGAAGAATTCAGAGAGGAAAAAAAGAAGAAAGGATATTTAAAAAGAAGATTAAAAGAACAGGTTTCTTTAGGTTTAGAAAGAAGGAAGAGTAAAAGAACAGGTTTCAGTTAGACAAGAGAATACGATTGACGTTGCATTTAAATTTTTTGAGATTGTAACTAGCGTGGAAGTAAGAAATCCAAAGAGACTTCCTTAGGTGAGAAGTTCGAGAAAAGAAACTATTAGAATAGAGCTTACAGTTAAATCTAGCTATTTAAACAATAAAACTATGAGACCTAATTTCCAATTTAGTCAGTTAATTGTCGTACGTGACACATGTTTAGGCAATCATGTCTCGGAATGTCTGGTCCTCAACTAAGGATATAAAACCCAATCTGTCCTATTTAATCCATAGCTGGAGGGAGAAGATACGAATGAATACCTTGTCGAAGTGTATTTTCGCATAAGCGAATGCAACGAAGCCAACTGGAATTCGAACTCGGTTCCCCGATTTTTCATTCCGAGTCGATATCCACTGCACCACAACGCACTTCCTGCCAATTCAATCGTAGACTTAAATTCATGTGATCGCGTTACTAAAGGAGATGGTTCACTAAGGCAATAACCATAAAAAATATTTATAGAAAAGCCAGAGACAAGCAATTTTTCGGTGGTGAGAAAGTGACTGAAATCGAGATGCCAGATCAGAACGGATAACTTTGCAGACCCGTCATAAAATTTTGTCGAGAATCTTGAGATCTATAGCCGAGGTACAATATATATATATATATATATATATATATATATATATATGATTACAAATAAAGATAATAGACAAAACTTCTTTTGACACACTCTGCTTTTGATAACACCACAATGAAATATATAACAATGTAAATGATTAAATTATGTCTCTAAATGAAAATGATTTTGAATTATGAAAACATAGCTTCTGTTTGACGCACTAATCCCCTGATAACAGGAGAAATTTGTTTTTAATCATTTCACCCCAAGCAAGGCAGAAATTTTACTGGTACGCAAGGAGTTACAGTGAGAAAATAAAGGTACAGAGCATGTCGAAGAAAAGATAAGAGATGGATGAGAATCAAGTATAAACTTTTGGAAATTGTAGCCATCAGGGAAGCAAGCAAATGAAAGTGAGTTCCACAAGCTGGAAGTGCGAGAAAAAAAACAATAGAGTAGAAGAGACGATTACATCTAACTATTTTGACGGTAACAGGGTAGGAGCTTGATACCAATCTATTCGCACAAGTAAATACATTCGGTCGGGGTACCAGGGAAAAACTCTCGTCAGAGCAGTTGCGATGAAAATACTTGTAAAAAAGACAAACGGAAGTCACATCACATCGGTGAGAAAGTGACTGAAGGCGGGCTTCCAGATCAGGATAAATTATATAGCAGATTTCCGCTTGGATTTTGTCAAGAACCTCAAAATGAATAGCAGAAACACCTGACTAGATATAGCAATAATATTCAATGCATGGACAAATTGTAGATAAATAAATGTGTAAGATGGATTCTGACGAAAAAAACTTCTTGGCCTGACAATGATACAACTTTCCTAGCAGTAGATGCAGCTATGGGTTCAATGTAGTCATTCCATTAGAGATCATCTGAGAGAGTGAGGCCAAGGAGGCGCAGTGCGTTGCCCTCTATCAGACTAGTGTCATCCATTCTGATTTATAATTTATAAATATCTATGATTATGAATGATTACAAATTCATTATTTAAACTCAACATAAATTAAAAATTATAAATTCAAAAGAAAATTAAGAAATCTTGAAATATAAAAATAACGAAAGGAAAAAACTTACACAAATCTTATCATCCATTCTCATGAATAGATTTAGCGGTCGAAGAAAAACTCTACAGCCGCACAAAAAGCAGTTGCCAAAAAAAAAAAATTCAATTTAAACAAATCAAGAACTCACCAAAGAAATTGACTGCGTGATTTCCGTGTATCTCAAGCTGATATTTTCCATAGGGTACGTCCAACAAAAGTCCAGGACTGAGCGAGCGATGTGGGGCATTTATCCGTTCCGTGATCCAAACAACATCCATTATTTCATTTGTAAGACCTAAAAAATCAGCTTTAAAGGATATAAAAAGTAAACTTTTCAGAATTGATCTATAATTCATTTTAAACAGTTTCTAAATGGTATAAAACTGAAATACATACTGAAAATTGGTTTGGTTTAGGGCATAATAATAGGTTATTTAATGCCGATAAGATTTTTAGGATAGGTTCTTATGTTAATTTTCTAAGCGTCACTTAAATGGGGTACAAGGCCAAAAGTATGGTGTACCCACTAAGGATCAAACTCACTAGTCATTTGTAACAGGTTTGATCGAGACGAGCTTGCTAACCATTACACCACGTCTTTGCAAGAAATAAGTTTGTATATTAGCTTTCTTTGACGTAATTTTGTAAAGTGTTTTTTAGTGAGAATCAGACGTATTGCTGGTATGTATTTTTTCCAAAAATGTATTGCTAGAAATATTTTTTTTCCTTCAAAAATGTATTCCTGGAATTTTTTCTATAAAAGTCCATTTTTATACTTTCATAGTGTTTTGACCCCAGTTTGGGGATAAAGTAGCCTATAGCTGGGACCCTAACAAGTGCTACTAACCGGGTCAAGGTGAACCTGGGAACAACAGCAATTAAGAAGTGGTTCCATATTCTTCACAACCTCCCAATCAGAGGCCTTGCTGCCGGATGCAGTTTATTGTCATACCCAGGACGAATACTGAAAATATCGAAAAAGATAAAGCGGTGTAAATCACCTAAGAAGGCATGATAGAGTAGCAGTTGGCTGAGAGAATCGGAAAAGAGTTCGAATTCCAGTTGAGTTCATTACTTACATTTATGTGTTAATAACCTTGAGAAAAGTATGAATATATCTCTTCTTCTCCCAGCTAAGGGAAAAATAACGGGACAGACAGGGTAGCAACTCAGAATTCCAACCATCTTGTGGGTCCTTCAAAAACGAATTGTGTATATCATTATTCGATAAGATTCGATAGCAACACTTTAGAGAATTTTCCTTAGAGCGAAGTTCTGGTTGAATTTATTTCTATTCATAAACAATGATAAATTGTTGTGTTTAATATTCCTTTTGTGTTCATAATTTTTTGTTTGTATATCAAGAATACATGCATTTACTATCTTAAAACAGACTATATTAGTATAATTTTGGATTTAATCATGAAAGATCATTTGGTACGGCTTAGTATTTAAAAGTACATAGAATTTCAAAGAAATACCGTGTAATTTCTGTCTAAAGACAACAATCGTGGTCCCGTTTGATTCATAGCCGTAGGCAGTCGTCAAAATGTTCTCGATTTTTCTTTTGGTGCAGTCGAGTTGAGGAGGGTGTTCGTCGGTCAGGGAACACAGAGCAGTGTGTAGACGAGATCCGAGGACATTTCCGATCAAAAAATATGTGCAGGAAACGGGATGTAAATTCTCAACTGTCCATAAAATAAAAGTATACGGGAAAGATTATAACATATTTCGTGCGTTCGCGCGCACAAATATCACGGATACACACACATCAGTTAAGTGCCATACGGGATACACGCTTGGGCGATCATGTCTCTAAAGAGTCATGACTAACTGGGAAGTCGGTTGCCATTACTTTCTGCGGTAGACTGGTTGCCAACCAAGGCTATATAACCCAATCTGTCTTGTTACTTAACCCATAACCGGAGGGAAGAGACTGATTAATACCTTTCCCAATGGTATTTGCGCGTAAGTGAATGCAAAGAATTCAACTAGAATTCGAACTCGGCTCCCCGATTTCTCGTTCCGAACCGATATCCACCGCGTCACAACGTACAATCACGCAATCACGCAGACTAATTATCCTCACAGACGTCAATAACACACACACGTATACATCTTCTTTTATGTACCCTGTCCTTTCAAGACTTGTGCGATCATGCCTCTCCACAACTTTCCAACTTTGGATGCTTTAAGTAACTTTTTACTTTTTTTTTTATCTTTTTACTATCATTCTGTGCAATTATTCTGGGGTAAAATGATTAAAATAAAGACCCCTTTCTTTCTGATTTTAAATACATTTTTATAGTAAAATAATTTCTAACCATTTACAATCTGCTCAGAATTTCGATGGCTTATATTCAAAGCAGGTGATTTCTCCCCTATTGGAATATTGACTTAATACAAATTTTCTACACTAGTTTGTCTTCCTGCCAGACTAAAATAAGCTTATAAAATATTAAGAATACTATTGGCCTATAGGTGTGTATATAAATTCGTCAGTCATCCGTTTTATACGTCTCTCCGGTCTTTTGAACATGAATAAAGGTTTATCCCTGGTTTCCTGTTTAGGAATGGGTTTCCGGTTCCTTCTAAAAGTCTCTTTGCATCTTAGTAGTATTATCGCCTTGTTGGGAGTGGAGTGATAAGGAAATTATGATTAGAGATTTTGAACTCTGTTTCATTTAATTAGGAGAATTTTGATTTGTTTGAATAATAAAAAAGAACAAACGAACCCCTGTAATTTTAAAAAAGAAATGCACATTGGGACATTTTCAAGTCTAAATCTGCCAAATTCAATTTCAGATCCGTAAACAACATAAACAAAATAATTTTTGAGCAATTAATGAATTTGTTTAATCCGATGTTATTACTATAAACGTTATTTTTGTGGATAATAGCTTAGCTATAGTGCATGCCGTTCGGGGCAGAGTGTATACTGCCCAGGGGTAGCCCTTGTCTATCGACCGAGAGATCAAAAAGTCCCACTAAAGTAAGTCATAGATATATTTTAAAAGTTTACCTTTGAAATCAAAATTTCTATTTTCTGGAGGAGCTTGGGGTGGTGTATTTCTGAGCGAGATTTTTCTGTCGAAAGGAAACGTCTTTGATGGAATTCTTTGTTTCGTTTTATCTTTAGCTGTAGCAGTGGGGTTCATTCGGTTTAAAAATGAACTTAACAACACATGTTGGACGCCAGATGTATTTCTTCGGGCCGGTGTTTCGTTTTTAGTCTGGAAAAAGAAACCAAGAAATGATGATGAATGAATAACAATTAAAAATATGAGTATTATCGATCATTATAGATTTTATATTCGTAGGAATATTATTTTTGTAATCTTATTGCACTTTGGTCAGTAATGTTGCAACTCATAGGATACAAATCCTATATCATCCAACAATTAACTGATACGCAAAATGTAAAATTGCACACACGCAAAAATGAATCAGAATGACTGAAAAACATTTTGGAAAAACACAGACCAAAGCAAAAATTCCCAATCAAGTGTGACATTTTTAGGTACCGCCAATTTTACCGTGGGAAAATCAGCATAGTCTGAAGTAAAAGGCCTCAAACTAAATAAAAACAAAGTTTTCTCTGCAAAATGTTTATGCTATCATAAAGAGGATAGATCAAAGTATTTTTTAATTATTTTTACAAATTTTTAAAATTGTTCTAACAGGTTCTGAAAAGCTCATTTAGTGGTAGAAAATCTTTTTTTTTCTCTCGTCAGTGAAAGGTGTAAATTGACGCTAGAGTTTATTACGTCAACAGCGTAATATTACGCGAAGGCATTTTTTGACTGTGAAAGACACATTAATTTGGAAATTCTTGCTAAACTCAAATAATCGTCTGATTTTGATGAAAATTTCAGGACTTATTCACAAATGACTGAAATGATTTTTGAAATAATTATTTTAAAAAAACATTGGTAAAAAATATATTTTTTTAATTTGTTCCCCCCCCCCCCCCCCAATATTTAATTTCCAGAAATGTCGAAAAATGCAACTCGGTCACAAAATATAGATAGTTTTCATTACATTCAGGAGTCATTAAGGAAAGCTAATCAACTGTTTTTTTTTCCTTCAAAACAAGCTACCTTTTAGAAAATCAGCTCTGAATTAGGAAAACAAAAATGCAATAAAACTATGCCAATTTTTATTTGGGTAAACTTTTAATTACTTTTATAAACATAAATTAAAATTGTGTCATCGTCTGAATAAAAAAAAATTCCGTTTAGTAATGAATTTTTACAAGAATTGTTTTTATTTTTCATATTTTTTATTAAGTAATTTAAAAAGTTTCATAAGTCTTTTACAATTTTCTCCTTATAGGTCTCTCAGATGTTTTTTAATTAATGTGTGGCAAATATATTTATTAATCGAAAAATTTAAAAAGTTACTCTAAAAGAGAAGCTTTTTTTTTTGTAATTTAATTAAAACTTTATTTTTGCATGTTAATTTCCCGTTTTTGGTAAGTACAGGTGCCCATAAACGATATAAATCTGTAAAAGGTCACGTGACTCAAGGGTTGTCCGCCCTTACATAAAATTTTCCCGTATATAAAACCCGAAGGTCCTTACTGCTATTCTTTTCATGCGTGTCTCTAAATCGCTCAAGAAAGAAGTCATTTCTAGTCAGAATTTAAATATTTAAAGTAACTTTTATATTTTTAACTTATTAGTTTAATCATTTTTAATATTAATTCTGAATCTATCTACCTGACAGAATTTAGAAAAAACATCAAAACTTCTTTTTTATTTGTTTTGCTTTTTTGGGCTGTTCATTCCAATGGCATGTGGTAATGATTCATAAAAGAAATTATTAGGGATAAAAATGTTTACTTTCAATGTGTGTTTGCAAAATGTGACTAAGAAATAAATATGTACTACAATGTTATGGTGGATAGGCTAAGATTAAAACAATTTGGAAAAGGTTTCAATTTTTCTTTTCAATTGAATGAAAAAGCCATTTTTTAGTTTCTTTATTTCATAGCCTAATCCTACTAATGAAATTATGCATTTTCAATGTTAACCTAATACTTTAAAGTTTATTTTTAATTGTAAATGAATGTACAAAACACATGTTATAAAATTATTTTTACCCTTAGTTATCAAATTAAGGGAGATACCTACATTCACAATGGAAAAAATCAAGAGGAAAGTTGGAATTAAAAAAAAATATATTTAATTTCAATTTGTGTTTGCAAAATGTTTTTAAGAAACAAATATGTACTACAATTTTATGGTGCCTAGCTAAGATTAAAACAAATTGGAAAAGGTTTCATTTTTTTTATTTTCAATTGAATGAAAAAGACATTTTTTTTCTATTTTATTTCATAGCCTAATCCTACTATGGAATTTATGCATTTTTATTGATTAACTCCTACTTTCATGTTCTTTTTTAAATTGTAAATGATTGTACAAAGCACATGTTATAAAATTATTTTACCCTTAGTTATCAAATTAAGGGAGATACCTACATACCTGTACCTGGAAAAGCAGCTAAACAGTGAGGAGGATTGGAGTGCCAATTAAGAAAACACCACGGCCCTTTTCAGGGCCACAAAATATTCCCGAAATTCCTTTCTCTTCAAGATATTGCATAAATACAGTATGACATGTACAAAAAATATAGATACTTATTTATAACATCTACAGTTATGTAAAAATTAAATTAGATATTTTTACCTAGTTATCTTACTAATTAATATGAATAAGGCATAATAAAAATATTAATAATTAGCATAATATTTCATAACTTTACTGGGTTATTTTAATTTCATTCTTTGTTATTAAATTGTAAAATTATTTTAAAAGCAATTTCAATTTTTTTCAATTTTCAATTTTTATTTATTTAGCAAGCATATTCAACCATCCAGCTATAATGCTAAACGAACATTGTATAAAATATTATGTAATTGATGAAAATATTATGTTATGGTTAGCTATGCAGTTCAAAAACAGAAACCGGTTTTTTAGATACCTAAAAATTTAGCACTTCCGGACGCCATACTTGGGGTGTTGACAGACAGTAGCTGACATATTCAATCAATCACAGCTCGAATTACGTTGATGGCAGGACTACTGTATTTTAGATAAGTTTCTGTTTTAAATTTCAAAAAGTAAGGAATTACTATTGTGTGAAATCAGATTAAGGTAAGGTTCAATTTAAAAAAGTGTCTTTGATGTATATATTTTTTTCAAGATTTTTTAAACAGAAAGTTGGCTAATGTTGACGTAACCTGTCAATAAATCAAAAAATGACGGAAAATTTAAAGTTTGTTTGTTTTTTCGAAAAATTTCGGATTCCAATCGATATAATTTCAGTTTAAAATACACCAGTGTATTTTGATTATTGGAATTACTAACTTTAATCCCTTGGCTTTCAAATAGACCTAATTTCAAAGCTTGAAGATAGATTAATTATTTTTAAATTTTCAATTTAAATTTAGGTATCTAAGAATTGATTGGAGATACCTAATTTAGATTTGACGAATAGAAAAACGCATTGGTCTCATACTGAAAGAAAAAGACGAAGCCAAATTTCGTGATCAGATGTTAAATGTATTTTCTAATCAATGAAAGGAAGCGATTTGCAAAACAGAGAGAAAGATTAACAATACAGTGTGAAAAGGTGAATTGGTATAAAGGAAGAGGGAAAGAGAGTGGAATCAGTCAGTCAAATGTGAGCACAGAGAGACAACACGCAAAATGTGACTAAAGAAATTTTAAATTAAAATCGTGTCACACATTCGTTTTCCTTCTTCACTTATGCTAATTTCTTTTACCTCTTCTTCACCATTCTCAACATTCTCGCCGTCAACAAAGAAGACGACGGCCACAACAACAATAACACGATACTTCAAATGACTCCTAAATATTAACTCCGATAAGTAAAATTATATATATATAATAATTCGTATATTACGTTAGTTTTATGGTGATTTTTTGTGTTTCATTCATTCAGTCAGCCGAGTGCCATACGTGATAGATGCTTAGGCGATCTTGTATCACGTATACTATATATATAATAATATACTATCTATTTTAAAGTGTTTCATTATCGATCCTAAAGATGTATCATGCTACTACAATCATAAATAAAATAATGAATAAAGGCATAAAGAAAAAGGCGTTTTGACTTTTAATTAATTTTTTCAGGGCAAATGTAAGGATTTTATTTTGCAACAAGTATTTATAAACAGAAATCAAAATGTCTTTCAAAACTTTTAAATGTAATAACGCTGATAAATATTCATCAGGCCACATGAAGGTCAACATAAATTATAATGGATGCGAAGTGATGTAAATCAATCTTTAATAAACGAAAGTAAGTAAATGTTGTTATTGTCGTTGTTGAATCTTTTTATAATGTAATTACTATTTATTTAATTTTAGTTTGAAAAATTAATTCATGTATTACATATTTTAGATAATACAAAATTTTTAATTTAACTGTGTCGGATTTCGTAAGATTTGATTGTACAGACAATCCGAGCTTATACACACTTATACCATTTCACGAGCCAATACAAAAGTCATCTACATTTCATGCATTCATTAATAAAGAAATCTTTTCCTAAGACAGTTGGTTCATTAAATTTTACAATGTGCTGACGTCTGCAGAAACAAAATAAATAAAATGTCTTATTT
This sequence comes from Ascarosepion bandense, assembly GCA_037127315.1. Taxonomy (NCBI): domain Eukaryota; kingdom Metazoa; phylum Mollusca; class Cephalopoda; order Sepiida; family Sepiidae; genus Ascarosepion; species Ascarosepion bandense. The sequence goes on from JBBBDQ010000848.1 coordinate 1,551,340, forward strand.
ATTTGTTAATCAGGAGCAAGGAAAAATCTAAAAGTTGATCCATTTCTATTTTCCACAATCATATAAATAAGTGTGATTTTGCCTTTCACTCCAGAGAGCCACAGGTCATTCACCGGACGCTAAGTTCAGGCAACCTGCATTTTCTTACTCTCTCACCTTCTCTTTCGCACTGCATTAATTGTTTCTCCTTCTTTTTCAAAGAAAAGCAGAACATTACGGAGACCTACGGGTTTTCAACTGGGCGTCTCGTCCAGGTCACCTGTATTTTTCTTACTCGCTCACTTTTTCCTTCTTCCTCATTTACTACCAACAAAGAAATAAATAAAGAAACAACATTACAGCAACATACCTTTTCCGCACCCTCCCATTCTGTCTTTCACAGCACACTAATTGATTCTCCCCTTTTTGCATAGACTCGTCGGCAACAAAATAAAGACACACACCGACATCAGATTTTTCTTTTCTTTACAGGAGAAAGACGAGCAAAATCATCATACAGTGACATCATGTTGCCTTTTTTCTTTCTTTAAATTCTTCTTTTAATTTCATCCGACTTCAAGAATATTGAACTCTTAAAACACACATTTGAAAGAAAAACGTATGCAGAACTTTCAAACTTATGTGTTATTTCAAAAACAACAAAATTTATGTCATTCTGCTCGATAAATGAGTCAACATTTATTAATACAAACGATACCCTTTTATTCTTTGTTCAGTCTTTCAAATGTGGTTGACTTAGCACAAGGTCATTTTGCAAGGATAGCCGACGCTCCCTGCATCCGTTTTTCGTTAATTTAATTTTTTGTGGTTATGTATGTTGGCTTATATTTAATGTTTGCACGGGTATCTCTGTTTTTTAACAATTATAATTGACGTCTGATGGCTTAAGCTTTCAAATGTCATATTAAAGAAATGTACCATGAAGCAAAAATCGAAGGTGAGTCCTCATTGTACATTTTTAATGTGTGATTTAGCCCTCTCAGCCACAAAAGTACTTCACAGCAAAGGTAGGCTCAGTTACCCTTTTAAAGAAACGCATATATCTTGTTGGGACCTTTTGAAGTGTCATAGTTAGATAAATAAGGAAAGACTGAGATAGATAGATAGATAGATAGATAGATAGATAGATAGATAGATAGATAGATAGATAGATAGATAGATTAGGTATTTGACTGAATACGTTGTAAAAACCGTCTATTCAAAACTAAAAGAGAATTGGCGATAAATGCACCTGCTTTATCGATTCAGCGTTAATAGAAAAATATTTTTGAATCCTTTCGCCAAATCAAGGTAATAAAGCCAATAAGTATGGTTTCCTTTGGTTGATTTTGCTTATACGCATATCAACTTCTGTGGGTTATTTAATGTCAAAATCTAAATATTTTGGTCAATTTGATATAAGTAGGTTTTTTACTATAAATATGTATTGTTGGTCATTTTACTATAAATATGTATTATTGGTCATTTCACTATAAATTTGTATTGTTGATCCTTTTACTTTAAATATGTATTGTTGGTCATTTTATGATAAAATGTATTGCTTATTATTTTCATATAACTACATATTGTTGGTCATTTTACTATAAATATGCCTTTACTTTATTTTACCTTTCACTATTTGCCCATTGTTGGGACCCTAACAGGTGCTACCACCCCAGGACAGAGTAGACTTGAGAACAACAGCAATTAAGAAGTAGTTCCACGCTTCTCAAAATCTCTAATTTCCTGATCAGAGGCATTGTTACCAGATGTAGTTTATCGTCATACCCAGGACTAAAGCCAAAAACACGCAAGGGATTACCGAGTTTGAGAGAATAAGAGAAAAATAAAGCATTATTAAGTAGAAAGAATAATAAAAGGAATTAAGAAGACAGAAGATAAAGATTGACATTGCACTAAAATTTAACTTAACTAGGAAGCATAGAGCCGGAAAACAATTCTATAGATTTAATACATTTAAATTCTTTTACTTCCACCAGAACATGTTACCTTATTCAGTCTTCTAGTGCTCCGGTCAAATCTGTGATGTACGTAAGCCGGATGGGAGTAGAAAATATTGTTAAATTTTAATTTTCCTTTCGGGAGATTGGTAAGTGAATCTTCCATTTCCTGGAAATTATCCTCGTCATCAGCTTTTCTCCAAAATAGTTGTTGGTACTTTGACATCATCTGATTTTCGTAAGGAAGAATTGGTAAGAATGTATTGGTAGCATCCCACAAATCAAGTTTTGGTGTTGAAGTCGCTGGGGTAAGAATTCTTCCAAACACTGAATGACGTCGTCTATCCCCGTCACCAAATGAGTGGGGATGATATGGAAAAAGTTTTTTTTGGTATCGAGACACCAGTCCTTTGACAGGGACTCCAGACTTGGCAACATCAACCATATTTCCTTGTAGAAGCAGGTCATTTGACTTTGGAAGGATCTTAGAATGCGATTGGAAACAGTGGCTACAATTTGGAGGAGAGAGAAATTGACAATGCGATCCTAGTAAAAGAAGAAAAAGAATCAAACACATGAAAATTCTTTAAATTTGAGTTTTTTTTATTTTATATATATTATTTCCTTTTATTATTTTGCTGAAAATAGTTTTTTTTCCTTCAAAAATGTGTTATGGTAATAATTTTTCTTCAAAAATATATTGTTGGTAATATTTTTCTTCAAAAATGCACATCTTTCTATAAAAGTCTATTCTAATGTATATATTTCTATAAATGTGTATTTTTATAATTTCATAGTATTTGATCCCAGTTTGGGGGTTAACTATTTGTCATAGCTAGGACCCTAACAGGTGCTACCACTTCGGGTCAGGGTAGATCTGGGAACAGCAGCAATTAGGAGGTGCTTCCATGCTCCTCAGAACCTCCAAATCAGAGGCCTTGCTGCCAGATGCAGTTTACCTTCATGTCCTGGACCCTTTAAATTTGAGTCTTTGATTATATATATATATATATATATATATATATATATATATATATATATATATATATCACCATTTTATATTTTTAATTTCGCAATGTGTGTTGTTTGTTTTTGATTTTGTCAAATTGTACAGTATAATAGGATCAGTTGAGCACCGTCTGTTCTAAAAAAAGAGCTCAATGACCCAATTAAATATGTAAGAAATTTAGGAACAGCAAGCTTTACTCTTTGCTATTCGCACCAGAAGCTCCAATACGAATGTTTTAGAGTTTTTTTTCTTATATCTGCAGATGGCAGAATTGGCAAAATTAATTGACGTAGCAAAAAGATAACGACACATAGTGAATGACTTGGAACACGATTAAAATAAGTTGTTAGTAAAAACAATTTACGAATAAAAGAATACTAAAGACCCCAACAGAGTATAAAAGGGAAAACATATGTATCCGAAAATATATCCGTAAGCCATCGGATATATATATATATATAACCTTCAGACAGCCTTACACAATTTTTGTACAGAAAAGAAAACACTTCTACAAACATAAACTGAATAAAAACTTCACTGCAATACCTTGTCAGCCATCTTTAATGAAATTTATATAAATGAGGGATAGGTGGCCAAATACAATATTACACATACTAGGACATTAAATAAGTTCTCGCTGTTTTTCAACAGATGTTGTACCCAGAACCACATGCGTGTAATTTTCGATGGTAACGCATCTATAAGGAAGTACTATAAGTAAGCTCGAAATTCAGTGTATGTCATTTTTGCCATGTATAAACAACTTTGTTTTTCATAGCGTTTAACATGTCGGATTTCGTGCTGAAGAAAGTGTATTTGCGGGGAGTTTTATTGCACTAATTTATTCAAAAGAAATCTGCAGCTAAAGGATACAGAATTTTTGTTGAGACTTATGGCCATCATGCACTGTCGGAAAACACACGCAGAGATTAATTTAGCTATTTCAAAAATAATGATTTTGATATTGAAGATAAAGAGCACTTTGGTGTACTGAAAAAGTTTGAAGACGAAAAACTGGCGGTATTACTTCATGAAGACTCATATCAGGCACAAGGTGAGAAGTTGATCACGTAATAGTTTTGAAACGTTTGAAAGCATTAGGAATGATTCAAAAGCAACAACATTGTGTGCCGTACGAGTTGAAGCCAAGAGACGTCAAACCGCGTCTTGTCACATGTGAACAGCAGCTTCAATAGCAGAAAAGTAAAGGATTTTTGCATCTTACTGTTACAGGCGATGAAAAGTGTATACACTACGATAACTTTAAGCGTAGAAGATTGTGAGGTAAACCGGCCATGCATCAACATCGCCGGCAAAGCCGAATATCCATTGTTTAAAACTTCTGTTCTGCATTTGGTGGAATCAGCTCGGTGTAGTTTAGTATGAGCTTTTCAAACCAACCAAAACCGTCACGGAATATCGCTATTGACTACAATTGTTGCGTTTGAGTTGAGCATTGAAGAAAAACTGCCGCTACACGAACAGAGACATGACAACGCTAGGCCACATGTTGCAAAACGGGTGAAAACCTACTTGGAAATGCATAAATCGGAAGTCCTACCCTACCAACCGTATTTACCAGACATTGCATGAAAAACTCAAATGTCCCTTGGGAGAATGTATCTCCTACAAAAACAAAAACAAACAAAAAAAAAACACACACACACACAAATATATATATATATATATATATATATATATATATATATATATATATGTTGGATTTACAACAACTACATTAACAAGACGACTTACATTACACTTGTCTGACCATTCGTCCATTTCTCAATATCTCCAACAACATTTCTGTCTACATTCACAATATAAAAAAAATAATGATCGATAACCCAACTATCCTATACCAAGAAAACAACAAAAGGTTCTCCAGACGATATTCATTAAAAAACTTAAGCCGTCAATTAATAGAGTTAGCTATGAATACTGTAGTAATGCTTTAAAATGTTTGTAAAAAGAACAGTTTTTTATGCTTTAACACGTGAATGACCATGACATTGCAACATAAAAAATTCCATTTGGGATAATTTTCACGCTCTAATGAACGCTAAGCAATTTGTCAACCGTTATATTTGAAGTAGAAAAAAATTTACAGTAATTTTTAGCAACGCAGTTTTGCGGTTATTTTTTGTTACCATAACTCACACCCCTGAAGATGATCTCGGAAGTAGATCGAAAGTACTTGGGCACATTGAGAAATGAATGATAATAACATCTGTCAACATTACAGCTCATTTCTGACATCTTTCAATTATAATACGCGAAAGATTATCCGTGAGTATGGACGGATTTTATTAAAAATAAGCAGACACAATGTTTGAAATTATTTAATCTCTCTCTCTCACACCACACACACACACACACACACACACATATATATATATATATATATATATATATGTAGAGAGAGAGAGAAAGAAAGAGAGATACAATTGATATAAGGAACAGTTTGTCACTTAGCTGATTGCGGACATATGTCTATAGACTTTTGTTCTTGTTTGGAGGAACCTGCTCTCAAATTTTGTAAAAGTATATTTGATACACCATATATATATATATATATATATTTACCTGACGGTACCCATCCGATTCCTACCAAAAGAGATTCTGTCACTCGCAGTACTATTTCGATTTCTCCTCTAGCCTGAAAGGAAATTAAAAGAAAAAAAATAATTAAGTTTACGTAGTGGAGTTGTTAAAACGTAAGCGTTCCGACTTTGAGATCAGATTTCGAATTTCCCCTTTGGTCAATTTACTTCTTGCTGACATCAATTTGAGGAGACGATTAAAGTATGCGCAAAACCAGTAAACCATGGTACGAGTTTGACCCAAACATTTGAATGCAACTGGACAGGCAAAACTATTCGGATACTGTCGATACTTTTATTGGCACGAAGAAACAAGTCATCGTGGCCAATGGTTTAGATGTACTGGCCTTGTTTAACCAATTATCATGCCAGATTGTATGCTCTCTTCCTGAATTTTTAAGTAAAGTCCTTTCAAAATATTTGGAGTACACCACAAGATGACCCTGTGAGTGTTGAGAAAACACAATTATGCCTGAGTACAAGGAAGTGACTTTTGGATAATATCGGTCTAGGAAGTGCAGTACTGTTGGTTAACTAACCAACAGTACTGCACTTCCTAGTGAAAGCTATACTACTAGTTGACACTAGCCTTGTGAGTGAAATTGGGGAATATAATTGTTCAGAAGCCATCGATTGGAATACTGAAGCTCTTCGGTTGCATTTGGCAGAAATAGAACTTAATGATGTTTGATTTTGCTTTTCAGAAGCATTCCTAGTATTCCCACAATAATCATAACAACTTCTGATTCACTTTGAATATAATGAGAATGCCTACTTTTACAATTTCAGAGAATTTCGGCGACGTAATCCTTACGAGAATGAAAACTTGTTAAAAAACAATGGGACAAACGACGAAATAAATCCGAAATAAATTCGAAATAAAACTTACCTTTTTAAACTTTATAATTTGTTTTTTATTTCATATTTCTAATACTATTCAATATTTTTACTAGTACTTTTTTATTTGTTCATATTATTCATTTTAATATTTTAGTACTGACTTTAATTGCATTTTTATGTCAATGTCGTAAGTACGAAGGAGAGAATTGTTTTTGATCTAGTCAGTCAGTTAGTTACCAAACGTGATACACGTTTGGGCGATCATGTCACTTTCGAGACATGACTGACTAGGTAGACTTTTTCTGCAGCAAGTTGTTATTACTTTCTGTGGTAAACCAAGGCCATAGAACTCAATCTGTCTTGCTATTCATCCATAGCTGAAAGGAGAAGTGATGAATTAATACCTTTCCCAAAGGTATTTGCGTGTAAGTGAATGCAACGAATTCAACAAGAATTCGAACTCGTTCTGCTCCGATTTCTCATCCCGAACCAATATCCATTGCACCACAAAGCACTCATGAAATACAGATATAATTCGATAATGAAATTTACTTACCTGCTCAATACGGTGGTACAACTGAAAACGACTGGACAAGTTGGTGCGAATATAATCCGTAATTTGATTCTCATTAAAATCCTTTAATAAAGATTCTGAAAGAAAAAGAAATTAAACCCAAGCTTTATATATATATATATATAGTTATTAAAAAACTAAAAGAACATTTTAAAGATTTAATAAAACCAAATGCTAAGAGACAGAAACACTACTCGAAAGAAAAAGTTCAAAGTTAATTATTTTAAGATTATTCATTAACAGTCTGGTTTTAATGAAGGATACCAGTATGAACATAGGTCTATCACTGTCCCAGGAGTATATACTAGGTATCTATACAAAATTGCTAAAACACAGCATAGTATGAATAAAAAAAAGGTCCCAAACTTAATAAAAACGAACTTTTTCCATCAAAATGTTTATATTATTATTAAGAGGAAAAATCAAAGTATTTCTAATTACTTAAAGAAAAAATTAATCCCGTCTAACACGTTCGAAATTTTGGTAAAAATCTTGTATTGATTATAGTTAGTGGGTAACCAAATCGTTACGAGAGTTTATAATGATCACGTAATATTACATAAATCAGTTTTTTTTCGTAACAAACACATTAATTTGGAAATTTTTGCAAAAATCAAATAATTGTCGGATTTTAAGGAAACTTTCAGGACTTATTTACAAATGAATGAAACTATTATTTAAAAAAAAAATTGGTAAAAATATTTTGTTTACATCTGTTACCCACTCCACGTAAATTCATGAAATTTTAAGAAATTAAAGTTAGTTGGGAAAATTGGTTTTATTAGGTAAACGCAAGACTCATTGGGGAATGTAAATCATCTATTATTAGTTTTGAAAATTTTTGCCTCTATTTCCGAAAATCTGCTCCCAATAGTAAAATAAAAAATGTAATATAACTATGACAAATAAAATAAATTTTTCAAGAAAATTTTCTATTTTTAAAAATTCAGTTTAAATGTTAGTAATCGAAAATGAGTGGAGGTATCTATAACATACCATGTACGGAAAAGTTTATTTTTTGACAATGGATTTGAAAACTGATATCAATCTAAAGGCATTTCCATTTAAGTAATAGTCACTCCCGAGCGACAATTTATACCAATTTTAGTATTTACTATATAATTTTCAAAGGTGAGGGTCATCATTTCTTCCAAAAAAACAAACAAACACAGCCTGCTTAGGGAGATTCATATTTATTGAAATGGCATAAAGTATGGATGCCTACTTTTTGTTCACTTAGTTTCATTTTTTATCTTAATGAAGATGAATGAAATCAGTAGTCCAATAAACTCTTTAAATTAACCTTCAACTATTTTACTGTCACTTATGTACGTTGCTACTGAGTATGAATGTCAACACTTTCTCTCATATAGAAATTAGAGAGAGAGAGAGAGAGGAAAGTGGTCAAGCAGGTTAAACTTACCTTTTTCACAGTACCTTCCAAACCAGCCCGGATTGCAAAAACACTCCCTGTGAAGTGTCCCCGTATCAAAGCATATGCCATTTTCGGAACAATCCGAAGAGTTCAGGCAATCATCTGACAAATACAAATAATATTGAGTTAGACCGAATCATATTTGAGTTATTAAAAGTTATTATGGTATCACCCCACTTGTCTGCCAATGACGGCTAGATGGCACTACCAGAACAATACAAAAGGGAAATGTGCTTTTTTTTTTTTTTTTTAAGCAGGATGCCTTAAAACAAAGTAGTGCTTTGTTCCTCATGGCGCGTTAAACAAAACACAGAACAATACACAGCATTCAATATTCTATGCTTATTTGGTTGAACACAGTCATATAATGGTAACAAACCAACAATAAAGAATCTTTCTCAAATATTGATATCTCACAATGTCATATGAATTACACACACACGGACGTATTAAGAAAGGCCTCTCTACATACACGCATGCATTTACCCCTTTTGATAGCTTATCATATTGTTTTGCTTAGTCATTAAAATATGTTGTTAGCTATACGTGACTGTTACAAAAACTTCCCAAGGCGCCTTGTGGTGTAATTGGCTATTGGAAAAATGCTGAACAACCGGAATTGACAAAGTCCTAAATAAACAATAAGAAGAGGAAAAAGGAAGAAAAATAACAAATAACAGGGCCAAATAATCCTAACCTAAACAATATATATGCAAGATAAAACTAGGAAAAGCAACAGTGATAAAGTAAAATATATATATATATATATATATATATATATATATATATATATATTTGACTACTTCTGAGATGAGGTAGTATTTAAACTATTTACATTATTCGGACTATTGTCATCATCTTTGTTGTCATTTGTACTACGCTTCGGCCACATGGCCCATGGATATAGACGTTAGTTAGTTCCAGTGACTTGACCAAAAGAGTTGTGAGTTCAATACCAGGCTACAGCACCGATGAACAAGGAACTTAGAGTCGGGTTAGAGGAAGATAACTCATGACTACCAAAAAAGAGCTTCGTACAAGGAATGAAAATGATATACCCCAGTGATCGTAAGAAAGGGTTCGGTTCGAAATTCCTATCACCTGAAGACGGCCAAACTTACAAACCAAAACTTTTATCCATTATGCCATTGTCACGTAGGACAACACTGCGGTGAATTTTAAGCTTTAAACCTAACCTAGCTACTGATTAGGTTGCGACTGCTGCTGCTACTCTCTGTCATGTTTTGATTGCAGCTACTGCACCGGGTGAAACTTTGGTGTTTTATGTTATTGAGTTTTATTCGAATACTCGTCCATTCGACACAAAGCTAAATCCACTGCTAGGAGAGTTGGGTTACTGTGGCGGGCCAGGAATTTTTTCTGCCAGAATCCATCTTGCACATATACAAATCAAACAACCGGCCGTGCATAGAATACTGCTGTCATATCTGGTCAGGCGCACCTGCTGTTCATCTCAGGGTTCTCGACAGGATCTTAAAGAGAATTTGTAATGTGATCGGTCCAGACTTGGCAGCTCGACTTCAGCCACTTTCTCAACGGCGGGATGTGGACTCACTCTGTCTCTTCTACAAATATTTTCATGGCTTCTCCGACGAACTGGTGCCCCCTCCACAAGAATTTACTCGATCAACCAGACTGGCAACAAAGTCCCACCCTTTTACAGTTAAACCTACCAAATGCAGCCGAGAATTCTTCTTCATCACCTTCTTTTCTCGTAATTTCCGCCTGTCGAACCCTTCCGTATACTTGCTTTCCTGACGGCTTCAACATACAAGAATTTAAATGCAATTTCCATTCCCATCTCTTATCCACTTGACTCCAGTTATTTCCTTGTCCTTTCTACATCACCCCGTGTGTTTTATTCTTTTTCTTTTTACCTTCGCAACTATTTTCACATCCTTCTCTTGCCATTTTTCTGACACCCCCAGTAACTAGTTCTTTCTCTTCACTCTCCTGGTGCCTAAACTTTTACACTCTTACGTAGCCCCCTGCGTATCAGTGGCTGTATCGCCTTGTTTGGAGTGAAACGATTAAAAAACAAACATGCAAAAAAAAAAAAAAGAAAAGAAAAACGGTTCTTTTGCCAAAGCAGTATAAAAGAAAAGGGCGCTCAAGTCTCGTGTCTCTATTTTTTACTTATAGATTACTTTAGAAATTACTCGTTACTTCTTTCATATCACACTGAGCACAACACAGAATAGCACAGAATACAATGTCCTAAACCTGCTTCATAGGCTTATCTAATAATTCTATCAAATCAATGGATAAAGTACTTTTCTTAAATGTAAAGTTTGTTACAATCATGCATAGAAGCTCCATACAGATGTATCTACGAAAGCATACTTTATAAAAGTTATATGGATTTTTTATTAGTGGCGCCATGTATATGTAAGGCCTGGGACCTATGGAGTGATGTGCTAAGGGTAATCGAAGAAGCTCAATGAGAAAATTGACTAAGAAGCCTGATCATCGGAGTGAAACATTTGGAGGCTATATCAAATTGAAATGATCTTGGAATGTCGCCCTACAAGATAACCAAGAAGCATCTTCTTTCAGCAGCCACCATGAAAAAGAAGCTAAATTCAAAAACCAACATTTTTATCCACTATGCTATTGTCCCGTAGGACAATGCTGTAGCGAACTTTGAGCATTAAACCTAACCTGGCTGCTGATTAATTAAAACTGCAGCTGTTCTCTGTCAATTTTTGATTGCTGTTGCTGCACCGGCTGAAGACTTACTCATTCGTACGCTTGAGTTTTGAGTTTTATTAGAATAACAATCCTTTTGATGCACCGTTTTTTTTTTGTGGGTACAAAGTTCAAACATTATACTTAATAGGACACAAGGTTACACCGGATTAGGACAGAAAGACTGGGTTCAATTAAGCTTCCTTGCATTGAAAATTTTATTCGAAATCCTACTTTCTAACTGAACTCGAAAACTAATATGGCATCATTAGGAAATACGAAACAATTACAGCCATCAAAGCCTTGATCCAACCGACGGTTGGCAAAGCTGATTGGAGCTACGGGTAGTTTTTTTTTGTGACCATCGCTATCTCATCAACATTTTCTTGTTTCTACCTACTATTATATAAGTTACAAATTAAACTAAGTGCAACTGAATATCAAAGAATGAAAAATTTTCGCGGATTTTGACATTATTCTTTTTTCTTTGTCTAAATCCGTGAACTTGTTTTGCATGAACAAAACAAAATCACGGATTTAGTCTAAAAAAAGAACTATTTCAACTTCACTATTTTTTATCCATAATGTTGAGTATGTTAAAATTCTTCAATTTTTTAACAAAGAAAATTTCAATTTGCTGTCAAAAATTACCAGAAAACATTATTGATTTATTTAAGATGAAATGATCTATTATGACATCTCTAACTTATATTTAGATACATTGCATCTACTTTCAATGTTTCTAGTTTAATTGATCGTCTATATTGTATGTGATTCATTACTGTACATAATTAGGTTGTAATAAAATGTGTACTTTATATTCAATCAATTAAGTGCTATACGTGTTACACGCTTGCGCAATCATGTCTCAAAAGAGACATGACTGACTGGGCAAAAGGTTTGCCCGCATTAGGTTGCCATTACTTTCTGCGGTTGCCGAACAAGGAGAGATAACCCAATCTGTCCTGTTATTTGACCCATAGCTGAAGGGAAGAAACGGATTAATACCGTTATCAAGGATATTTGTGCGTAAGTGAACACAACGAATTTAACTGGAATTCGAACTCGGCTCTCCGATTTCTTTTTCCGAGCCAATATCCACTCTACCACAACGAACGTCCGTATTTCATATTACGATCTTATGAAAATTGAGATGTAGTGGAGTGAGAGACTCTGTATCATTGATTCGGTGGTGGTGGGTTATGTCATAGATTAAGTGCGGGGTGAGACTTGCTCCGTCCCTGTAAAGAAATATAACCTTAATTAAAAAATGAATCATACTTGTTACGTGAAGAGTTGTCTCTCCTTCTAATGACGCGAGTGGTGTGATCTGAACATCAGCACAACTGGAGAAAACACTTGACATAGCGTCTGGCCAGACGTCAAGTCGCAGGGTGCATGTCACGCATGTAAATTTGGAGGGAAGTTGAATCATCTGGTGCTTTGTGCTAGAGAAAATAAAATAAAATAAAGAAATAATGCAAAAGACAAAATGAACTTAGAATGAATATCTTCTTCTTTTTCTTCTTCTAGGTGCCTTGTTCCGTCAGGACGTGGTCGAGCATGGCTTTCTACATCTCCCTATCTCTTGTCGCTATTTATACCCCTTCTCCTGTTATCCCACTCATTCGACCATCCATCTGCACAAGTCCATCAAGAGTTGCTTTCCCTTGTTTCTCTTCCTCTCTATCCGTCCCATGAGCATCAGGTTCTCCAAGCCCTCCTTCCTCACTACATGTCCTTAAAACTTCAGCAGTCTTTTCCTGATGTCAAGTATAAATTTCCTTTTTGTTCCAAAACCTCGTCGTTACTCACATGTTCGGTCCATTGTATCCTCAGTATTTTTCTGTAGAAATACATTTCGGTTGATTCGAGTCTTTCCTCCACCTTTGATAACATTGTCCAGCATTCGCTGCCATATTGAAAGACAAAAATCACATAACAATCCAATACCCTCTTCTTTGTTTCCAGCGAAATGTCCTTGTCTCTTAATACTCTACTTAACTTCTTGAATGCCTCCTTGGCCATGCCAAGCTGCCTTCGGATCTCCGTGTCACACTCTTCGTCCTTTGTTAGAACACTTCTCAGCTATTTAAATTTCTGCACCTGTTTGAATTTTGTATCCCCAACTTGTGATTGACATTTCGGGGCCCTCTTTTTACTGATTACCATGCATTCAGTTTTCTTGTAGTTTATATATAGTCCGTTCTTCCTGCTACAAATCCATAAATTCATGTTTCTGATAAACACTTTGGATTATTCTTCCATTATGTTGATACTTTAACGACAGTCTTCCTTCAGTATTCTTGTGAAATTAATTCCAGAATAACTGGTAATACCAAAATCAGCGCATACTCATGAGAAACTCCATTTATCTGTCAAAGAACTTCCTCTAATGACAGATGCCATTATCAAACCAGTATAAAAGAAAATGGTGCTCAACTTTACGTCTTTATTTTTTTACTTACAAGATAATTTGGAGATAAGAAGTGTCTCATTTCTTCTTTGAGTTGTGCCTTTTGTTCACCGGTTAACTTTATGTCACATTGAACACAACGGAGAATATCAAAGCATACAATGTTCTAAACTTACTTCACAGGCTTATCTAATAATTTTACCAAACCAATGGATAAAGTCAGTCAGTTAAGTGCCATATGTGAAACACGCTTGGGCGATCATGTCTCGAGACATGACTGACTGAGCAGAAGATTATCCCGCAGTAGGTTGCCATTGCTTTCTGAGGTAGACTGGTTGTCAGCCAAGGCTATAGAACCCAATCTGTCCTGTTATTTAACCCATAACTGGAATGAAGAGACAGACTAATACCTTTCCCAAGGATATTTGCGCGTAAGTGAATGCAATGAATTCAACTGGAATTTGAACTCGGCTCCCCGATTTCTCGTTCCGAGCCGATATCCACTGCACCACAACGCACATCCGCTATGGATAAAGTACTTTTCATAAATGTAAAGTCTCTCACAATCATTCATAGAAGTTCCATACAGACGCATCTACGAAAAAGTATATCTCTACATACACCCATTCTTATTTGTATTTTTAGGCAATAAAACAACCTCTCCCTAACTGTATATTGTAGCGAGAATCAACTATTTTCTTTCGGGATGTGGTCGTTTTTTTTTTTTTGTTCATATTTACATTTCCTGGAAGCGGTATTTGGCGGAATCATGTGAGTCCATTTAAAAATAAGTTCACACAACATGAAATTTAAAACAAATGAGAATTAATGTATGTTATTAACAAAAGGAAAATAATGTGTGGGTAAAATTGAAATCAGAAGAAACGGAATTAAAATTAGCTTTATCAATGTACTTGTTTGTGTACGTGAAACAATCGTGTGTGATATACCCATAGGTATGTGCGAAAGTACAACAGTGGACCAAGGAAGCGACCGAGGTACGACAGCGTCGTTCTTTATTTTTGTTTGATTTCATATGGAAGCAAGAGGGAAAAGAAAAAGAAATATTTGCCCTTTATTAGACACAAACAGCGCCGTCTGAGGGTTGTGGGGGTAAGCCACAAGGTAATTGTTTGTATATGCGTCCACACTCTCTTGATTGACTAAAACATCCATCCACTGTCTTATTCACAACTAACAATTAATTTTATTATTTTATCCTATGCGCACATTATTTTGTTCTGCACTTCATACAAAATGACGTGGCTTTTGTATATCGTCTCTAGATAACTTATAATCTAAATAAATAAACGGCAAATTCTGTCTGTCCGCCTGTGTGTCTAAAAATCCTCTAACTCGGGTCACACTTGCTCCAATTTTTGGAATCAAGATGATACCCGGATTGAAAATCTACCCTTCATCTGGTGCATGAACGTCCAGGATTGGGATTTTGGTTCAGATGAGAAGGGAACAGTTAAAAATACAAATTTTTAAATTTCGAAAGTTATATTGAGTTTGAAGTAACACAAAAACTTTGTGAATTTAAAAATACTTGTTTTAAATTCAGTTTAAAATATCTTCAAAATTTTTGTGAATTGAGGAAATTTTATTTTAAAATGTCAAAGAAATGGCTTATAAATTTTAACGCCTCCTGAAACAAAATTTATCTTCTTTAATTACCATAGACAAACTTTTCTGCTCGCCATCAGCATGGTTGATGCTCGTCTCCTGAGGAGCAACAGACTGCACCTCTTTGGGCTCACTTTTTCAACTGACCTAAAGTAGAACTACTTCATCAAATCTACAGCTGCATCTGCTGCAAGGAAAGTTGGTTTATTGTGTCGCGACAAAAGATTCTTTTCGTCAGAATCCATTTTGTACCTTTATAAATTCATCCATGCATTGAATACTGGCCGTGTGGTCCTGCTATTCATCTCAAGGTTCCTGACAAAATCCAAATAAAGGTTTGAAATCCTGACCAGGCATCTCGATTCAGTCACTTTCTCACTGACGTGACGTAGCTTCCCTCTCTCTTTTCTACAAATATTTTCATCTCATCTGTTCTGACGAGCTTTTTCTACTGGTACCTCGACCACAGGAATTTAAGCGAGCTAATAGATTGATATCCATGTCCCATTTTTTATCGTTGAAACAGTTAAATGTAACCACCACTTCTACCCCAACAGTTTTTTTTCTTGCACTTCCCGCCTGTGGAACTCCCTTCCATTTACTTGCTTCCCTGATAGCTACATTCTCCAAAAGTTTAAATGCAACTTCAATTGTCATCTTGTATGTTCTTGAATACCGCATATCTTTTATCCTTTTCTTTAATTCCCTCCGCATTGAGTCTTTTCCATCACTGTAAGCCCCTGTGTACTAGTGGCGACACCGCCTTGCTTAGAGTGTAATGATAAAAATAATCTTTAAAATTGTCATTGATGTTTTCTCAGATGGGTCAGAGGTCTCTTTAGTTTTGACATTTCGCGAAAGCGAACTTAAAATTCCGCTCGGATCGCGGCATTTAAGTTAGTACTTAATAACAGGCACACGCTATGTAAATTGTTTTTATATTTTAAATATGAACAAAAAGTATTAGGTTTTTATTTGTTCGTGAAAACACCGTTCACATTAATGAGGGATATTTATCATAAGAATGCTGTCGTGAGACAAAGACAATTGGCTTGGAAGGATATACATAGTAACAGCATGTTTTGCAAAGAATCTCTATCTTTTCTTTACCTTCACTTTTGCGTTGGGTTCCAGACCAAACAGGAAAGCACTCCTCTCCAGTCGTACAGTAAGTAGAACATTTCTTTGATAAAAATATTTGCATTTAGACTCGGATTAACGAAAGGCGAACGTTTTTCCACAAAGTGACTTTTATTATACTTAGACTATTTTACGGAATAAATACTTAATAAGAATTCAACATGTTATGTATTTACACTATTTACATTGTTAGGACTAATTTCCTGGAGTTGTTTAATAACAAGTATGCCATCAATACATAGAGACGAAATCCAAACAGGGCCATGTGGAGTTGATTTTTCATAGAATGGTAGCACCCTAGTTAATACAAATGTCAATATGGTTCCAATTGAGATGGCGTTGTCAGGGAAATAAAAATGGTGAAATGTACTTACGAATTTTGTTTGCTGCTATTGAGGTCTTTGTGTTTCAATCTGGCCACAGTTTTGTCGTTATCATCTCGCAGGTCAATTCGATAAACTGTCTGACAAAGAGAAACGCGGCTCATATTTAATTGAATCTATCCTAAGATTCCATTACAAAATCTTTTGAGATTTCTCATAGATATTTATGGAATATAAAAATGACAATTTAGAAGTAAAAGAAAAGAATGATTTGACACTGACAACCCTCACATACAACACTAACGATATTCGAAAAAAAAAAATTTCAAATCACGCCAAATCCCTATTCACCTGGGGTAAGTTTGAAATGTCCCACTTATTTTTGTATATCTAAATTATAATCTATATAATTTTGTAAAAGTGAAAATTTCACCGAAATATATCTTTCTTAATCGATTCGCCCTAATCAAGGCGATAATGCAACTAGGACGCAGGAAGATTACAAGTCGTTTAAGTGAAAGAGAATTAGAAACTTGAGAAAAGGACCACACAGAACAGGGTTCAAGAAAACGGAAGATGGCGATTGACGTTGCATCTAATCTTTTGAAGATTGTACTTATCAGGGAAGCAGGATATCGGAAGGAATTTCTACAGGGGAAAGATACAAGAAAATTTCTGTTAGAGTACAAGAGGTGTTTGTATCTAACTAATTCAACAAGGGAATCGGTGAGACCTAGTTGCCAATCTAGTAGCTCGCTTAAATTTATGCACCAGAGAAAAAATCTCACCAGAAACATTTCCATGAAAATATTTGCAGAAAAAACAAAGGGAAGCCAAGTCATATCTGTGGGAGAGTGACTCAAGTCGAGATGCCTGGTCTGAAAAGATTATATTGTAGAAAGTTTGGAAAATGTCTAAATTATTGTATGAAATCAAAACATACATGAACTCTAAGCAAAACAGTAATACATATACACACATACACTGTATATATATATATATATATATATATATATATATATATATATATATATATATATATATAAAGACTTGATGCCACTGAACTTAAACAGAATTTTGAAGAGGGGAAATATATTTTAAGAAAAACCTGTAGAAAACTTTCGGCAAACATTTTATCGGAGGCTGCCGTTGGCAAAATAAATGACACAAGAATAAGGTTTTAAGTAGATACTTCCACTAAATCGCTGACCCCACCACCCCGACAAAAAAATCAGCATAGTATGAATAAAACAACCTTAAACTTAATAAAAACAATGAAGTTAATTTTGAAATTATTATTTAAAAAGAAATCAGTAAAAATATATTTTTTTACATCTGTTACTCCCTCTCCACGTAAATTCATGAAATTTTAAGAAATTAAATTTTGTAACGGTAATTTTATTAGTTAAACACAGGACACGTTGGAGAGTGTAGTGTACATCTTTTATTATCTTTTTTGAAAAATTTTACCTCTATTTCCAAAAATCTCAATAATAAAATGAAAAAATGCAATATAACTATCACATTATTTAATTTAATAAGCTTTTAAATTGCTTGAATAAATAATATAAATTAAGGACATTATAGTCTGAAAAAAAGTATTTTTCGATTAAGAATGAAATTTCAAAAAGAATTGTTTTCATTTTTAAAAATTGTAATAGTTTAAAAAGTTTCAAAAATATTTTTAAAATACTGCAAAGATTTGTAGGGGTTAGTTTAAAAACTTATTAAACGAAAATTAAAATAGTTTAGTACAAATCGTCGTGCCTTTTTATTTAAAAAAAAGTTTTTATTTGAAGTTTTTTCTTTTTTGTATAATAATTTCTGTTGTGGATTTCGGGTGAGGAACCGCACAAAATAATGAACAACAAAACAGATATGGAGATAGAAAAGTAGGTTATATTGAACGTAATATACAAACTTGAATGCAGGTTAGTAAATCCAGGAACACTATTAGTAAGAAATAAATATATACAAGTCTTGAAGTGAAGTCGCTGGAAATAGTATATCCGTGTATATTATTCTAGCTGAGTGGAGCCCAGAGCTAGTCTGACTTCTGATGCGGTAGTCTCTGGGTAACTTCAGTATCTCTCGGTAACTTACGTATCAGTTCCGGGACTCTCCGATAACTCGCACGGATCTCTACGATTACTCTCTACTCTGTGACAGATCTCATATCTCACTATGGCGGAAGTATATGTATACTCAAGTCATGTCCATTATCATATACAAAGGGGAGATCCCACAACAATTTCTATGTGTAAATTAAAAGGTCATGTGTTTCAGAGATTCTTCCCATTACAGGGAAAAAATTTGTACAGTTATTTTTCTGTTAACCTGTCAACACATTTGAAATACAGCGGACAGGTTAAAAAATTCCACTCTGTGATTAAGAAATAATTTTATTCTAAATTTTATGCTACAGATAAGTAATACTTGTGTAAATCAGATTATGTTAACTTTAAATTTGCTAATTTTTCAAAAATTATGTGACACGGATGTATATTTTATTTTAGCAAGATTTTTAAAACCGAAAAACAAACCTTTTGTTTACAAATCTGCCGATCGCTCAAAAATGTCCGAAAAATTGAAAAATAAAAAAACAGCTCCAAATTTTATATTCCAATCAATATAATTTCTGTTTGAAACACACTAGAATATTTTGCTTACTAGTAAATTTAATTATTTAGCTTTCAATTGAAACTAAAAAAAACTTCAAGAAAACATTTTACTTTTAAAAATTCAATTTAAAATTTAGATATCGAAAATTGGTGGATGTACCTAAAAGTTATGAAGAAAAACTGGAAAAGAGGGGCCTGTTTGAAAACACGATTAAAATAAATAATTTTTTGTAAAAAATAATTATCGAATGAAATACAAAAGGATATATATATATATCATTTTGTATTTTATTCGTTATTATATCATATTTGATTGAACAATATTGACACACCTAAAAGCATATTCTGCAACTAAAACTCCTCCATTTCTCTAAATAACAATGAATTCATCTTATATTTTCAAATTAAATCATTTTTGCTATTTATTTTAACATAGCACCTGAAGAAGAACAGTATCGTTCTGAAACATGAACATTTTTGTGTAGTGATATAATGCTTATATAAACCATTGTAATAACAAAATTACAATATTTATATACAACGGTCTTTATTATAGTAGAGAGGATGTAATAAAATGAACAGAAAGAAATAACCGTTCAAGTACAGTGAGACTAACTTTGGTATCCGTGAGTTCGATCCTCACTGGGTACCCCATACTTTCGGCCTTGGGTCACATCTAAGCGGCGCTTAGAAAATAAACTGTCTTTGGTATCCGTCAAATGTCTTATTTTAGTTTGTACATCAAATATGAGATTTAAAGTAAGAAAATATACAAAAAGAAGAAAAAAATGAAGCTAACAGGAAACAAAAGAAATAAAATCCTGTGTATTAGCAGGCTGATATATTTGTACATCAAATATGAAAATTTATTTGTCATGAAATGATTGTTATTTTGCCGTAAAATGACACTTATTTATGGCCTATAATAACTTACCTTAAAGGGGAAAAATTGCTGCCAAGTCACGTTTATTTTGCTTCCGGGTTGGAGATGTGTCAGCTGAGCGTTGCCTAAAATTGATGAGGAAAGAAAAAAACAGAACAAACAAAACGCACTTATTACTCCCAGCAACAAAATTCAGAAGTGTCAGAGTTAAATAACTTTAAAAAACAAAAACGCACACCATTAATCATTATATTTGTTAATTTAATAGAGCGATTAAATTATTTGTTGATGAGCTTTTATGTACAAATAAGTATATATTAACGAGAGTTTTTTCTTCTTTTTCTTTGTCTCATGTCTTTTCAGAACGTCAGTGACTTCTAGTCAATTGTTGCCACAAGTAACTTTTAAGCAATAAAATAACTGACATATACAATGTAATTACAAAATATAAAAACGAAGAAACGTATCTTCCAACAGACCAAAAACTTTCTGTAATGTTAATTATCTTTGAGAGTTTTATATTTCTTAGGAATTAAAGGATATTTTTAATCTTACATTATTACATATTACTAATTTTTTAAAAAGTTATATTTTAGTGGATTCACGTGTTTGAGTAGACACTCTGTTCCTGCAAAAATTACATCTATTGGCATGTGCATTCGAGAGTCTTAATAAAGAGAATATCGTTAGATTTTATTCATATTATTTTTTTTTTAACACGGAAATTTCTATGCATAGAGATTACAAGTTTTTATCTGGTCACCAAAGTTACCTAAGAAACATTGCCTGATGGCGAGATAAATACTCTTTTTTAAAAACTAGATGCCGGAGAACTCGTGATTCTAAACCTTGTAGTTCTCTTTATCTGGATATATATATATATATATATAACGTAGAACACTTGGTATATTATCCAGGTAAATTCTGATAGAGACGAACTCAAAAGAACTCAATGTTAAATTTATTTATTTAATTTAGCAATATAATTTAGAATTTTTTTTTTAGATATGCTGAAATTGTAGTATATCTAATTTTTTCTAAATTATATATATATATATATATATATATATATATATATATATATATAAAGGAAAACTAAACACATCATTTGGATTGGTTATAAATTATAATTCATTTCTATGAGCTAAATTAGCTCATTTCATCAGCCCACACTGATGAAATTTTTCTTTTTCATTTTAAAGAAATGCTTATTCCGGGAAAATATTTGTACCGAATGGAACGAACATAGTTTGGTCTGATGAAATTAGCTAATTTTGGTAATTTAATAATTCATAGAAATGAATTATAATTTATAACCAATCAAAATGATGCGTTGAGTTTTCCTTTATATATATATTGCTCTGGATATCATCCGTTGAGCTCTCTTAACAGATATGACACTTAATATTTTATATTAAGTTGATCTTGTTGGATTATCCTTGCTGTTTACTGACTTGACATCTACATCTCTCTCTCTCTCTCTCTCTCTATATATATATATATATATATATATATATTACAGTAAGAAAGATTCACCTTGTACAAGACTTGGGTTTACTCTATGTAGAGGATAACAAAAAGAGACAGTTTATGCGGATATGTGGGAGAAGATATCGGTTAACCCTCGACATAAACAGATTAATATTGTGGTGATCGGGGAAGCATCCCCTAAGTGAGTCGGTTCCACATTGCAATAATTAGCAGGAAGAGGCTGTTTGAGTGGAGTTTATTCTTCACGAGGAAATGAGGAGTTTTTTACTATAATGTGAATGGAATGGCAGGACATGGTGAGGCATGGCCGTGAAGGTTAGAGCTGGAGGGACCAAGGAATGCAGTTCGTCCGAGCAATTTCTATGGTATTAGTGAAATAACAGTGATATATATATATATATATATATATATATATATATATATATATTTAATCATATCACCCCGAGCAAGGCGGTAACGCCACTGATGTGCAGGGGGCTACGTAAGAGTGAAAAGATTGGAAAAGAGAAAGCCGGAAACCACATCCTGAACAGGGAACAAGGGATGAGCCTCTACACCTGTACAATAGACGTGGGTGGAGTGTGAACCGGGCGATAGTTTAGTCTATCTACTCCAACTGAGAAAAAAAAAATGAAAAAGAAAAAAAGATTAGAAAAGAGAAAGCCGGAAACCACATCCTGAACAGGGAACAAGGGATGAGCCTCTACACCTGTACAATAGACGTATAATGAAAATATAGTTATGTTATATTTATAGGTAAAAGTGCTAAATATTTGGGATAAACCGCATGTGAATATAAAAGTGGACATGAGCGGCGACAGTTTGTTTCTTGTGTCAACTCAATCTTCAGGCCATAAAAATTTGGCCTGAACATTGTTTTCAATCATGAAACTCACTGTCGACGCTCGTGGGTGTTGAACTCAATGTCCACTTTAATATATATATATATATATATATATATATTCAATCAACCTATATATATACATATATATATATATATATATAGGTTGATTGAAAAGTAACTCCCTATTTTATGAGTGACCGGCTAAGAGCCCTGATTTAACACCCTGTGACTTTTTTCAGGTTAGTTAAAGAAGCAAGTCTACTATACTAAACTAAAATTTTGGAAGAACATAAAGAGCGAATACAAAAAGTTATGTCTTCAATACCATAAGATTTCCTAGTGAAATCATTTGACATGATTACTGGACAACTCAAGAAGCTCGTATCAAAATCTGGTGCCCATATTGAATTAAAAATAAAATTTCATGCGAAACGCTTTCCTCTCGTATCGATTTCTGGTAAAAATGATAATTGATAAATAAATTATAATTATTTTAAAATGGGGAGTTACTTTTCAACTACCCTGTATAATAACAAACCCTTTACTTGTATTATATATATATATATATATATATATATATATATATATATATATATGGATCGAATAGCCATTTTTATTTACTCACCTTTGTAGTGTCCTTGACATGAGTGCCGAGGGTTCGAACTCACAAAGGAATCGTTCTCTGAGTAGCGTGCTGGCGGGAAGATCAGAGTCACGTGATAGAAAGCAGCAGAAATTTGAACACAGTTGCCGAGAAAATGCGAGATAAAAAATACGATTACCTTTAAACAGTTGCTGCGTTTCTTGTTCATTGTTCTTTTTTTCTTTTTGTTAGTCAATCTGAATAATAAACTATTTGAGACTGCAATTCTTTAGGAATACACCTTGAAGATATTTGCCAATAGTTTTGCATTCTTCAATTTGCCTTTTCTTTTATTACGTCCACTTGTGACGAATATGTTCTTTAAAAATCTTAAAGAAGCTGAATGAACAGGCTTTAGATATAAAAACACATGTCACACGTTGGTTATGTCACAAAACTCTTTGCCTATGTCACAACACTTATTAGTTCTACGAAACTCACCACTGTCTGTAGCTACCCTAATGACGACTTATGAAAGTCGAAAGCTTCAACTATATTTATTGTGTTTTTCGCCCAAAATGAATTTAGAAAATTTTTTGGCAGAATTTTCCCCCTTGTTTGAGAAATATTATTCTTAGATGGAAAAGTTGATCAGTTAAATTAATCAACAAAAAATGTCAGTTGTTTTTGTTAATATTTGCTTTGCATATATATCTATATATATGTGTGTGTGTGAGTGAGACGGCCTACTTGCTATCTACTCATCCAGTTAAAAAATAAACGAGTTGTAAATTATTCTTCAGGATGCTCTTCTGGATAATGTTTGCTCCGCCGCTGATATTTCCATTGTTCCCGAAATAATTTTCGAAGTTCTCAGTATAAGATTTCTAAGGGTTGTACAAAAGAAAGATCTTTAAAATTTACTCAATTCCATATTACGTAAACAATCAGTCAAATTTGGAATGGCGTTTTTACAGTTCTGAAGAAAATTCGTTCCACATGAAAGTATAACTTGACTTTTTTTTCTCGACACAGAAAACTAGTTTTAGCCCAAAGTAGTCATTGGCAAAGAATAATTGATTTCTTATGAGAAGTCAAAAGAAAAAAAAATCATGCGTTGTTCTGAGACAGTTTTCAGCATAAACGGAATTAATCTCTTGGAGAGTAAAAATCTCCTCGGTGTCATTCAAATCGAATTCTCTGTTATGAATCGATGGAATCGTGAAAGGACTATTATTGTGAAAGACCACAGTGAGCAATTGGTGCATTTGAATGACACAGGCCCTTTTTCTAGGCAAGGGGATCAACTGATGATTTTACTATGCGGCACAGCGAACATTCATGAATTATGCAGACTTTAGTGATTCAAGAAATTGAATACATCAAGGCATTTTCAAAGAACACATTGAATCAAAAAGTGGAATTAGTCTCTTATAATAGAGTTTGCTTAAAAAGTAAAGATAGATCAAAGAAAATCAGGCTTAATAACGACTCTATGCATTTTTATGAGTCGAACCTTTTGTTAAAAAATGCTGGAAGATATTGCGTCATAAATTTTATTTTATTTCATTGTAAATTATAAATTTATAAATGTAAATATACAGGGTAAATAATTAGCTTTGTGTGTTTTACGTTTATTTAATTTTTAAAATATATCTTATAGCTTTTTTGTATATTATACCTTTTTTAAAGTTCATTCATATAAACAATAGTATAAATGATCACATTGCATTCACAAAAGAGTAAAAGAATTCTTTATACTATGAGTGCATGTATATTTGGCATTAAAAAGTATTATTTCTTTATCTTGCGGACTGATTAAGTTTTAAATGGATGATATGAGTCCCATTTTACGTAGTAATATTCTAGATTGTGTCTTAAATGCTGATGTACGTATGGCGGTGGGGTGGGAGAATCATTTTACTGTGTGTTTTTATATTCGGCCATAACGATTAGTTGTTCTTGATAACTATACTTTTAGATAATACAAAGTAATATCTTATGATTATGGTTTGGTATTTAATTAAACAAATATACCTAGAGATGACAAAAGTCAGATTCAACTTCTGTAATTGCTGAAGAGCCTCGGTAAAGGTTCTAATAGCAGATTATTGTTTTTTTTTTTATTGATTATGAGTTTTTGTTAAATTTTTATCATTATTATGTTTAGTACATATTTTTAATATTGAGTTTATTTTTGTTTTTATTGTTATAGTCATCATTAATTCATTTTTAGTATCAACTTATTATTATTTTACTATTATCTCTTACTTTTCTTATTTTATTTTATTATCAATATATTTTATTTTGTTATTAAGTTTTATGATATTACTATTTATCATTTTATTCTCTATTTTATAATTAAATTTTTACTTTTAATTTCATTATCAATATTTAGCTATTATCATTGCTTATTATTTTTTATTTTATCAAGTAATCCATCTTCCTTTTCATTTTGACCTCAATACGAAAATGTGACAGACAGACACACGGCTCTTATTATAATATAGATTATTAATCTTTATTATTAATAATTATCCTTATTATCAATATTTTATTGTTTTTCATTTTTATTATCAATAAAGTAAGTTATTTTATCAGTATTTTTCACCTGATACAAGGCTTAAGAGTCACTTAAGGTAGCAGGTTATTCAATGAGGTTGTTGCAAGAGAGGAAGAAAGAAGTGCATATTAGGATATAAGCTTTTTTTTCTATTAGAATTTTGTTTATATCAGAATATATTCGTTGATAGCCAAATTTTTTATGACGGCTGAAAATGATATAATAATAAACCTAAATTTGAGCTTTTTTTTTACAATGATGTTCCTCCTGTACAAGGCCCAAGGGCCACTCGAGGTAGGGGGCTAGAGTTTAAGAGAGACAATTTACTGGAATATGTGGGGAAGGTAATGATTGACCCTAGACTTAAACAGGCGAAGATAGTAGTGATCAAGAAAGTTTCCTCCTGGGAGTCAGTTCCACAAAGCAGCGGTATTTGGAAACAAGCTGTTTCTGGATTGCTAATAAAAATCTGATGAAGAAACTGGATTTGGTTTGTAGCAGCACTCAATTACTTTTCTTGTAGCAATTTAAAATAAAAAACATTTTTTTAAACTTCTGAAAAGTGCAAGCTTGTTTTCTTTTTTTCTGATTGAAGCACGATTACTCTTGGGTATTTAAATGTCCCGATATCCATCCATGAGACAAAATAAATAAATAAATAAATAAATTGTCACTATATCCAATCACATCAACGGTTGTTTATGAGATTTAATCATTTAGTAGTGTTAATTTTTTTCTTTAAATATTTCACCCAGTATGCAATTTCAACGCGAAAATCGACGCCGTTGCTGTGTTCGACACAATCAAGCTATTATGAAAAATATTTTCTTTCACATCTCTTTGATTAAATCAACGTCCATTCGTAAATGTTAAGAACTTTCAACGAATCATGTAAATCCGGCAACGGTAATAATCCAGTCGGGAGAGACGAGGGCGGGCAGCTTCCTTTTTATGTAGTGTGTTGTGGTGTCATGGATATCGGTCCGGAATGGAAAATCGAAGAAACGAGTTCGACACTCAGTTGAATTCGTTGCATGCACTTACGCGCAATTACCGTTGGGAAATGTAGTAATCAATCTCTTCTTCCTCCAGCTATGGGTTGAATATCATGGCAGCTTGTGTTCTGTAGCCTTGGTTGGCAATTAGTCTACCGCAGAAAGAAATGGCAATTTATTGCGGGAAAATCTGCCTATTAAGTCATGGATTAAAAGAGACATTATAGTCCAAGCGCGTATTACATATGGCACTCAACTGACTGACTGACTATGACTAATAATCGATAGAAACTGATAGGTAAGTAAACGTTGGTAATGCTTTCACAATTCTAGTGCGAATGAAAACAGCAATCAAGAGAATTGTGCGACTTAACTGGCCCATCCCACAAATGCGACTGAAAGTTCAGTC
This sequence comes from Ascarosepion bandense, assembly GCA_037127315.1. Lineage (NCBI taxonomy): Eukaryota > Metazoa > Mollusca > Cephalopoda > Sepiida > Sepiidae > Ascarosepion > Ascarosepion bandense. The sequence continues at coordinate 1,578,347 of JBBBDQ010000848.1, forward strand.
GATACATCAAAGAACTTGAAGTTGACAGCAACTGTCAAAAAAGAGAAAACAATTCCATAAAAAAAAAATGGAAGAAAATAGCGAAAATAATCATGCTGCAAAAATTGAAGGTGATCTAATTATAATGGCTGGCTGCTTGTATCTGACTGTATATGTCTACTAGAGCGGCTAGCCAATCCCTGTTACAGACAACTGCCCAGGCATATTTGTGTTAGTTCAACAGAGTTCACAGCGTCCACCTGTGGTTTATCTTGCAACAATGCTTTTGTTACAGTTTCTCGGAGAGAGCGCATTACCTGGCGTGATCAATAGTCTGAACAAAGCTAGTACACTCAAACTCTCGGTCACGATAACTTGTGATTTCCGCTTACTCAGTTACACTCACAAAGATTTGATCAAGCCTTCGTACTTTCCAAAGGCCGATAACATCGAAAAGCCACCTTCCTGACAAATCGTCCATAGCGAGATTTAAACGCGGGTCTAACGATCGGGACGCGAATGTTCTTACCACGTGTCCATAGTATCTGATTACCCAGTTTATAATATATTAAATAATACCCTTAAAAATATTCCTACTATTTAATTTAAACCCCAGATGAAGCGAAGTAAGGGATTGTCATCTTTAAGAATGAGTAAGCAATTAAATAGAAATACGTGCGTTCATCGATAAGAAAACATTATTAAATTTAAAAAGATTGCATCTTAGGTGTATTTGAGGTAAGTTTGATTCATCGGTTAATAATTTAAGAAGAAGCAGACAAAAATCAATGTCAATGAAATTGAAGCACCTAGTGGGAAATAAATTTATTTTCACTGCAGCCTGATACTGGATTAATACCGCCTTTTAATTTGTTCTTCGTAAGAAAGCTAATGCAGAGATTTACAGATATATTTGCATTATTGATACATGAGAAGTTTTACATATGTATAAATTATGGTAGACTTCAATTTACTCATAGTGTAATAAATTTTACCTGATTTTTTAGTTTCGCATTATTAGCTAGGTTAGTGAAACGTCAGTAAACATTAATAAAATTGTAATTGCAGAACATCAACAAAGAATTAATACTTCCATACGCTTAATGATTATTTCATTTTCATTGGGTTTATCATTTATTATAATTGCATTTGGATTTTGCACTAGGTGTTGACGCCTTAGGGAGATGGTTAATGTTTATTAAATCGGCCTTGTGTCATACATAACCGAACTCCCTACAACTTATAGGTTTTTTTCGTTATCATCAGAAGGTTGTAGATTGGAATGTGTGGAAGAATAAAAGTATACCTTTTGCATGTTTGAATACAAATTTGTTGATAGAAAAGAATAACATGAATTGGTATAAGTTAAACTTTCCAAAAGAAATAGCATTGAGAGGTTAAGGGTATCAAGAGAGTTAGTAGTAATCCTTGCACGAGTGGATTTATGAGTACCTAAGCAGGAACGTATGAGTGTATGCATGTGTGAGTATTATCTTTGAGATAGAGTGTCTTTATCGCTCACGGTGAATGGTGAAAAGGCAGGAGGTGAGTAGTGAACGAAGAAGAAGAATGAGGTGAGAGGTGAGAAAGAAAGACAGAGACAATAATAATTACGATCGCTTGACGTTTGTCAAGGGTACCTGTTAATTGCTCGTCATCTTAACTCTCTGACGCGACGGTTGTCTTGTCCAGTCTTTTATATCGTTTGGGAATTCACCCCCGGATGTGATTCTGGCCTTTCCTTTGGACAACAAACATTTCGCATCGTTTATTTCTAATAATGAGTCAGATTTTAATTTTTAAATCTAGAATTTGTTTTGTTCACTACAGTGTGACAGTTATTATGACACAAGGTTAGTAAATAACGAAAACAACATCACTTGAACATTTTCAACAACAGCAACAAGAAAAAGGTGTAGCTATAGAATTTAAGGATGTGTATTGGTGTTTTGTAAGTGTGGTGGGTTCAAATGTAAACAATAAAAACATGGGTTTTGACTACAGATTATTTATTGTTATTTTTTATAATAACTGTAGTGAAACAAGTTTCTCAATGTCTCTTGAATATATGCGGTTTTTTTTGTCGGTCCAGGAGCTAAAGTAAGTAAGTGTAAGCTTCATATTAACAGTCATGTTTAAGTTAACATTGAGCAAAGATAAAAAAAACAAAGAAAAATGTGAACGCTTTTGTTGAAAGGTTTAAATATGCTTATGTCCGTTTTGTTTTTCTTGATTCAGAAGTTAGAACTAGCATAAATATCTTATTAATTGTCGAACAGCTTTAACATCAGAAATAAACAGATGAGGTTCCTGCTTCCTGGGATATCTAATGAGGAAGAAGGGCTTAGAGAATTTAATACTCAGAGGACAGATAGAAAGAAAGTGAGACATACTTGATAGGCCTGGGAAAATGGATGGCAGAGCTGGGTTTGGGAGGAAAAATATTGAGAGCGACAAGAGACAGAGCCAAGTGAAGTAGAAGAAGGAGAGCGCTGCGCAGAGTTGGAACAACAAAAGAAACACCTGGTTTACTCCGTATGTGGTGGCTTGAGAAGATATATGCACACGTCATGCGTTGGAAAGTGAGAAGAAAGTTCAGTCGTCAGCGGACCGGGGAAACGATACATTCTCCAGCGGGAACGTAATTTCCACGACATACTACATCTTGGAACAAGAGAAAGACAGAGAGACAGACAAACTGACAGACAGAGAAAGAGAGATATGGGAAATATTTGCCTTTTTATAGACTTAACCAACGCCGCTTAACGTCGTTTGACGAACCCAAGTGGGGTAATTATATTTCCGGTTTCTTTACTCATGGGAAAATTTATTTCATTTTTTTTATAATTCATTATTAGTATTTTATTTATCGATTTTATTAAATTTGCTAATAATATAATCTATGACAAAGTAGTAAAAAGTTTTCTTGGTGACGTGTTTCGTACTTTAGGAATTCATGAAACTAAAGTGATGTTTACATTGATGTGACTACACCTGTGTATGAAGAAGAAGAAACACTGAAATTCTAAATTCAAATTTAATTTAATTTTCCCTAAAACGCATGTTTAAAAAGAAATTTAACTGGGGCACTCAGTAAAAGTATTTAAGAAATGAGGAGAGATTTATCTGACCACTCAGTCAAACGGAATGTGACACAATAAAGAGGATAATACTCGCGTAAATGAACGCAGATTCTAAAAATAGCAATTGTTACTTTATAACCAAAGATATTTTTAAAGATAAAGAAACAATATAAGATACGTAGACAGTGCTGAAAGCAGACACGGAAAGTAAACTACAAGACCTCCTACAGAAAGTAGTTACAGAAAGTGTAAAGAAAGGGCTACATATAAACTACAATAAAACTGAATGCATGGTAATCAGTAAAAAGAATAGCCCAAAATGCCAAATTCAAGTAAGGATTAATAAAATCAAGCAGTTACAGAAATTTAAGTATCTGGAAGTGTCCTAACAAAGAGCGGAAAGTGCATTCCAGAAGCTGAGTAGAGTATTGAGAAACAGAAAAAAATCACTGGAAACAATGAAAAGAGTGCTGAACTGTTATTTGATGTCGGTCTTTCAATATGGCAGCAAATACTGGACAATCTCATTAAAGATGAAGGACTTGAAGCAATTGAAATATGATTCTACAGAAGTATGCTGATAATGTCATGAACAGAACATGTGAGCAACGACGAAGTTTTGAAGAGGATGGACACGAAAAGGAAACTGATACTTAACATCAGGAAAAAACAGCTGAAGTTTCTGGGACATGTATTGAGGAAGGACGGCTTGGAGAATCTGATGTTTTTAGGGACGGCTAGAGAGAAAGAGAGACAAGGTAAAGCAACGCGTGACATACTTGATGGACTTAGATGGATGACGGAGCTGGATTCGAGCGGTATAACAGAAGGGTTAAGAGTTACAAGGAATAGGAAGATGTGGAGGGCCACGATAGTCTATGTTCTGAAGAGACACGGCACATAGAAGAAGAAGAAGAAGAAAGATAAAGATATTTTTATACTTTAACTCTTTCGTTGATTTGTTACCTTTTTTAACTCATGACATTACTGCATATATGTCGATTCTTTAACTTTGTCTTTCGGGAATCATTTTTGAGGAAAATGCAGTTTTCTAAACAGAAAAACAAAAATACATTCTTCATTTGTGTTTTACAAACATTGAAACTATATTTTACTAATATCGTATCAATAGCGTTGTGGACAGAGGCTAGTCAATAATAACTATTAACTTTACGGACAAATATGGCAGCGCTGGTCGCTTACTTAAAGTGTATAGAGAGAAAGTGACTTATGCTATGTTAGATATTACTTTTGTAAACAGAAGGATCACTAATCAGGATTAGCAGAAATCAGTCGGCAACTGACAACCGTATTTGACCGAATATAAGACGCGCCCCAATTTTAGCAGTGAGGATAAAAAAAAATTACTAATGATTAAAATTAGTAAAATTACTAGTAAATGGTACAGGCTTGACTCTATTTATGAGGTATGATTTTGGTTAAACAAGCCAAGACTACAATTAAACGAAAAATAATAGGAAAAAGAAAGAACACGAGCCTATAAAAACTTTATTACAGTATAACCCGGATATAAGAGAGGTTTTCTCTGGTTCCAAATTAGAGTCTGTGGTAATGTATATAAAATAGACAAAACCCCGGATATAAGAGAACGTGTATCCGGTCCCGCCAACTCTCTTATATCAGGGTTAAACAAAAAGTAAGAAAACAAAATAAAAATCAAGCAATTTTTACAATTGAGCAAAACATTAAATGCATAAAATTCGTCGTCTTCATTATCAAAACTCTAATACTCATTATCAGTACAACTATCATCGCCATTAAATAATGCGTCATCTTCCGTTCCATTGAGAGCATTGCTTATGCCACACTTTTAAAAAAGATTTCACAATTTCTGAACTAATATTATCCCAAGCTTAGGATATAAAAATTCTGATTGTATTTATAACAATGCAACTGGAAGTATTCGCAAGAAAAATATTAACGAAACAAATATATTTTACAAGCATATAATTTGAATTGATTGCATATAATTTTAGTGAAACAAAGTACTAATATTAAAGTTGATGAAATTAATATAATGAATATAATCAACGATAACACTTTTAATCTTCCTAATAGCCTTATAAATAATGAAAGTTACTCTAAAAGTCTAAGCTAATAGGAGTTGCCAGGTAGCTAGTTTCGGCTGACTATCGCAAATTTTAAACCTACATATGATGCAGTGGAAATCGGCTCGGAACGAGAAATCGGGGAGCCGAGTTCGAAGTCTAGTTGAATTCCATGCATTTACTTTCGCGCAAATACTCTTAGGAAAGGTATTAATCCGTCTCTTCCTTCCAGTTATGGGTTAAACAACAGGACAGATTAGATTCTATAGCATTTGCTGGCAACCAGTCTAGCGCAGAAAGTAATGGCAAGCTATTGCAGGATAATCTTCTGCCCAGTCGTCCAAGTGTGTATCACGGATGGCACTTAACTGACTTACTGATGGCATATAAGACGTAAGGGAAGTTTAAAGACGTTTTTAGCAAAAAAACAAAAAACAAACAAAAAAAACACATTATATGCCGTCAAATACGGTAATTAAGTAATGAGAGAGGGTAGAGATAGACGAAAGTTAACACGGAGGGAAAGAAAAGGCCAAATGAAGATGGTGAGCTTGATTTTCCTGAAATAATTAAGAGAAAGAACTAAACATAGCTTAACAATTAACGAGAACATTTTCTGCGAAGGGCAATATGTCTCCCGAAAAAAAAATCGCGTATAATGTCTTTGGGAAAATAATGAGAAAATAGTTGTCTTGTAGCAATTTACATACGCTTGCTACGTCTGCTGTAGATTATCTGGGGGTTAATGTAGGGGGCTGTGCGCGTATAGAATAAGGAAGAAAGAAAAAAGAAGACGTAGATTTTTCTTTCAGATTCCCATACTGGAACGCATGTTTGGAGAAAAGTTGCCCGTTATTTTTGTTACTAGGGTATTTAAGGCAGCACAGTAGTTCTAGGCTCCCCACCTGCGCGATGAATTTTGTTCTTCTTCGATACTGATGTAATTGATTGTAGATTCAGCTAACTTTGAAACAGTTTCCAGGCCTTTGGGAAATTCAGAAACTATGCTACATGAACTTACCCCTAACCCCATCTCTCCCAGTAGAACGTAGGTCATCGATAAACCCTCGTCATCAACAAGGGGGTCGTTGATGCTTCTGTAACTTGTTTTATTTACAAGTAGGGGTGTTGACCCTATACAAAGCCCTTTATTCTCTAGGCGAGATATACTGGTCATCAATAAAACCCAATCTGCTTTGCTATTTAACCCATAGATGGAGGGAGAAGAAATGAATGAAAGGTATTTGCGCATATGCAACGAATTCAACTGGAATTCGAATTGTCCGACTTCTCATTCCGAGTCGATATTCACTGCATCAGAACGCTAATATCTGCGTCTTGATGTTTGACTGTGTCTTTAGTCACTTTAGATTGCATTCACCTTCTGCTGTCCACTCAGCTGACTGCTGATTTGACTCCGGAGTGAAGTGGTGGATCCATGTTTCATCCGTTGTCACATATTTATGCAAAAACTTTTTCTTGTTGCGTTGAAACAGTTGCAAACAGCTCTGCATCTTCGATGCGTTGTTGTTTTTAATCGACTGTGAGCAAACGCGGCACCCACTTTGAACACAGTTTTCTCATTGACAAATGTTTATGCAAAATGGTGAATATACTGTCTTTTGATATGTTCAACTCCTCTGCTATCACATGCAATTTCAATTTACGATCGGCCAAAACAAGTTTGTGGATTTTTTTGGTGTTTTCCAGGACTACTGCCATTTTTCGGCGATCTGAGCGTTCATTATAATTTGTGTTTGAACGACTGCGTTTAAAGTCTGCATACCACCTCTTAACCGTTGTTACTGACGAAGCAGAGTCCGAATATTACTTATCAAGCCATTGCTTTGCTTGAACAGTATTTTTCTCATTAGAAATAAATGCTTTATTAACATACGAAATGCAGATTTTCCATTGTTTTGAAACTTTGCAACAATAGCTTCACTTAAATTACTTTAATTTGTAAACTAATAATCCGATTAAGCCCAAATTTCGTCATGTGCCATTTGAAGATTAGTACTTCATAAAAATCATATGGATTTTTTTATTAGTGGCGCCATCTACATGTCAGATTCAGGACTTATTGAAGGTTGCGTTAGAATGCAATTTTTGTGGATAGTAGTGAAAGATAACGGTTAACTCTTGTCTTAAACAGGTGAAGATTTTTCGTCGTGCAGTGGTTCGCGGGAAAAAGCTTTTGAAGTGGAACATATTTTCACCTATGAAGTACGGAAAGAATGGTATGGCGTGTCCTGCGCATGGAGGTTTGAATTGGCAGGACCAGGAAATGTTAAGTAACGTACACTTTCCGTGGAAGTAGCGGTAAAGCAGTAAGTGGTTTGCCATATTCCGCCTGTAGGAGAAATGTTTTAGGGTGAAGAATAATTCGTCCAGAAATACTACAACCTTTAGACTCATTGGGTACTTTACGTGTTTGATCTTGTGTCAGTAACTACACAAGTGAAGAGATAGAAGTAAAAATATTAAGCAAGTATCGGGAAAGAGGTAGAAAAAGAAAAGAAAAAAGAGGAGGAGGAGAAAGTAGAAGAAAATGGAAGAAGTAGTAGTACAGGAAAAAGAAAAGAAGATAGTAGAAAAGGAGGAAGAAAAGCAGAAGAACATCAGTAAGAATAGGCAGATGAAAATGAAAAGAAAGTAGAACAAAAGATGGAAAAGAATGTAAATGAAAAGGAGGAGGGGCAGAAGATAAGCTGAAAGAGAAATAATAAGAAAAGGAGGAGGAAAAGAAAGTCGTAGAAGAAGTGGAGGCTAAAAATGTAGAAGAAAAGAAGGAGGGAGAGAAAGCAAATAGGTAACACTAAGAGTAAATAGAGGAGAAAGAAGAGCGAAAAAAGTGGTGACGAAATCAAAGAAAAATGAAGGAGAAAAGATGGAGAAGCAAGATAAAGGAAAAGACTATGAGAAAGTAAAGTAAAGTAAGAGGAAGCAGAAGATAAGGTTGGGGAGAAAGCAGAAAAAAGAAGAATAGGAGAAAATAGAGAGAAAAGATGAAGAGGAACTGGGTAGAAAGAAGGACGGGGTGAAGGAAGAAAAGAAAAGGGAGAAGAAAAATAGAAGAAAAGGATGAGGTGGAAAGGAGGAGGTTGAGGAAGAACATGAAAGAAAAATAAAGGAAAAAGTTGATTTCTTTTTTTATTCTATTGTAGGCTAAAAGCCAGAAAATATGTTTAGATTGTAATAATTTTTGGAGATAATGCTGATTTATTGATACAATTCTTTTTTTTATTAATTTTCACTTGATACAAGGCACAAGAGTCACTTAAGGCAGTGGGATACTGTGTGGTGTTGTATTAGCGTAGGAAAGAACAAGAGGTGAAGTATTTGGTGCGATGCAGGAAAGATAAGAGATAACTTTAGTCACTTTAGTCTTGAAGATTTAATTAGTGAATAAAGTGTCAGAGTTCAGGCGCACTGAACTCTGACCTAGGTAGATACAAGGCCGTTTTTTCACGTAAATATAACTAATACTTGTTAAATATTTTTAAATATTCATCTTTATTTCAAAACTTTGCTTACATATATTAAAACATAAAGGTGACTGGTTATAATTGCGTGATATTTAGTTATCGAGTGCTGGGCTGCCCTGTTTAGACGAAAATTTGGACAGCAGTAACCGATTTAGTTCTAAAATCACTTGAAAATGACAGTCATTCGTCGTAAATCAGATAATAAATTGTAAATATGAAGAGTGCAGATCGAGCGCTTTTATTCGATGTGTGATGCGGTATTGTTGGAAGAGGCAACTGCGAAAAAATCATTTTCTCTCTTGCTCTCGCTTATGCCCAGGGTACTCGCCTGGATTACGGATACGCTACAGACTACTTCAGATTCTATATGATGTCGATTGGATAGCTCACACCCTTGATTTTTATCGAAATTTTTGTGAAAAAGTGCGACCTTTCCTCGAGTATATACGGTAGGTTCGATGTCTTGACTTCGGTGATCGTACGAGAATTGGTGTTTCAACGTGATATCGCCGCAAACAAAAAGAAATGACAAAGAAGAGGGAAAAATCAAAAGAAAGTAGGAGGAGAGAGTAGAGGAAAAAAAAGAATAAAAGTTCAACTGAGCAATATAGACAACTTCACACGAGATATCAGCTCTAAGCTATAAAGTCATTAAGTAGAAAATGTCATTTGAATACATTATGTTTCTGCTGTTGGATGTTGATACAAAGTGAAGTCCTCTTTCCCAGCTATCAATCATTTTCCTAGCTAAATTAAGGATGTACTTCATCTTTTGATAATTTTCTTTTCTTTTTTTAATAATTTAACAAGGCAGTAAAGCCACTAAGTCACAAAGGGTTACTGAGTGTAAAAGAATAAGATTAAAAAAAGAGAGAGAAGCCTAATTAAGGAACTAGAACAACAAAAGAGGACAGTAGATAACCATTGACACTGAATTTAAATTTGTGAAGAATATAGTTGACTAAAAAGCATTGAGCCGGAAAAGAGTTTCACTAGCGAGAAGTTCGTGAGAAGAAACTGATAGTATAGAACGTATGATTATATCTAACCAGTTCAACTGCAAATTAATGAAACTTTGTTGCCAATTTAGTAGAATGCTTGAATTCTCAAAGTCTAGGCACCATGGCGGAAAGTGATATTTATTCTCGTTACATACAAGACGCGAAGGGGACGAAGAAACACATCAGACGCGAAGGGGACGAAGAAACACATACCCTCAACGGGGTTCATACAGGCCCCAGACATACTTTTTTGCATGGTAAAGCCCTAATGTGAAATACGGTATATTGAAGAAAGTAAGGCCTTACAGCGTTAGGGATAAAGTTTGATGGCTGTGCCAGGCGGAGAAACTGGCTATAGTAATATACCCAGACCAGGATAATTTAGTGGATGAGAAGTTTGAGCTATTAACGGGATGCAGAAAAGCATGTCTTTGGCCTGTACAAACTCAATCGAGGGTATCTTCCACGCTTCACGTTTGATTACCCTCACTCTTGCCCATATATTCACCTTAGGTGGGAATTTTTGCAGTTGTGTGTATAAAAAATAAACGTTAAGAAATGTGGTTTGCCCTTAAAACATGATGAAGAGAGGCTATTGTATTTCTTAATTTTTCCTTGTGACAGTTTTATTTTTTAGTCCTGTTAATATGACTTAAAGCTTTTATTTGGTAACTTGGTTTTTCACACGTTCGACTATTTAGGTTAGGAGTGGATTCACCTGATTCCTTGCCTAATAGGAGTGAGAAATGTTTGGACTTGTCCGTGAACATATTTGTAAAAGTGACTATTTTTGCCCGGTTTTGTCTTGCATCACTGTCTTTAGTATTTGTCTTTATTGTTTTGTGTACCAAAGTGTTTAGATTTTTGGCTGATCCTTTGGTTTACATGTATTAACGGGGGATCATCTCTCACCACTATGGAGAAGTCTACCCAAAGCCCGGAGCATTCCTTTCCAGCCACTCCAACTGCGTGGGCGACAGAGAGACTCAAAAAGGGCCCCTATTACTATGAGGTCGCATTAAAAAAAAAATTAGATTTCATAGCGGAACATAAGCTACTGACAATTTTGTCTGTTTTGAAGGCAGTTTCGACCAGAACGATCTCCTTACTTACATCAGACATTAAAACTAGAAAATTAATTGGAGTCAGTAGAGAGATAACGGAGGAGATTCTTAAAAGCCTCAACACTTCTGTAGAAGTGCTGGTCAGGAGAGCAAATGTCATGTGGGACATCCTGTTTGCAACAACGAAAGAAGCTAGAAGTCGGGCCGGTAGTCGTCTCACCACTAAATTAGTTAGGATGCAAAACAAAAATTACTCTGCATGGGGTGCCCACAGACATTTCTGAAGACCATCTGGGGGCTTCTTTTGTTTATCTCGGGCATACATGCTACAGCAGCCTAAAGTAAAGTAGGCATTTCCACCGGGGATATCGTCTTGTAGGTAACATTGTCGCGCAAAGCTTTTAATAACATCCTCAAAATGTTGACTTAATAGCATCTGCGACGTTCATAAAAATATTTGGGTGATTGTTGAAGGCCGATGAACCCACTGATGGCTCTGTGGACTCGTAGAACATTTGGTAAAAACATGTTCTGGAAAAAACCCGACGACGTCATCCCAACAAACGACAAGTGCAAGATCAAAGAAAGCAGTTGTGCCAGACAAGTCCACCCGAGTCCGTAATGACCTCAGTGAGTGACGGAAAGTGGCTAAGAGGGATAAAAAATAGACCACCTCTCCTTTCTGGCAGAATGTCCCACAAAGAACGAAAGCAGTAACAGCAGCCATCATGAACCGAAGCAGCAGCAGCCACTACAGTAGCAACTGACAAAGCACAGCAGCAGTAACAACCACCACAGCTGCATCAAGATCAACAGTAACAAAGTGAGCAGCAGCAGCAGTAGTCACAACCGCAGTGGCAGCAGAAACTGCTATAACAGCCTCTGCAACAGAACCAACAGTAGCAGTCAAGGTATGGTGATGGTCGATACGCTTCACCTCGATCTTTCCCTTTGAAAAGAGGGAAGGAGGAAGAAAAGGACTGTGAAAATAAATAAATATCTCAACGAAGTAGGGCGGTGAGAGCAATGGAACGCCCCAAGTCCCTGTTTCGCCAAGTAAGAGAGAACCATACGCCCATAAGACTAAGACCTTTCCCATTTTCCCTACTAAATACTCATCATCACCATCCCCGATAACAATCACAATGCTCACCCCTCTCAAGAAAAAGAAATTTTTCCCCAAAGGAGAAGCTATATGTCAAATAGACAGAAGGGCCGTTGAGAAGAACTCTTCTTCACAGAGGAAGGCCCTCCTGAGGCACTTGTTTGACTTACCGTCAACGAAAGACCCTAGAAATTTGGCCCACGCCCCTGCGTGTATTAGCTTAATAAGGAATGCCAGAATAACTTAAAAGTATGGAATCATTTGGCTGGAGCAAAAGAGGCATTCCCGAACATTAATATGGCCAGAATAGGGTCTCCATAATTGCAAAAATGGTTCTAATATGCTTTATCCCTTCTATATAGGCCACTCAAACTTACCTAATCGGTGGACGTACATTGTCTTAGGTATACAAATTATATTCGACACCAGTACTGGAAGTCTTGGACAATCTGTTGAGACCCTGACTCCTGCAATCTTCTCCAGTATGTGAATAAGGGAAACAACTTGAAAAATGGCGATTTAGCTAGCTATCTATTTTGAATGCGAGGGGCTTCAGGGAGTAAGACTACCTGCCAGCTTCGTAATCTCTAGTCCTAGCGACTTAGTTGTCTATTCAGCATACGGGTAAAAGCTGGCCAGAGATGTTTTCCTGCTGGTTAAGCGTGTCCTGGATTGAAGTTGACTATCTTCAGGCGAATAAACTTGTGACTTTACATATCGAGATCTATTTGTCTTTCTGATAGACTAAAATACCGTTTATATATAGATAAATGGTCGGTGAGCAGGTCAAAAGTTCATATGCGTGCGTGTTTTTTTTTTTTTTTTCATACTCGCTCTTTAAATCTCTTCCGTTTTGGGAATGACTCACCTTTGGTTGGCCAGAAATATATGTTTACACAGAATTGCGATATTTGATTTCGTCTTTATACTTTAAAACTGTTTTCAGAGATTTTGATTCAATTCTACGGGTCATTTAGTTCTTTTTGTTGTTTTTGGAATACTATTTTTGCAATGATTCGCGAAAAAATTTTTTTAGCGCGTTTGAATTTAGTGTGTGTGTCTTTGGTTTTTCATGTTGATTCGTTGAGGGAAGGCTTGTCTTTTTTTATAAATATTTATTTCTGCATTTTGGTAGATAGGCATTATTCTAAATTTACCTCAGTGCATTTGTGTAAGTGTTGGGAAACGTTCACTTTTTTGTTATTGGCTCGTTTAATGTTACTTCTGTGCAAGGTTACTCTTTTATTCAAGCTTTGCATTGTCATCACATATATTTTTGCGCATTCATCGCATTTTAGAGCATACATTACGTTTTAAAATAATCAGGCCGCCCCCGGCGACCTACATTCGCACCCTCTCACTTTATCTCTCGTGCTATTTTTTTTTATCTTCACCTGATTGCCGTCAAAGAGAGGAACAAGACATTACTACTACCTTGATGATAGACTCAGCTAAAATACGGCCTTACCTTTTCCTGTACAACTCAAATTTACTAAAACGGACGAACCCTTAATTCTTTAAACTTCTCACTAGACTTTCCGTTAGAACATTTCACAGTTAATAATTTAATACCTACAATTTGGTGTTATGCTGTTCGATGAATAAATTTTCATTGATTTATACATACGAAGCAGTTTTATATTCTTTCAACCTTCTGATGATCTGGAGTAAATTGTGGGTAGTTCGGTTATGTTTGGCACAAGACCAATTTAATAAACATGATCAAGCTCCCTACTTCAAATCTTACTCGTCCAATGTTTTGACAAGCTTGCAGGGATTCATAGATCATCAATCAACTGTCACCCAGAAAAACCACATGGGTTTCTGAGTCTGTCTGTTCATGGGAAATTCAATATGTCTCTTGAAATTTTGCTTTCCAAAATAAAAATATCTGCGCTCTTCTCTTTCGGTATATCTGTTGCAGCCTACTTGTTATGACTTTTAACAAAAAGAGCGATCTTGACCTCACATGCAAAAATCAGCAGCCAGGAGATGTTGCTGACTACTGAACCCTTATTATCAGTGTCACTTTCACCGAAATGGCCTATCTTGGCTCGTCGGGCACCCCAGCGTGGTGTAATGGTTAGCAAGCTTGTCTCGCTAGAACCTGTTACAACTGAGTAGTGAGTTCGATCCTCACTGGGTGCCCCATACTTTCGACCTAGTGCCACATCTAAGCAGCGCTTAGTAAATCAACTATCTTGGCCCGTCGGTTAGGATCAAAGTAGAGTATCTGTACTCAGATACTCACTGCCTGCTTGCTGGCGTGAAAGCAATGACCAGATAAGACTAGCTTTTGACCAACTTTGACAAGCAAAGACTATCTAAGATCAGCTTTGTACCCAGTTACTGTGTAGGCGGAGGCTGGGTAATCTTTGACCAGTGGCCTGAGCTCAGGTTCCTCACATTAAAAACTGATCTTGTGTCACAACTCGCTCCATTGGGGAAGTAGGGTAAATCTCATATCAAAGGGCAGTATCTGTTATCAGATTCTTATTTCCTGCTCGCCGGCCACCTGCAGCACTTGCCACTTGGTAGCAGATGGGTAGATTTGGAAGCAATGACGAGTTTTGTCAAGCTTTTGATCAGCTGAAACTAGCTATGACCAGCTAAGACAAGCTTTGTACCCATTGATTAGAACATTATTATTCACCATCATACCAGTCTGTTGGGGTGTTCTTCCAAGCTATGTAAGTACAAATATTACATACGCATATCTATTCAGTTGTTGTTACTATCAGGATTATGCTGTCTTTATGCGCCTCACTTGACAGATTTCCATGATGACATTGCTAAGAAGCTGTATGATAATATTTTGATTTCTCTCTCTTGGTTTGTGCATTTATTATTACATGCTGCGAAACAGCATATTTGGTGTCGGCTTTTATTAGCACACAAAAAATACAAAATTTAATTGATATTGTTAATTTAGAGTTAAAGGACTGGGTTACTGGTTTGGAGTAAATTTTAACTAAGCATAAATTGATCAATGGCAAAAAAGTATTGTGGTCATTGGGCAATTTTTTTAGGGGGAAGGGGTTGACTCATCCCTATGATCCCGGCTGTTAGGGGAAAAGTGTGTTTTTAGGTACCTCCACTCAGTTTCAGTGAATTTTTAAAAATAAAAAGGAATTCTTAGCTTTAATTGGGAGATAAATGATTGAATTTACTATTTCCAGTAAGCAAACTACTCTCTGATGTATTTAAAATAGAAATTATATTGAACAGAATCTCAACTTTTTTTAGAGTTTTCAAAAGTTTTTTTTTGTCCATTTTGATAAATTTGTAAACAAAAATTAATTCTTGATTTTAAAAATCTTGCAAAAAATAAAATACACATCCGTGACACATTAAATTTGCTAATTTTCCAAAAATAAAGTTAAATTAATCTGATTTGAAACAAATATTACTTGTTTATAGCATGAAATTTAGAATAAAGGTATTTCTTAATTAAAATCGTTAATGTTTTGAACCTGTGAAGTGAGGCTATATACTTATATATCAACTAATTGCTTTACTGTGAACTTACTTCTTAAGGTTGAAAGAAGAAATCATGTATTTTCTTAAAAATATAAGCCTTTTTTTTTCAAATTTAAAGTGGATCACTATTCTGATTAGTTAAATTGAACACACACACACATTTTTATGTCTTCTCACATCTATAAATAACAAATGTATTGTTTCTTATATTCAAATGAAAATAATTTTCACAATAATAAGCTAACGTTGGTTGATGACGTGGTAAAAATCTCGAAACATAGAAATTTCCATGTTGCAATGTAAGCTTCATTAATTTTAAATAAAAAAAAAACAAATTTAATTATATATATATTTCTCTCCTGTCTTGCTCAGGGGTTTGAATTATTTTTCTTTTTTTTCTTATGTCTTAATGTAAGATAATCAATAGTAGATACATCAATATATATTTTGTTTCATTTTAGACAGCATATCAATATAAATATTTTGCAGTAATGGTTCCACTCATTATATTATAAATTCTTTGAATAGGAAGCAACTTGACATTGAATTTAAAGAGCTTGTAAATGAGTTGTCATAAAGCATAAAAAAGTACTTGCTTTGTAAAATATTTGTGGGAAATCTTTTGAGAGCATCAGAAATAATGAATCCAGGAATTATTTTAAGATCATCTGGCTGTTTTACTGATAAGTGTGTACAGAAAAGTAGAATTTTTTGTTTAAAAAAAGTGGGGGATAAGTCTTTTTAATGTGATTTAGCTGTTCACATTCTTCTATCTACATAGTCCTAAATTAGTTCATTTTTCCATGTTAAGATGATTCTGTTTGTTCTCTGAATATGATTTCAATTCCCAACTTCAAATTGAGACTTTTATATAGATGCAGTGGATGGTACCAAACTCTGTCACCCATATACAACCACTTTCCCAGATCAATGTTTTAAAATGGCTTTATATAAGCAAAGTGTGTAGGTCTTAGCAAGGACCATCCTTCTTTGAATTTGGTGAACTGGTGTTACAGAATCACAAATATCACTATATGAGATAACAAAAAGCATATTACTTGAGCACTTTTGACAGTACAATAACTAAAATAGCACATGAAATTCAAAGAGAGAATAAGGACATAATCAAAAAGCTGACATCCCACACACCTCAAACAAAAGACAAGGAAGGAAACCTCCATCAATACTGAAAAATGTCTCAACACCTACTGGGCTTGAGAAACCTATTTTCATGAACATTTTTTTTTAAAAGAAAGGTTTTATGAATTACAACTGATAGTAGTACTAACTACTCAGTTAATGAATAATGAATGTTTCCTTTAAAGGAATTGGCTAATATTACTATTATCATTCATTACCTGGGATTGAACTTATGACCACCAGGTAAACTTAATAAGTTTTGGGCCATTGTTCTATAGAATAGAAAAAGACAATAGAGGACAGTCGGCAAAATGTTGTAACATAAGCTGTGAGAACAGAAATTTAAATAAATCTACCATCTGCCTGTGCATTGAATGTTGCTGCCATATCTGGTCAGGTGATTCTACTGTTCACCGAGATGTCCTTGACAAAATCCAATAGAGAATCTGTAATGTGATCAATCCCAGCTTGGCAGCTCAGATACAGTCACTTTCTCATCGGTGCAATGTGGCTTCCCTGTATCTGTTCTACAAATACTTTCATGGCTTCTGCTCCGATGAACTTAGCTCACTGGTGCCCCCTATATATGAATTTACTCAAGCCACAAGATTAGCAACTAGGTCCCACCGTTTTACTGTGAAACCAATAAAATGTAAATGCAAATTCTACACCATCAGCTTCTTTTCTCACACTTCTATTTACTTGCTTCCCCAACAGCTACAATCTCCAAGAATTTAAATGTAAAGTTAATAGTCATCTCCTATCTCACTAACCTGCATCCTCTCCCTCATGCTCCTTTCTTCATCCACTCCACTCTCATCAGTATTCTCATTCTTCTCTAACCCACTTCCTGACACCCACTATAACCTGTCACTCTTTTTCATAAATTTCCTCCTATGTAACCCCTTGCAAAACAGTGGCAGTAAAATGCCTTGCTTGGGGCAATATGATTATTAAAAAGAATTATTTAAAAAAATCACTATAATTATATCATTTGTCTAGTCTGTTTGATATAAATTTAAAATTATATTTAACATTAATTTTTATATAGTTTTAAAATTATATTTAATATATTTTTTTTTATATAGTTTTAAAATTAAATTTACATTTAAAATGTTTTATACAGCTTTAAAATTATATTTAATATTTTTTATTTTTATGTAGCTTTAAAACTATATTTGATATTTTTATATAGTTTTAAAATTAAATGTAATTTTTTTTTAGGTAGCTTTATGTTTAATATTTTTATATAGCATTAAATTATATTTAACTTTTTATTTTTATACAGCTAAAAAATTATATTTTTTAAATTTTTATATAGCTTTAAAAATATATTTATTATTTTTATTTGTACATGGCTTTAAAATTATATTTGGTATTTTTACATAGTTTTCAATTTTGATATTTTTATATAGCTTTAAAATTGTATTGAATATTTTTTATTTATATAGCTTTAAAATTATATTTAATATTTTTACTTTTTACTTCAAAATTATAGTTTGTCTATTTTATTTTGCTTCAATAGTATATTTAATGTTTGGAGACTTATTTTCATATAGCTTTAATGTGGGTGTTTTATTTGTTTCTTATTAGATTTGATATTTAAAATCTTTTAAATTTTTATGTAGCATTAAATATATATTGAATTTTTAAATATTTTAAACTTTTTATATCTTCAAAATTATATTTAATTATATTAAGTTATTTAGAGTAGAAGCAATGTGGTTCTACAGAAGGATGCTGCAAATATTGTGGACCAAGCATGTGAGCAATGATGAGGTTTTGGAAAGGATGGGAACAAAAAGGAAATTAATATTGAGCATCAGAAAGAGACAACTAAAGTTCTTGAGACATGCAATAAGGAAGGAGGGCTTGGAGAACCTAATACTAACAGGCCAGATAGAGAGAAAAAGAGACAGAGGAAAGCAGTGGATAACATATTTGAAGGGCCTGAGTAGGTAGATGACAGAATGGGGATTGTGTGGTGTTACAGAAGAAAGTGTGCTCGGAGCCACCAGGGATAGGGAGACGTGGAAGGCCATGATTGCCTACGTCCTGAAAAGATAAGGCACATAGAAGGAGTACCACTGTGTTATCATCCTAATTTTTACATTACTAATTGTAATCATCACATATTTTTGAAGCAACATTATTTAACCACAAGTAGCTATTTTCACATAAAATGAGATTTACACTTGATTCAAGTGAAGAGGATCATTAGGATTAATTTGCATCTCATAAGAGATTGATGATGAGATTATAAACTGGTTAACTCCGGCCTGCTCAGCCGCCATTGCCCACAGGAACCATTACTTCCGTCTATTCCGGAGACAGCCAACTGATCACAATAGGCGCCTGTTCACATCTGCTCGCAGTGAGTGCAAAAGAACCCTAAATGATGCCAAACAGTTGTTTGCTGAGAGAATGCAACAGCACATAGCTGACCACAAGTTCAGCTCCAAGGACTATTGGAGGATTTGTAAACGAGTGCTCAACAATAGGAAATCCTCAATACCTCCTTTAATCCATGGATTTGATGTTCTCATATCATCTGCGGACAAAGCTGAGTGCTTTGCCCACAGATTCTCATCCAACTCCACATTCGACTCATCCGGAGTGCACCCACCCGACTTCCCTATTAGAACTGAGGCCAAACTGCACGACGTATATATTACCCCGACAGTAGTATCCAGAGTAATTTCAAAACTCGACCCCCATAAGGCGTGTGGAGACGATGGAATCCCGGTGATAGTCCTTAAGAGGTGTGCCCCTGAACTTTCCCCTGTCCTCTCTAAACTGTTTAACTACTGCTTTCCTGCATGCTGGAAATTCTCCTCAGCCGTTCCTGTCTTTAAGAACTGTGGTGAACCCTCGGACCCATCCAACTATCGCCCTATCAGTCTTCTACCGATATTCGGGAAAGTATTCGAGGCTATAATCAATGCTGAAATAGTTCATCATCTCACCGCCCACAAACTGTTTTCCGACAGGCAATATGGATTCCGATTTGACAGGTCCACAGCCAACCTGCTAATAACTGTAACGGAGTACATGCTACAGGCCCTTGATGAGTCTGACGAGGCTCGCGCGGTTGCTCTGGACATCTCCAAGGCTTTCGACAGGGTTTGGCACCCTGGCCTCCTATGCAAACTATGCGGTTATGGTATTACCAGTCGCCTGCTTGACCTAATCCAATCTTTCTTAAATAACCGCAAAATGAAGGTCATTCTGAATGGGCGTGCCTCTTTGTCCTACAGCACGAATGCTGGTGTCCCACAAGGCTCTATCCTGGGCCCGACGCTCTTCCTTATTTTCATCAACGACCTCCCAGATGAGATCAAGTCCCAAGTAGGCATCTACGCAGATGACACTGCAATATACTCCCGCTCCAGTAAGAAACCTGTTGTGGCGGACAGACATAATCTCACTGCTGACCTTGAGCGGGATCTACACTCTGTGGTGAACTGGGGCAAGAAGTGGCTTGTCAACTTCAATTCCTCTAAGACCAAGCTGTTGTCTGTCAACCATTACAGGCAACCTCTTCTGCCTCCCATAAGCATGGACCAGATGATTCTCCCGGAGAGTAATACACTACGCCTCCTTGGACTTACCCTGTCCTCAGACCTCAAATGGAACCACTATATTGAATCCATAGCAAAATCTACTGCTAAGAAGATTGGGTCACTATGTCGATCCAGGATGTTTTTTCCACCTGAATCCATCCTGCATATATACAAGTCAACCATCCGTCCGTGCATGGAGTACTGCTGCCATTTATGGTCAGGTGCCCCTGTCGTTCTCCTCAGTGTTCTTGACAAGCTCCAAAGGAGAGTCTGTAATGTGATAGGTACCGATCTGGCGACTCGACTGCAGCCACTTTCCCATCATCGAAATGTGGCCTCCCTCTGTCTCTTCTATAAATACTTTCATGGCTTCTGCTCGGATGAGCTTAAGTCACTGATGCCTCCTCAACAGGTGTTTACCCGTGCAACCAGACTGGCAACTGGGTCCCACCCATTCACAGTCAGGTTAGCCAAATGCAGATGACAATTCTACTCCCGCAGCTTCCTCTCTCGCACTTCCCGCCTGTGGAACTCACTCCTGTATTCTTGCTTTCCTGATGGCTACGACCTCCAGAAATTTAAATGCAAAGTTAATACTCATCTACTAACCACTGGACTCTAGCTCTCTCCCCTCCCCTGTATAATCTTCCCTTTCTCTCCGCCCATGTATCTGTCATTGCACCTGCTTTCTCAGCTTTCTATTGTTCCTTTCTAACTAGCTTGTACTCCTCACTCTTTTCTAATTAATCTTTTTACATTGATGTAACCCCCTGCACATCAGTGGCGTTTCTGCCTTGCTCGGGGTGAAATGATTAAAAAAAAAAAAAGATTGATGTGAACACAGGAGTAAAGACAATTATGAAGGTAGAGAGAAAGTAAAAGAACAAGATACACAGAGTGATGTAGAAAGGATTGGAGACAAGTGGATAAGAGATGAAAATTGACTTTGCATTTAAATTCCTGGAGGTTATAGCCATCAGGAAAGCAAGTATATGGAAGGGAGTTCCACAAGTGGGAAGCATGAGAAAAGAAGCTGCTGGAATAGAATTTTCAATTTTATCAATCAGTCCAGGGTAAGGGTAATCCAGACCAAGTGGTAGGGGAATGTATTATTTCACTCTTTTTTATTTTCATACTCAAATTGCAACATCAGTTCAAGTATGATCATTAAAGTTAAGTAACATCAAGCCTGATTAGTACCTAGATGGGTAACCATTTAGGGAATACAAGGTGCTGTAAGCTTGGATTTGCTGGTAGTGTAACAGATAATGAGTTAGAAATTGGTGAGCTGAGTTCTAATTTTCATTGGGTTTGTTATATTCACTTACATGCAAATACCCTTGGAAATGGTATAAATCCACTTTTTCTCCTCTAGCTTTGGGTTAATTAGCAGGACTTGTGTCAGCAATTCTTTATTATCTCCAAAAAATTCTTACTATCTAAAAATATTTTTGTGTTTAAATAATTTGCAAGGGGTTGATAAACTGTAAAAAAATACTAATCAAGCAAACACAAATTGCATGTATATGGGTTAGATGTTCTTGAACTTTTCAGATATTATTATGTAATTAATAGAACTAGTTTTAACCTGTGAAAATTTCATGGTTTTATTTTAATATTCTGATGGATCGTAATTCTTCAGTTAATGATTGAATAAGCGCATGACAAATTCTATGACAATAAAATATCTATAGATACATAATTTATTATTTGAACTTAACAACTCATTGTGTACCTACCTATATACAGGAATGGAATGTTGCTGTCCTCTTACATATGTGGATACTATTGGAGTAGAGTAGAGTGATTATATTGACTAGTAGTTACTAGCAGTGTATTTACTTCATGCATCAGGTGATTCTTGTATTTGTGATCTACTATTATTCCTAACCTCCATTTTGGTGATTACTCACACAATAACTTTTTAGGGTTACAACACAACTTTAACAAAAGATTGCAACAATGATCATAAATATAAAGTTCTCTCTCTTCTTCATTGATTTCCTCCTTGCTTGCATTCATTCTCTATTATGTTTATGAATTGCTCGTCTCTTCTTGTTTTCTTCTCTGCCATTCTCTTGCTGTCTCTCTTTGTTGTCTTATTCTTTTTTCCCTGGAAATATGATGCATTTACACAATACATTTAATTTCATTCATTACAGTAAAAGTGTGACACATGTAGATACCTAGGTAGGTATTACTGTATTATAATATAAAGACAAAGACTTGAAATATTATTTAAAGCAAAGCACAAAAATGCTATAAGTACAATAATACTCTCTCTCTCCATTTTTTTTATAATAGATAATATATATTTTACAGTAATACTCTTTTTGCTTTATATTTCCTGTTCAACATTTTCTTTCATTTATGATGCCTGTTTGTGTGTACGCCGTCTGGCGTACTTATGTTTAATCTTTTATATCTGTGTTCACATCTCTTTCTAGAGTGTGATACATGTGATATTATATATAGATTATTTTTAAGGCTTTTAAAAAAATTATTTTTTTCATCTGTCATTGAATTGAAATATTCATGCAATTTGAATGAAAATGAAATAAACATTTGTGATACAAAGGTTGATTTCTTCTGAAACAAGACTAAATATATCTGATAAAACTTTAAAAATATATAGATTATTTTTAAGACTTTTAAAAAAAATATTTTTTTTATCAGTCATTGAATTGAAATATTCATGCAATTTGAATGAAAATGATATAAACATCTGTGTTGCAAGGGTTTATTTCTTCTGTTTAAAAACAAGTGTTGCATTTACATATGGTTTGTAACCCAAGAGCAAACAAGACTAAATATATCTGATAAAACTTTAAAAATAGTAAAGAACTGAGGAGATTTGTTTATTTTTAAATTTAATGGAGTCTCTTTGAAGTAATCACGGAACAAGAAATCAGAGTCAGTTTTGAATTCCAGTTGAATTCATTGCATTCATATATGCACAAATACCCTTGGGAAAGGCATTAATATATCTGATATATGCACAAATACCCTTGGGAAAAGGCATTAATATATCTGATAAAACTTTAAAAATAGTAAAGAACTGAGGAGATTTGTTTATTTTTAAATTTAATGGAGTCTCTTTGAAGTAATCACGGAACAAGAAATCAGAGTCAGTTTTGAATTCCAGTTGAATTCATTGCATTCATATATGCACAAATACCCTTGGGAAAGGCATTAATCCATTTTGTCTCTCCAGTTGTGAGTTAAATAGCAAGATAGATTGGGTTCTATAGCTTTGGTTGGCAACTAGCCTACCACAGATAGTTCTGACAACCTAGTGCTGGAAAATCTTCTACCCAGTCAGTCATGTATTTTTCAGCAATCATCATGTGCTTATCATATCATGCTGGTCTTTCATCAAATTGAATTATGTATTAGCATTCCTTTCTTAAAGGTCATTATGGGTATAAAATTGGATGTACTAATACCTTTAATTTATTAAATGTATAATCAAGTGAGGTTAATAGTAACACCTAAAAATGGAATAGGATACTAAAAACGTGGTAGGAGAAAAAAAACAAAACAGATTCATAATTTAAATATAAATGTACCCAAGCATGTATCACATACAGAAATTAACTAACCAACTGACTAGCCAGTAGGAGCAAACATATGTAATGAAGGAGCTCCATATTCTATTAGCTCAGAGAGTTCTTAAAGCCTAAATCCAGACCTGGCAACAACCCTAATAATTACATTAGAAAGAGAAAACTCAATTTGGGCAAAATTTAATTAATAGCAATGTGAATTATATTAGAAAGGAAACAAGTAATATAGTTGTTTAGTAATAGAAGTTCAGTATCCTTTACCCAGAAACCTTCCAAATCCAAAAGTTTTTCAGGTGCTGATATGACTTGACACAAATAAAAAAATTTCAGAAAGCTACATGGCTACCCATAGCATGATTATTGTGTTGCAACATTACAATAAAATGTTAATTTTTTTTCAGTTTTCATTACATTTAACTGTAATCAGAATACATGTTTTATTTTTATACAAATACTATACCTGTAAGTATTGTAACATTTTAATCACAACACAGCATCATTGGTAGAGACTCATAACTTACCAAATTTTCCACTCCACACAGTGATGTCACTGATGATATACCCTGTTCATTCACTTTCTTTCGCCTCATACAGAAGTAGTGTTCAATGTTGCATTTAGTTATATTTTGTGAATAATGATTATGTTTTTTTGTACCCGTACAGAAAATACAAAACATTTTTTTACACAAAATCTTAATTTCATCACTTAAAAATCTGTCTGAGCATTATATGACTAGCCTCATTACCTGTATTTGTATGTACACAAAGTTTATTAAATTTTATATAAAAGTACTTCCAGGGTATATGTATAAGCTGTGTTATGAAACATAAAGGGATATTGTGTCTTTGCTTGGGTTCTGTTCTGAAGCTGTCTCATTTTATAGATGCTATATACAAATTAAATAGTCTGTATGTCAAAATTCAAAAAATCCAAAGCCCTTCTGGTTCTGAGAATATTAGATTGTGGACTTTAAAACTGTATATAAAAGTATTTGTCTTTTTTTTTTCTTTTTAGATCAGTCATTGAATTATATATATATTTATATATATATAAACATACATATTACCCTATGTTTTGCACACAACTTTGAGTTTCATGAAATCTTCAGCAATCATCATGTGCTTATTATATCATGCTGATCTTTTATTAGTTTGAAATATATATTAGCATTCCTTTCTTAAAGACCATTATGAATATAAAATTGGATGTACTAATACCTTTAAATTATTAAATGTATAACCAAGTGAGGTTAAAAAGAAACCTAAAAATATAATAGGATACTAAAAATGTGGTAGAAAAAAAACAAATTTATGATTTAATTATAAATGTAAATAAAATAAGATATATACACACACACATATATATATATACTTATTTAGCTCCTTAGCTATATATATATATACAAAGAATTTGAATAAAATAACATTTAAATGAATATCTCTGTTACTAGGGCTAAGCTTTTGGTAACATGAAGAGTTTGGTTCCTTTAAAAATGTTTTTTATCATTCTTGTATTTACACAAAAAAGAACTTCCATTATTTTACTGCTGAAATAGCTATATAAATGAATAAGTTCCAGTGAGGAATTAGGTCTAAAAATGTTGGTTGGCAGTAAGGTCTCATCATTTTACAGTTACAATCGCTACATGTAACTGCAAGTTCTATGCTAATAGTATCTTCTTTCCCACTTCTCACTTGTGAAACTCTCTTCCAGCCTGCAGTTTTCTTGTCAACTTTGATCTTCAAACATTTAAATACATTGAATCCATAGCTAAATCTGCTGTTAGGAAGGTTGGTTCACTGTGTAGGACCAGGAAGTTTTTCTCATCTGAATCCATCTTGCACATATATAAATCTACTATCTGCCCATGCATTGAATACTGCTGTCACATCTCGTTGGGTGCCCCTGCTATTCATTTTAGGTTTCTTGACAAAATCCAATGAAGAATTTGCAATCTAATTGATCCCAACCTGGTAGATAAATTCCAATCACTTACTCACTGATGTAATATAACTTCCCTCTGTCTCTTCTACAAATACATTCATGGCTTCTGCTCCAATGAGCTTAGCTCCCTGGTGCCCCATCTGCATGAATTTACTTGGGCTACTAGACTAGCAAGTAGGTCAAACCCTTTTACAGTGAAACCAATCAAATGTAACTGCAACTTCTACTCTATCAGCTTCTTTGCTGGCAGTTCCCACTTGTGAAATTCCCTTCCATATACTTGCTTCTCTGACAGTTACAATCTCCAAGAATTTAAATGCAATGTCATTTGCCATCTCTTATCTTAGTGATTTGCACCCTTTCCCTGACAACTGTTGTATCATGTTCTTCTCCCTTTCTGCTCTACTCTCATGCAGCTCTCTTCACATCAGTGTTCTTATCCTTCTCTTACCCATTCTCTGACACCCCCTGTAACTTGTTCTTCTTTCTCCTAATTCTCTGCTTATTAACCCCTTGTGCACCGGTGGCAGTACTACCTTGCTTGCGGTAAAATGATTATATATATATAAAAAAAAGTCAATCTTCTGTCTTAATTGTTCTTTTATTGTCTCAGTAACCTCTTGTAACCTGATCTAAAAATATTTCTTAAAAAACATAGACAAAACATTTTATTGCCTTGTCTGGAGTAAAGTGATAAAAAAAACAAAACACTATTTTTTTTTTTTAAATCAAGCAATGAGAGAAACAGAAAAAAAACAAGTCAATAACATTTCCTGGAATTTTGTGATTCTTTTGTTTAAGAAAAGTACAAACATTTTTTGGTTAAAAAAAAGAATATACAGACGTTTTACATAAAAAGATATTTTTATTTTATTTTTGATTCTTAAACATACAGTTCTTTTATTTGGGATAAAGTCATTAGATTTTTTTCATTTTTATTACATTTTTTTTACAGTAAAGACAGATGCAATGAAAATGGTAATTAGTTTCAAAACTTAAAGAAAAATATCTTGAATATAACTCATTTCAAAATGAGCATTTTGATTATTTCTCCTTATCAAAATTTCCTTCTGAGACGTGCTTTTTCAGTTGAAAATTTTGTTCAGAAATGCATTTTTTTTAGTAGTTGAGAAAGTATTTTCTTTTTTTAATGTTTCTAATATTTTGGTAATCTGTAGAAATTATATGTGTGTGTGTATATGTATATATATATATATTTAAAATTTATGTATTTTGGAAGAAAATTCTTTTTTAGGCGTGTCAAATTAAATAAACTACAAACAGTGTGTCTGCTTATTTTTAATAAAATTTGTTCGTACTCACAGATAATCTTTCATGTATTACAATTGAAAGATATAAGAAATGTGCAGAAACTTTTACAGTTTGATTTTATTATCCATTTCTTGATGTTCCCAAATACTTTCAATCTTCTTCCAAGATTACTTTCATGGTTGTAAGTTGTGGTAACAAAAAATAACCACAAAACTGTATTGCTAAAAATTACTGTAAGTTTTTACATTTGAAACAAAAAGAAAAATTTACAGTAATTTTTAGCAACACAATTTTGCAGCTATTTTTTATATATCACAACTTAGAACCCTGAAGATGATCTCAAAAGGAGATTGAAAGTACTTGGGAACATCAAGAAATGGAGAATAAAATCAATTATAAAAGTTACAGTACATTTCTTACATCTTTCAATTATAATACATGAAAGATTATACATGAGTGCAAATGAATTTTATTAAAAATAAGCAGACATAATGTTTGAAATTTATTAAATCTGTCATCCTATATATATATATATATATATATATGCATATGCTTTATTATATAGTTTCATATATATTCTTTTGTTAAACAAGTTTTGTTAAAAAATATCAATTTTGTCACTTCAGACATTATCAAGAATTGTGTGTTTAAACAAACTAAACACACACTTCTTTATAATGACTAGTGACAACCAAAGTATTATGAATAGACAGATGTTGTCAGTATTGTTTAAGAAAAGATATAATTTTCATATTACTATAAAACTTGTATTTAGTGAGTATACATATTTGATGAAATATCTCTGATTTTTTTTTAAGTATGTCTTGAGCACATAATGAAGTAAGAGGGTTTGGAAAATTTGATGCTCACAGGACAGATTGAAGGCAAGAGAGACAAAGGGAAACAACCTACCTAGAAAGCTTTTGTTAACAAATTGTGGAATAAAGCTTAGGAACAATAAGAAAGAGACATAGTTTATTAAGAGCTACAAAGAACAGGAAATTGTGGAGAGCCATGATTGCCAATATCTTGAACGAACATGGAGCACAGAATTAGAAGAATTAGTTTTACCTACCTAAACAATGTACCTTTTAGCAGTAAAAGTTTGAATTTCTAGGTCAGTAGATACTAATTTCATAGTTTTAAAAAATCAGAATGGAAATTAGTCTTCTTAGTGAATTCTTTGCCAAATTAAAAAAATGAATTTATTATTATAAAAATAAATGAAGTAATCATAATTTTCTTTTTGTTTTACCATGATATTCCCTATAAATTAAATAAATTATAATTCACAATGAAGAAAATGTATCAGATAATCTGGGCCAATAATATGGCCAATATTTCTAACATGGTTTAAAAAAAATAATTTTTTTTTTTAATTGTTATGCAGCATTTCTAATTTTACAGAGTAGAGCAGGAGCCTAACTGAACATTGCCAGTGGCTTTTCCATACAGTGATTTCACTTTGTTATTAATCTGCAAGTTTTTTACGCAGCCAACATATGATTCTTTGGACATGACAAACGGATGAGTTTCTCCAGCTAAAAATTAGAAGGAAAAAAAGAACAATGTCAGTATGTACAGTGCTGTTGTAAAGTCAAATATTTAATAATTTTACTCACTGATAAAAAAATAACAATAAAATAAAAGAGGCTTTAATATTAATATTAATACCACTGAGTTCAATCCTGATCTTTGATTTCAAGCAAACTCTTCTTCAGAATTATACTTGAGTTTACAAGTTAATACTGGTCAGATTTGTACTCGAGTCTACAGGTAAACATTGGTCGGATTTGTTCTTGAGTCTACAGGTAAACAGCAATCAGATTTGTACTTGATTCTGGGTCTGCTTTGATTTAATACAACTTGTACTGTTATTCTGTTGTCCAAAATTGGTATTGTTTTATGGTTTTTAAAAAATTGACAGATTAAAAATATATATATTAATATATACAAATATATTAAAAATGTATATGTTAATTTATATCTATATAATAACCAGGAGAGATAAGTGGAAGGAAAAGACACAATTACTGCAAATGGCAAATTGAAAAAAAATCATTAAAAACTTAAAACAATTTTCTTAAAGTATATTTTCATTTTCAACCTTACTTTAAAATTTTCATTATTCTTCCTCCTCTTGCTTTAACATATTAGTATATATTATGGAAGATGAGGAAATTGAACCAAGAAGAGGCTTTATTTGGAATAGTTTAATACCTTTGGGTTCAAATCTAGTCTTTGGTTTAAGTCAAACTTCTTCAGAATTTTACTCAATACTACAGGTAAAAATCAGCCAGGTCTGTGCTCGAGTCTAAAGGTAAGCATCAGCTGGTTTTGTATTAGAGTCTGTTGGATCTAAAAGTTGCTTTGCTTGAGTAAATTGGACCTAGAATAGGCTTTCCTTGGGTGAGTTTTGTCTAGAATTTCAAGTTACTAAAAAACCAAAACATTAACATAAAGAATCATGTCTTATTTTTAAATAGACTTGTCAGATTGAGACTTTCATATTAATTGTGTCTAACCCATTCAGAAATGTCTGAACTGGCCGGTGTATAGACACTTTTGCAAATTCAAGCAACTGCTTTAGTTTCCTTTCTTTCACCATACAGCCAGTTTTAGATCCACTGGAGTGATAGGATTTAATCATTTTCTATTTTTTTCTTAGATTAGGTCATTTGCAGTGGTGTACAGTAATATGAATCTATTTTCAGGGTATATGATGAAATCTGTTTAGTCTTCAAAAATATTGTCTAATTCGTGATTGCATCAGATTTTTATCACATCCAGACACTATTGTCTTAACTTTTGATTAGTTGTCCTGTGGGCATTGTCTGCAATGGACATTATTCCAAGGAAGCATACAAAAAATTGTAACACTGCATGAACACACTGGCAAGCCTTACAGAGAAATTACAGACATTGTTAGTGTCAGTCTTTCAACTGTCAGTTGTGTCATCAAAGCAAAGAAAGAAATTGGATCCATTAGTCCAAAATGTAAAGGAAAATGTGGTCAGAAGAGAAAAACAAATGCCAAGAGATGATGTATAAGTGGTCTAAGAAGGTGTGAAAGATCCTAAGAAAACATTCATTTTGGTCTATTGCACAAGGATGTACCATAAAATGAATGTTTCTTGGTCTATGGCAGAAGTTTTTTGAGTCTATAGGTAGATCATTTTTCTCAGTCTGAATTAAATTAAGATTTCTTGGTTTAAATTAAATTAATACTAAATGAAAATTCATAAAAATAAAAGAATAAAAAAAAACAACATAAAATTGGCATATGCAATTCACTTACCTGGAATTCCTCCAATGTATAATGGATCCTCTGTTTTTGCAAATGAAACACCTAAAGTTCCAGCAGCTGGACCATATGTGACATCATCAACATCTAATTTGCCAATAGTTTTATATTTATAAACTGTAAATAACAAAAACAGAATTTATAAAATGTTAGTAACACATTTCACATTAATACAACTTAGTTACCTAGGTAAATATAAAAATTTTATTCACTGTAATGATTAATTTCACAATCAGTACTAAAAGCATAAATTTGTTGGAAATTATTTTAAGATGAAAGGATTGGTAAATTATTTAAGATAAAAATTTTTGCTAATGGATTTATATAAGTTTTGGCAAACTTTTGTGTCAAAAAGGTGGTCTTTTTCCTTGAAACCACGATTATTCTATCTTTGTTTTAAAAAGGGATTATTAGAATGGTAATGAAACCTAAACACATGGTGAAAGTGAATTTATATATGTTCTTAAAAAAAAAAACAACTTTTATTAGCATGTTAATATATATATATATATATATATATATATATAAAACACATCACTTAATAAATCCTAGGCCTAACTAATAAAACAACAACTTTTAGGCAAAATTCGACTTTATTAATTATCATAGTCTCCTACACTGATACCAATGATTCTCTAAAACATTTGATGCCTTTTGTGTAGAATGAATTTTGTCTTTAGTCTCAAAATATGCCTCAGTTCTTGATATCACTTCTTTATTGGACCTAAATCTCTTTCCATAAAGCATTCTTTTGAGGCCTGCAAACAGCCAGTAGTCGCTTGGGGCCAGCTCTGGAGAACAGGGTGGATGCAGAAGTGATTCGAAATGTAGTTTATGTGGTTTTGCCATTTTTGTGATCGACTTGTGACACAGTGCATTGCTTTTTCTTCTTCATTTGTGGCCATTTTTTGGCAATTTCTTTTTTTCAAATGCACCAGTAATGCTATATAATATTTGCTTTCGATGGTTCTTCCTTTCTCAAGGTAATTGATGAACAAAATATCTTGCGCATCCCAAAATAAGGAGGCCTAAATCTTGCCTGCTGATGTTTGATTCTTGGTTGCTTTGAATGGCTTTCACCTGCTGATCGCCATTCAGCTGACTGCTGATTTTACTCCAGAGTGAAGTGGTGGATCCATGTTTCATCTATTGTCACATATTTACACAAAAACTCCTCCTTGTTGCAAACAATGCTCTGAATTGTTGACAGGTTGTTTTTGATCAACTTTGAGCAAATGTGGCACCCACATTGCACATAGCTTTCACATTGACAATTTTTCATGCTAAATGTTGAATACACTGCTTTCTGATACCTGCTATCTCATGCAACTTCAATTTATGATCGGCCAAAATAGTTTGTGGAGTGTTTTGGTATTTTCTGGGACAACTGCTGATTTTCTGCATCATTTGTGTCTGTATGATTGCATTTAAAGTCAGTATACCACCTCTTAACCATTGTTTCCAATGGTGTAGAGTCTAAATAACAGTATTTTTTTCATCATAAAACAATGCTTTATCAACACATGAAATTCAGATTTTTCCATTGTTTTGAAAATTTGCAACAGTAACTTCACTTAAATCACTGTAATTTGTAAACTAATAATCGAATTGGGCCCAAATTTTGTCACATTCCATTTAAAGGTTAGTACTTCATAAAAAATCATATGGATTCTTTTTTATTACTGGTGCCATCAATATGTCAGGCTTGGAACTTATTGAGTGATATGTTTTATATATATATATACATACACACACACACACACATTGTCCTACATCATTGACACGACTTGAAGTTTCATGTGTTATGCAATCATAAAGAGCATTTTTCAAACTGTTTAATAGATTTGAATTTAAGTTCACTTGATGTTCATGGGAGTTAAATTTTATTAAGTTAGGCTTTTTTAATAACAAGAGTAACAGCATAATAATTATACTATACATGTGTAACCTGATATGTATATTTAATAATTCACATAACTATATATATATATATATGTGTGTGTGTGTGTGTGTGTTTAAAATAACTGGCCATATATTCTTTTGGTAATACAATCAACTATAAATTTGTATATTAAAATAATTGACAATAAATCTTTTTAGCAAAACCATTTGTAATGTAATCAATATAAATATTCATTTTAAAATTTTTAATATATATCATTGCAACTTGTTTATCTATAAAAAAATACATAATAACTTTTATAAATTATTCATATTTTCCAGTTATAATATCTTACCTATTTATAAGTCTACCATTCATCTATGCAATGAATATTGCTGCTACATCTGGTTTGGTGCTTTTGTACATTTAGAGGTTCTTGATAAAATACATAGAAGAATCTGCAATGTTACTGACCATGACCTGGCATCTCAGCTTTAGTCCTTTTCCTACCATGATAACTCATTCTTGTGCCTTTTCTATAAATCCTTAATATCAAGTTTTATCTTCTGCTTTCTTAATTCTTGTTCTTTTATTATGCTCTCTCTCCTTAAAAATTTTCTCACACTCAGTAACTTCTTGCATCTTAATAGCTTTATTGCTTGGGGTGAAATGACTATATATATATATAAACACACACTGGAGGTGCAGATAAAAT
Source organism: Ascarosepion bandense (assembly GCA_037127315.1). Taxonomy (NCBI): domain Eukaryota; kingdom Metazoa; phylum Mollusca; class Cephalopoda; order Sepiida; family Sepiidae; genus Ascarosepion; species Ascarosepion bandense. The sequence goes on from JBBBDQ010000848.1 coordinate 1,611,003, forward strand.
ATAGAACCCTAATAGATAGAATAATTTGGAAAATTTGATTAAACTGTCAAAAGCTTGTTTATTTTTATGTTTGTTGATTCAATAGTAGTAGTACTTCATTTTTTGCCAAAAATGTTTTTTTTACAGATATTATTTATCAAAATCAGCAGTTAGGACTACTTAGGAATTTTAAGTGATCAGTTTTATCCTGTGAACTGAATGATCAGTTTCATTCAGGAACTGTTTCCAAAGGGAAATGCCATCTTTTAGGGTGATAATGCACCCATTCATATTGCTAAAGTTATAGCTGAATGGCACAAGGAACATTCTAGTGAAGCAGGACATCTTATCTGGCCACCTTAGTTCCTAAATTTCAACATCATTGAACATTTATGAAAAACAAGTGAGGAATTAATATCAGTATGGGACAAGACTGTCTTTGGCAGTAATTACAGCTCAAATTCTGTGTGGGATGAACTTGTACAAAGTTTGAGTTCTTTCTTTTTATCCATTATTCAGCTTAAACAGTCTCCAATTCTTTCAGTGATGATAGTGAAGGATATTGACTTCTCACTTATTTAGTATTATTAGCATCCTATTTAGATATTCCACAGTTCCTATTTCATCAACAGACCTTCTTAAGAAATTTCCAGAAAAAAAAAACACTTCTACAAAGATATCATCACCAGACGAAACACATATGGCACATTCAATTTTGGCATTTCCCCATCATCAAATGTTACATAATGTAGAAAATCTAATCACTACCTTATCCTGACCTCTTAAATTCACTTACCCCCACCCTCTAACCTCATTCCCCATCCAAAAGACTTAACTTTCTATTGATTAATCAATTTTTACATCTAAATATTACTGTAATATTTTTATTATAAGCAATTGTAATAAAAACATTTTACATCACTTTACAAAAGCTTTCATGTTTCAGTACTCTGAAATGTACTTTGTACTTTGTCAGGCAATGGTTGGTAACTGGTAATAAAAATGATTTATTTATGGAAATTTAAAAACAATTCATTACCTTTTTTTCTGATAGTTAAAGGGCATAAGGTCAATTAAAAATGTACATGTGGGTCTATCTTGATTAACTGATTAAAAGTCAGATCTATGGTACATAGGAAAATAAGATTAGAGGTTGGAGATCAGTGAGTTATTTTAATAGGTTACTATAAACTGGGGCTTAGGCTTGTCATCATTGGCAGTTGTGGATGATGATATGGCCACAATAAAAGTGTCGTGTGTAGCCGAATATAGCATTCTTTTTATAGAACTTTTTTCTGGAAGTTTCTTAAGAGGGTCTGTTAATGAAATAGGAACTGTAGAATATTTATATAGGATACTAATAATACTAAATAGATGGCAAAACAGTAATATATAAGTAATTATCCATAGGTGGTGGACCATTATATATCAATGAAATAATGGCTATAAAATTGTAGTATGTAATTGTTTTTTATAATAAAAATTTTTAAAACTATATTTTAAGGTAACCAATAAACTGTGTTGGCATGCCACTGTTAATTCATTTTTTTGGTTGATCAGTGTTTTTGTTAGCAAACTTGATTATTTGAAATTTTTCCTAAAATCTTTACAAGTCCTAGTTTTTTCAAAATATTTTCCATTTTATTGTATGTTTTTTTAACTTCTTTTAAATACCAAAAGTATTTAGGAGATGTTGAAAGATAATACATGTTGATCAAGTTTTAAAGGAATTCTTAGTGCTACCAATATAAATCCAATAGTTAAAAAAAATTAGTTTCTATTATAACTGCTTATAATAAACATTTTAAATTGCTCTGTTATTTTGAGCACTTTTAAAAACTAAATGCTATGAGCTGTGGATTTTTACATTATTTGTTCTTACTCTTACACTTTACTATCTACTTTATCCATCTACCTTGCTTTTAACAGTTTCAGGTTAGCTTTTGGCTTGTTGCAGCATATATCAACCTATTCTGCCATCCTAGAGAGAGTATTAGGCTGGTAGATTTTATATATCAAATCTCATTGCATTATGTAATCATGTAGAAGTTACTTTTTTATTATACATGAGTTCATATGTAAACATTAGGTAGATTTATACTGAATCCTAAGTAAACATTGATTAAGATCATAATTGAGGCATAGGTAAATCTTGATCAGGTTTATTCTTGAGACCATAGTTAGACCCTTGTGGGTTTTATACTTGAGTCACTGGATGAAGATTGGTTGGGTTTATACTTGAGTTAATAAATAATCATTGGCACATTTTATACTTAAATCAATAGTTTGCCAAACAGTTACAATAAATTTGGATATATGAAACACAGTATTTTTGAGAAAGTTTAATATAATTAAAAGTGAAGATGATATATTTGAAAAACTTGTCAAACACCATATAGTCATTGTTTAAGTGTTGAAAAGTCTCTTACCTTTTATTTTGTGCCACTGCCCATCACAAATCTGATATTTCAGTTTGGGTGTGCTCCTGACAGTAAAAGGACCTGCTCCATTGTTAAATGTGGCAGAGACCTGCAATGTATCAAAATAATATTTAAAGTTTCTTATACTGAGCTGTTGCTCTCTTTGTTGACAACAGGAATTATGAAAGTCTGAAAAGTTTACATTTAAATTTGTGTAAAGTTGATGAACAGGAGTCAATAAAAATTCCTTTATCACAGCCATTTTTTAAAATGCAAATGGATGATATTCAGAAAATATCCATCAGTGAATTTCTTATTTGGTAATTTCATTTTGAGGCAAGCGAAATGGAGGTTTTATTGGTTATTCAGATTATTTGATAGTTATAGAAACATTGGTTTGATCAACTAGTGAGAGAGAAACATTACATGTTCTCATCTTTTGAGAAAAGAAGAATCACTTTTCTCATCTGTTGAGAGATAAGGCATTACTTTTCTAATCTGTTGAGAAAAATGCATTACTTTACTCATCTGTTGAAAAATATGCATTACTTTTACATCTGCTGAGAAAAAAAACATTATTTTTTTCATGTTGAGAAAAAAATTATTACTTTTGTCATCTGGCAAGAAATACAGATATAGTAAATATTTTTTTTTATTATGCAGTGATATGTTTAAAAAGCTATTGCAATAAAATGTCTAGCTTATTATATGAAGAGTAATTTGAACCCATGTCCATATCCTGGTTGTCATACAACATTTTGTCCGTTATATTTTCCAACCTTATTCAGGTGACTAATATCCATTAATGGTCTTGGAATTTCAAACATAACCTTTCATTCATTTCCATATGGCCTGTTCTCATTTAGTAGTCTAAGAATCAATACAAACAAATTAGTTTGAATAAATTTGTCTTTGATGATGAGAATTTTTGATTTCTGAAATTCTATCCTGATTTCTGCCAGATGGCTCATTTTCTCTGATAAGACTTTCAAACTCTAGACCAGTTGACATTAATGGTACTGCTTAAATAAAACAGATATCTACTCAAACACATGTACTCACTAAATGTTTATTGCAAAAATAAATTAATTTATTGATTAAAAGCTCTTCTTTGTTTCTAATGAAATTTTCATGTTTCTTTATACTTTACTTAATGTTTGGAAGGCAACTTTTGGTAGTTTTTTTGGATTTTGATGTTTCTTTTTTTTCAGATTTTTGGCAGTTACAACACTTCCCAGATATACTAATTTTTGTATTTTTGTTTTTAATGAAGTTTTGAAGTTTACCTCAAACAAAGCAATAAAGCCACTAAAACACAAGGGGTTACTGGGTGTTGGTTGGTTGGTTGCATTTTATGGCATCAACCACAGTGGGCCATTTAATGCCAAAATTAGTTTATATATATATATATATATATATATATATATATATAGGACTTGGAAAGGTCGATAGGCTATATAAGCTAGAGCTTATTTGCTTGCACACTGCAAAATAATTCCAGGTATTACTGTCTAAGACAAGGATTTCCATTTAATATAGACAAGTTGTTTGCACAATGTTAAAAGGTAGCATATATTGATTACACATCAGTCTACATCCTTGATAAGAGACCAATTCTTTTCAGGAATTTTATTATATGACTTCGATTAATTTTGGTAAATAGTTCCTTTGTGCACTTAATGTTGTAGAACTTTCTTCAAATGTATGTAAGGCTTGTGCATTCTATCAGTATATGTTTACTGTGTATTGGTTTCCACAGGAACATTTAAGAGGAGGCTTTCTTTCTAGTATGAAGGAGTGAGTCAGTCTAGTGTGTCCAATGCATAGCCGAGTAAAGGTGGTTTCTTCTCTTGTATTATTAAGATTCGGTTTCCTTTCTTTTAAAGTAGGTTCTATTTGGTAGAGCTTGTTGTGGGTATTTTTGTCCCATAGTTGTTGTCAATTATTGTATCATTTTCTTGATTTTATGTTTCAGGTCAGTATATGGGATTTTGAAGTTTTGGTTTGATATCATGTTAGGTGCAGATTTTGTTAAAGAATTGGCTTTCTCATTTCCCTGAATTCCAATATGACTTGGGATTCAGCAAAATATCACCTTTTTATGTAGTTGATTTTGTTTAAAAGCTTGACAACTAAATGGTTATCCAGTTTTGTAATTTTATGGATTGTAGGACAGAGATGGAGTCAGTATGAATGATGAATTTTTTAAGTTGTTTGTGCAAACCATCTTAATTGATAATTTTATTGCATAGATTTCTGCAGTAAATATGGAGGCTTCCTTTGGAAGGCATTTTTTCATCATTTTCTTATTGAAGACTGCTCTACATCCGGTTCTTTTGCTGTTTTTGGCGCCATCTGTGTAAATTTGCAAGTAATTTGGGTATTTTCCCTGAATATTGAATAGGCTTTCTTGGTAGTTTAATGGGTGGATTTTATTTTTAGGGAGCTTGTTTAAATCAAGAATAACCACAGCTGCTTAAGTAGCAAGGGTGGTGAGTTTAGTTGAAAAAATCATGGATGTTTGGGGTTGAAAATGCAATTATCAGCTGGATTGGCTGGTTGTGATTTGATTTTACTGTAGTACTGCAGACCTAATTTTTGGAATCTAAGTTTTAGTGGAGGTTCGTAGGATTCAGAATAAAGGCTGTCTACTGGGGATGTGCGAAATACCCCTAAGACAAAACTGAACCCTTTATGGTGGACTGTATTTAATGTTTTCAGGTAGAATTTTCTGGTTACCCCATATATGTAACAACTATAATCAAGTTTTGATCGGATTAATGTTCTATATATTTTTAATAGGATTTTCTGATCTGCACCCCAATTTTTATGGTCTATTACATAAAGTAGTTTTAGGGTTTTGTTGCATTTCTCTTTCAGATATTGTAAATGTGGAATAAAAGTTAGTTTTTTTGTCAAAAGTGACTCCCAAGAATTTATACTGGTCAACTACCAGAATTTCAGTTCTGTCTAGCTTCAGTGTTGGGTTGCTATGCATTTTCCTTAATTGACAAAAATGCATGCATTGTGTTTTTTTTTCTTTTTAGAGATCTTGAAGCCATTTATGGTAGCACATTTGTTTATTTTATTGATGCCCTGTTGTAGTTGACGTTCTACTGTATGCATATATCTGGATGTGGAGGTGATACAGAAGTCATCAACATACAAATAGTTATCAACTCCAGGATTCAGGATGCTATTAATTTTGACCTTGAAGAGGGTTACTGACAGTATACTCCCCTGAGGGACACTCTCTTCTTGATTTTGAATGTAAGACAGGGTTGAACCAATTCGTACTCAGAATTTCTTGCCTGAAAGAAAAGATTTTATGAAGTTTGGTAGTCTGCCTTTCAATTCCATGTCATGTAGGTCTTTCATGATCCCATACCTCCAAGTGGTCTTGTATGCCTTTTCCAGATCACATAAAACGGCTAGAAGGTGTTGCTTTTGAACATTTGCATCCCTTATAGAGGTTACCAACTTGACCACATGATCCATTGTAGATCTTTGGTTTCTGAAGCCGCATTGAGAGTTGGTGAAAAGATTATTTGATTCAATGTACCAAATTAACCTCTTATTCACCATACATTCCATAGTTTTGCACAGACAACTGGTCAGTGCTATGGATGATAATTTGTTGGATAGAGATTAATTTTCCCCGGTTTATGTAAGTGGATGATGGTGTGGAGTTTCCACGATTCTGAGATATTACTATTTTTCCAGATACAATTAAATGTATTTAATAGGTAGTCTAGTGATTTTGGAGGTAGTTGCATAAGAAATTCATAATGGATTTCATCAGGGCCAACTGCAGTATTGTAAAATTTTTATATGACTTCTTTTAGTTCTGGTAATGTAAAGAATCCATTATAGTTTTCAGTGTTGTCTGAATTGAAATTTAGCTTCTGTTTTTCTGTTTTGCCTTTGTAGTTGTAAAATTCTGTGTTAATGTTGTCAGAGGAGGAGTTTGCCAAGAAGGTCTCAGCCAGTGTATCAGCAATATCTTTAATATTTGTGACCTCTTCATTATTTTTAATGAGGTGTTTGATTGTAGTAGGTTAGTTTTTCCCAGCAATTTTCCGGATCATTTTCCAAACTGTGATAGTTTTGGTAGAAGAATTAATTTGATTTACATAGTTTTGCCAACTAGTCTTTTTGAGGTATATTTTGAAATTTTCAGAGTCTCAGAAAATTAATTCATCCTTAGGATAAATTAATGAAAATAGGTGAAACATGTTGAAACCACTTGGTATGAATAGAAAACACTTAGATATTAAAAAAATTTTAGGGTCTTCAATATTTTCTGGGGGTTTGAATATCTCGAAAATGCAATAGATTTATTACGTAAATTTTGAAAATTTCAAACTTTCAGAAAATTAATTTATCTTTCAGATAAATTAATAAAAATTGTTATATCATGTTGATAACATTAGGTAACAATCGGAAAAGCTTAGATTTTAAAAAAATTTTTGCGGTTTCGATACTTTACAGAAGTTTAAAAACTGAAAATTACGTTGAAAAACTATGCGAAATCAGCTAAAAAGTGATACTTTTTGAGGTATATTTTGAAATATTCAGAGTCTCAGAAAATTAATTCATCCTTAGGATAAATTAATGAAAATAGGTGAAACATGTTGAAACCACTTGGTATGAATAGAAAACACTTAGATATTAAAAAAATTTTAGGGTCTTCAATATTTTCTGGGAGTTTGAATATCTCGAAAATGCAATAGATTTATTACGTAAATTTTGAAAATTTCAAACTTTCAAAAAATTAATTTATCTTTCAGATAAATTATTAAAAATTGTTATATCATGTTGATAACATTAGGTAACATTAGGAAACGCTTAGATTTTAAAAAAATTTTGGACGTTTCGATACTTTACAGAAGTTTAAAAACTTTGAAAATTACGTTGAAAAACTATGCGAAATCAGCTAAAAAGTGATACTTTTTGAGGTATATTTTGAAATATTCAGAGTCTCAGAAAATTAGTTCATCGTTAGGATAAATTAATGAAAATAGGTGAAACATGTTGAAACCACTTGGTATGAATAGAAAACACTTAGATATTAAAAAATTTTAGGGTCTTCAATATTTTCTGGGAGTTTGAATATGTCGAAAATGCAATAGATTTATAACGTAAATTTTGAAAATTTCAAACTTTCAGAAAATTAATTTATCTTTCAGATAAATTAATAAAAATCGTTATATCATGTTGATAACATTAGGTAACAATAGGAAACGCTTAGATTTTAAAAAAATTTTGGACGTTTCGATACTTTACAGAAGTTTAAAAACTTTGAAAATTATGTTGAAAAACTATGCGAAATCAGCTAAAAAGTGATACTTTTTGAGGTATATTTTGAAATTTTCAGTGTCTCAGAAAATTAATTCATCCTTAGGATAAATTAATGAAAATAGGTGAAACATGTTGAAACCACTTGATAAATCTATTGCATTTTCGAGATATTCAAACTCCCAGAAAATATTGAAGACCCTAATATTTTTTTAATATCTAAGTGTTTTCTATTCATACCACGTGGTTTCAACATGTTTCACCTATTTTCATTAATTTATCCTAACGATGAATTAATTTTCTGAGACTCTGAAAATTTCAAAATATACCTCAAAAATATCACTTTTTAGCTGATTTCGCATAGTTTTTCAACGTAATTTTCAAAGTTTTTAAACTTCTGTAAAGTATCGAAACGTCCAAAATTTTTTTAAAATCTAAGCGTTTCCTATTGTTACCTAATGTTATCAACATGATATAACAATTTTTATTAATTTATCTGAAAGATAAATTAATTTTCTGAAAGTTTGAAATTTTCAAAATTTACGTAATAAATCTATTGCATTTTCGAGATATTCAAACTCCCAGAAAATATTGAAGACCCTAAAATTTTTTTAATATCTAAGTGTTTTCTATTCATACCAAGTGGTTTCAACATGTTTCACCTATTTTTATAATATTTCTCTTCTCAAACTGTTGCAAGATCTTGTGTAGACTGGATGGTCAATACCACAGTTAGCACATTTATTGGGAAATTCACATTTATTCATGTGATGGTCAGGATCTTTTCGGCCACATTTCCCACACACCTCTCATCCTCTACAAGTGTCTTGATGATGTCCATATTTTTGACATTTATAACATGTTAAAGGGTTAGGTACAAAATGCTCGAAATGGTAGACTTATAGACATGTAAGATAGATTCTGGGGAAAAGATTTGTTTAGCATAGCCCAGTGAACCTATTTTCTTAGCAGATGACTTTAATTTTGGTATCTTTAATTTGTAATCTGCATGCTGGACAATATTTATTTTCAAAGGTGATGATTAGAACTGAAATAAAACAAACATTTGAAAATGAATTTATAAATTTTCTTTGTTTTTCAGAGTTGACAACAAAAATAATAAATATAGATTTGAATACTTTATTGATTGAGTGCTATGATGAAAATCAACAATAGTAAGAATGTGTCGTTTTTGTATAAGAAATTCTGTGGTATTATTTTTTGTTAGTAATCATGGCTAGCTAAGTTTAAGATTGAAGACAAGCCTTTTCCCATTGGGTCAGTAATTGTGGCTAGCTAAGTTTAAGATGAGACAGATTGGAGACCAGCATTCCCCTAACCCCTCTATTGGCTCTGTGCCACATTTTTATATTTTTCAAAAAATATATTACTTTCTTCTCTGGTACATAGACTTTATGAATTTAAGTGCAGTACCAGATTGGTGACAATGTCTCATTCTATTACTAAAATGAATAAATGTAATCGTAAATTCTATGCTAACAGTTTCTTCTATCACACTTTTCATTTGTTTGATGTTGAAAAATTTAAATATAATGTCAACCTTTTATCTGCTTAATTTTTGTTCTTTTATTGTTTTCCTGCTTTAATAGTGTTTTTTTTTCATATTCGCTACCACTCGAAAATCCCTTGCATCTTAGTGGCTTTATTACCTTGCTTGGGTAAAATGATAAAAAAAAACAAAAATTGAAAAGTCATGCCAAATATCAGAAAAATAACTTACTGCACCATTAACCAACTCTAGTAAGAAAAAGTTGTCTTTGTCAGCAAACACTGATGCCAAAATTCCATTTATGGTTCGAGGTTTGACATTCAGTGACAACTCCATGTCTGATCCAACAGTGAAGTTTTCCTCTGTAGAAAAAAAATGAAAATAAATCAGAAACATGTGAAAGAAACCAAAAAAGTAATGTAAATTATACAATACAAGAAGTTTTCATTCCCAACTATTACTTGTGAAAATTGGCTATTAAATCAAGAGTTTAATGTCAAACATTTCAGGAGATACACTAGTTTCCTCTTATCTATGGACTTAAAACTGCATATATATATATATATATATATATATATATCCAGATGAAGAGAATCAAAATGTTTACAATACAGAGATCTCTGGCATTTACTTTAAAAAAGTACTCAAAAGTGGGGAAGACAGAAATTTTGATCATATTTAATTTCATTCAGTAATGAATTAGAACACTTTAACTACTGGTGTATGTTTACATGGTATATCACATGCTAAATGTCTGCTTCCTTCTACTGAGTGCCCATAGATGTATGTCAATTTGGTTGGGTTTCAATTTGGGTAAAAAACAATCAAATATCTAACCATACTGATGAGCTGTGATACAGTGAAACAGATCTGTCTGCGGATGATATATATATATATATATATAGAGAGAGAGAGAGAGAGGGGAAAACTTAATGCATAATTAAACAGTTATAAATCCAGAGTTTATTTTGGCCATTGTAAAATATAAAAAACTGCATTTTCAAACCTGTGCTCTGGATAATATCCACTGAACTTTCTATTTTTATCTATTTAATATTTTATATTAATTAGATAATTTTTTGGATTATCATTTCCGTTTTTGCAGGTTTGTTATTATTTCTTCTTCTTCTTCTTCTTCTCTCTCTCTCTTATATATATATAAGGGCATGCATTTAGAATGTTCACTTTCTGACCATGATCCTGTTTTTGAATCTCACCCTGGTCAATTTGTCAGGAAGGTGACTTTTTGATGTTATCAGTCTGGAGGAGGCAAACCCAGCATGCGGCACCTTTGAAAAGTGTCTGAAATCCATAACATAGGTTGAGTCTAGCTTTGTGAGTAAAATTGAGTAAACAGATCCCTTTGAGGAGCTGTCAATGGTTGTGCTAACTTGAAGTCACAAGTCATCACGAATGAGGGTTTGAGTGTCATGGCCTTGTTCAGGTTGTTACTGTAACTAAGGTCTGCTCAACATAGTTTCTGTATAAACCACTGCTAGGCTTAGTGGATGTTGAACTTGATGTCCTCTAAAAAAAAAGACAGATATTGACTATGTAGATGACCTAAGCTATCACTGCAGATGTCATTACCAATGCTACAGTTCTTCTACATCATCTAGAAAATGCTACAAATGATGTTGAACTCTGTCATTTTCTCTAGAACTGAATTCATAAACTTCAACCGCTGAAACACTGTACAAACTGCTCCGATGAATCAATAAAATCTGCTGAATTTTACATAGGTAAATCCTGGATGACCTTGAATAAAATAGATGTAATCTTGAAATCTGATCTACCAGAAAACCTCAAACAAAGATTTTTCAAGCCACTGTAGAAGTGTTGTAAATGCATAGTGCCACCACTTGGACATTAACTAAAATCCTAGAGTCTAAGATTGATGGAACCTACACTCAGATGATGAGAGTTATACTTAACATCTCTTGGAAACAACATCACAGCTGTATGAACCCATCCCTGATATTTCTACAATCTTATACAAATTTAGAATGCGGTTTGCAGGATTCTGCTAGCAAGTAAAACAAAACTTGCATGTGATCTACTGTTCTGGACGTCTAGACATAGTGCAAAATGGGCTAGTTGCCCAGCAACCACCAACATTGACCAGCTATATTATGACACAGAATGCTACCAAATGACCTTCCAACCTTGATGCAGGACTGTGATTGTTGGCATATATAATCATGAATGTCCAAGATCACTTGACCAAATAATAAATATATATGTAAATAATTAGAAATATTTAGTAAAAATGGTACATATTATTCATGAAGTTTTCATGTAATTGTCTGTCAGTAGTTTTACCAGTTAACCATCAGTCATCAAAAGGACTTTTTAATTGAACACCAAGGTTGAAATGAAACAGGACTGTTGTTGGATCATCCATTGACCAATTAGATATGAGTTACAGCAATACTGTTAGAAAGACCTTTGGATTGGTCGCATACATTAGTTTCTTATGAAGACAAGAAAAATTTACTTACCAACAATGATGTGTCCGCCACCATATCCAATGAATTTTCCATTTTCTTCATGAGAATAACAGGGCTTTACATTATATTTCCTGCCGTCACTATCAGAAATATCTTTAGTGAGGACTTTCAGATCTCTCAAACATCCCACCAACCGGTAATTTGAAATCTAAAACAAAAAGAATGTAAAGGTGTATTTTAAGAAAACACATTCATGATTTCCCAAAAAATGTGTATATTTATGGAGAAAGAGTAAATGATGAAAAGGATAATTAACCACAACATTCTACACATATGCACAGGCCGATGCACACAATGCAGAAAAAAGTGCATAACTTAATATAAAAATAATGAAAAAGAAAAATAAGCAGTCAATTGTTTATACCATCTGACTAGTGAACAGCAATTACTACAAGGTCTGTCTGTGAAACACTGTTGTAAGGGAGCTATGCATGCTTGGCCTTACATTTTCAACCAACCTGAAGTGGAATGACTACATCAAATCTAGAACTGCATCTACTGCCAGAAAGTTTTTCTTGTCAAAATCCATCATGCACATTTATAAATATATCATTCATTTATACATTGAATACAGTTGCCATATCTGGTCAGGTGCTTCTGCTATTCATCTGAAGGTTTTTGACAAAATTGAAAAAAGGGTCTGCAGTGTAATCAATCCTGATTTAACATTTGGCTTCACTTGCTTTCTCACCAACTTGATGTGGCTTTCCTCTGTTTTTCTATAAAGTTTTTTGTGGCAACTGATGAGCATTTTTTCCTTATGCCCTGACCACATGAATTTAAGTGTGCTACTAGATTGGCATCAAGGTTCCACCCTATTACTGTTGAAGTCGTTAAATTTAACCACCGCATTAAAATGCAATATCAATTGCCATCTTCTATCTTCTTGAATTCTGTTCATCTTTTCTCCTTTCTTCAATACTCTTGTACCAAGTCTTTTCTCTCACTGTAATCTTCAGCATACTAGTGGTGGTGCTGCCTTGCTTGGGGTGAAATGATAAAAAAAGTGACAAGTTTTATATTTGTATTAATTATATATATATATATATATATATATATATATATATATATAAGGAAGAGTATTAAGAATTATTACAATTTGTAAATAATTTATAAGAATTTGAGTTAAAGAAGTATAACATTGACATAGCGGCCATTAGTGAAACATGTCTGGCTGGTAATGCTCAGCTTAGGAAAGAAAAAGGTGGATACATGTTTTTTGGACTGGCAAGACTGAGAAAGAGCCACACCAGTCTTCACCATCAAGACAAACCTTGCTAGCTCACTGCCTTCCTTACCTAAAGGTGTATCAAATCATATAATGGCATTAACTCTCAATATGAAGTGCAACACTCATCTAACAATGGTTAGTTGCTACGCGACAACCTTAGGTAGTACAGATCAAGAAAAAGATGATTTTTACAATTTCCTTCAGGATGGTATCTCTAAAGTCCAGCATAAGGATAAATTAATCCTTACTGGTAACTTCAATGATTATCATTATTGGAAGGGCGTTTTAGGTCACCATGGTATTGGTAGTGTGAACCCATGTGGATTATGCCTTCTCACTATCTGTAAGGAATTTGACCATAATATTACTAATACCTTCTACCAGCAACCCAGCTGTTATAAGACTACATGGGTGCATCCTTGTTCAAAAGACCGGCATCTGATTGACTACGTCATTGCCAAAAGACGGGACATAAAAGATTTTAAGATAGCATATTGTGTGGAATGAACACATTATCTGTCAGATCACGCTCTACTTCAAAGTAAAGTTACACTGCATCTACAAAAGCAAAGGATTAGAAAATCTACAGTGCCCAAGTGCTTTAATGTACTGCCTCTTAAATGGACTGAAACAAAAATTGAGCTCTCTGATAAACTTGATGCTGAACTTGATTCTGTAAACATTACTAATGATATTGAATCATCTAGGAAGGCTCTGCGGGATGCAACACATTCTACATCTTTGGGGGTTCTTGACCTACCACATTGTAAACGTCAAGACTTGTTTGATGACAATAATACAGAAGTTCAGCAGCTTATAAATCAATTGCACTATTCTCATAAAGCATGAATTGAGAACAAGAACTCGTTCGATAAGAAATGCAAAAGTCAGGTTTAACAATCTCTCAGAGCCATGAAAGAGCATTGGTTGTCTGAGAAGACCACTGAACTCCAAGAAGCTTCAGATAAAAAAGATCTTTTTATGCTGGCCTCAAGAGCATTTTCAGTCCTCAGAAAAGTGTTGTTGCTCTGCTCCATTCTCTACAGCCGATGGTAAAACTCTCTTGACAAATAAGTAATACATTTTAGATCGCTGGAAAGAGCATTTCGAACCAGCACTTCAGTTACTGATGAAGAAGCCATCACATCAATTGAGCAAAATCCAGAAATTTCAGAGTTGCCTTTTGAATGAACGGGGGTTGTGTGGTGTAACAGGAGAAAGCATGCTAAGAGCCACCAGGGATAGGGAAATGTGGAAAGCCATGATCACCTATGTCCTGAAAGGACAAGGTACATAGAAGAAGAAGAATGTAGTTTGAGGATTTGCACTTGTAGATATTGTTTGATTTATCAGATGTAATCATTCTCAAGTTGACAGTTGTTGAGTGTCCTGACAGTCTATGTCCTAAAGATAATTCTTTCTATGTTGTGTACAGTTGCAGGGTAATGGTGCAGAGACACCTGTTGCTCATGCCATTTCTTCCCAGGTGAGCGACAAATTTTGTGTCCCCTTTACGTTGTTGATGCTAACAGTTGCTGGATGATGGTAAGATGACACTTGTTGCCCATGTTGATCCTTACTGGGCAAGGAGTTACTTATTTTGGAATTAACCCCCTTCACTTCGTTGGGTTTCATATATGTATTTTAAAAAGCCATAATTGTCTGTGGAATAGATAGTGGATTGGTATCCAATTGACATCTCCACAGTGATTTATTGAGACACCACCAATAGTTAGCTCGCCTTTGTCTCCTTAAGAGTTCCTCAGTACTTTGTAGGCTTAATTTTTGTCCTACTGAGTTGCTAACATTCCATGGGAAAAAAAAGAATTACTAGCAATTACAAAGTAGATAGAGCTAACAACACATTATCTAAAATAGACAGTAATATGGCCAAGTTTGCTCATGATTTAAATATTGCAGATACGATAGGAAGGATTTACACTAAAGAATCCTACATTCTATTTAAGGATCATAAACCTAATTTTGAAAATAAATTACAAACTAGATTAATTAATCACACTAAAAGTGATTTAGGGTTAGTCTCTAGAGAAATTAAAAAAAAAATAAGTGAGAGATTACAATCCACATTACACACCAATCTCTGAAAAGACTCATCTGATACCATTAATTGGTTCAACAATATTAAAGAAAAATTTAAATCCACTTTCCCTAAATTTGATATTGTAGACTTTTATTCTTTGATCTCCAAAGACCTCCTATATTGTTGTATAAGCTTTGCTAAAAACCATGAAGAGATCATAAATAGAGAAATTAAAATTATTTTAGTTGCTAGGAAATCACTTCTTAACTTCTTGCCTAGATAAAAGGTCCCTATGATAGTTTTGATGTACCTATGAGAAAATATGATTCAGCCCAGATTACTGATATTGCAGGAATTTACATATTAGATATTTCAAGTAGATTTTTAGACCTTAAAAAAATTGGATTATATACCTAATAGTAATGGACACTTAATAAATTGAATCTATAAAAAAAATTAGAAGTTTCCTCTAATCTAAAAGTAGTTAACTATTTAGACATTACCCTTAATCTGAATGACAGCTCCCACTAACCTTATCTCAAAGACAATAATACCCCCAGTTACATTAATATCCATTCCAACCACCCTAAAATGATTATAAACCAAATACCCAACATTGTTAATGCAAGGATTAATCAATTATTGTCCAACCTCAAAAATTTCAGTGAAAATAAGAAAGTATACAACAAGGCACTTCAGGAGAGTGGTTTCAAGAATTAATTGGTGTACAAAACACCTATTATTACACCTGAACTAACTAATGCTAAAAATAAATGTAGAAAAAGTAATATGGTTTAACTCCCCATTCTGTAGACTATCAAATATTTTCTTAAACTAGTAAGCAAACACTTCAACACCAATAATCCACCACACAAAATTTTCAATAAAATTAGCTACTTCCACACTCATAATGGACAGCATTATCAATTCCCATAATATTCAAATTTTAAAGAGTCTAGGTAATACCAATACTAAAACAGGTATTTTAAATTCTTGTAATTGTAGGTCCGGTGGAAAGCAAATGTAGATTTACCCAGGTAGTATACCAAGCCCAAATCTCCCTAACAAACAAGAAGAATAATTACCAAAATTACATTGGTATTTCTGCAGGTGAATTTAAATGACACTACACTCACAAACACTCCTTTTTCTAAGCCCAATCTAAGATTTCAAACATCCCTTTACTGAAAATTTTGGAAAATGATAGTGGAACTAACCCTCATAGTAAATTGGAAACTGGTAGGTTCAGCTTGCAACCCCAAAAACTTTTATGATAGATGTAATCTATGTTTAGTTGAAACAATTAAAATGATAAAGTATCCTAAAGAAAATCTGCTTTTAAATTTGCATAAAGAATTCATAGGCAAATGCCGCCACAAATATAAATCTTTAAATTTTAAATTCTAAATTGTAAAATAACCCTCATTAAAAGTAATCCAAAACTAATTTCTGTCAGACAGAAACTTTATTTCCTTCTTCCCAATCATTAAAGTATTAATTAAAACAACCATATAGATCAAATCTTTTAACCCTTACATTTTCTGAGCCTGTTCTTTGGATAGCAATTAATCATAAATTTTAAATTATTTTTCTAACCCCTCAAATATTTCTCCTACCTAAAAAGTTTAATTAGTTTTTTTTTTTACTATTTAATACCTCCTGATTATCTAAACTTTAAGTCCTAAAGCCCCCTTTATTTAAACCTTAAGCATTCACTTCCTAGGTCATGATTCATTACTTGTTAACATTTCCTTTCTGTAAATATCTATACACACACACACACACACACACATATATATATATATATATATATATATATATATATATATATAACAAACTTATAACTATACTCATGTCAAAAAACCCTCTGCAGATCTATGTGGAAGGAAAAATGGTTATAAAAAAAAGAAATAGCTAAGCACATAACGTCAGCCAAAAGGATTCGGACCGAGTCAGCATGTAGCCCAAAGAAAAAAACCCGAGATGAGTAATCAACTAACAAAAAAGTGCTCTAGTTATACTTTATATATATATATATATATATATATATATATATATATACATACATACATTGGGGATAAGAGCCAAAGTTTAGTTAAGTAGATCAATAAGTCAGTTTTTAATTGTTTTCCTTCTGTTGCACTGCGTTATATTTTTCATACTAGGTTTGTGTTTCTGTTGTTTCTATAGTTTGCCCCTACATCAAATTGAGTAATTTGGTATATGAATTTAATTGACAGGGTGCTGCTAGTTACGTGGGGCATACCATCTTACATTTAGAAATGAGGATTAATCAGCATGCGCCTTCGAAAATAAGAGTTGGCAAAATAAGTAACATGTTGCCTTCCCTCTACAAATATAGAATTGGCTATTGCTCAACATCTAGTAGAGAATATAGCATGTGCCAAGTCCTATAAGAAGGAGTTGTTTAAAATTATACATAGGGCTGGTTCCAATAATCATTTAAAGATTTTGGAATCAGTCTCTATATCTTTATGGAAACCTTCTCTCTGCCAGCAGAAGGACTTTGTAAAGTCTCTAAATTTGTTGGTGTATATTTTATTTAAAGTATCCCTCACTAATTATTTACACATAATTTCCCACCCCTTGATATAAGTATATATATATATATATATATATATATATATATATTAATCTGCAGACAGACCTGTTGCACTGTATCACAGCTCATCAGTATGGTTGACAACAGTCTACCTCTGAGCTATGGGTGCTCAGTAGAGGAAGGCAGATTTTAGTGTGTTATATACAATGCAAGCACATATATACATATATATAAAAAAATGGCTCCCAAACTTGAAAAAGAATCAATTTCCTATATTCAAAATTAAGATTAAATATACTATATCAGAATAATTATATCATACACAAAATAAACTGTAAGCACATTAAAGATCTAACCCTACAATCATGCTAAAAAATACTAGAAATTTGATTTGATATTTTTATTTTAAAAGATAAAAAATGCTATAGAAAAAATTCATCTAATAAATCCTTAAAGTAAGGTCTAATACCCACAAAAATATCTAAATAAATAAAATGAAAAATCAAAAGAAATAAACTGGATTCCAAACTATAAGCTATGAAAATTAAAAATTAAAAGAAAAAAAACGATCCTCTAAATTCAAAATTAAGATTAAATATACAAATTTAGATAAATTATAAAAATCTGATAAAATACAAATTTGCATTTACTTCCTAAAAATACAAGTTTAGGTTTTTTGGAAATAACTTCTCCTAAATACAATAATACTCCACACTTGAAAAAAAAAAACCCTATCTCGCTAAAACAAAAATAAAATACAAAAATATTCCATACTGAAATAATCAAAATTAAAAAGAAAAAACACCCCACCCCTATCACATCTATCTAAGGAACCCCGAGGAAGAAAGCCTCGACACTAGATGAAAGAGAATACACAAAATCTGTCTGGTAACAATAGACACCAATTAATCAAACACTAGCTAACCACGACGCTGTCCTAAAAATTCTTAAGGTCAACAAACAAGATGAGTTCCCCAATCACAAAAAAAAACTCAAACACACAGAACTGACCAAGTAATCAAACCCCTCCACACACCACTTTCTTCGAAATTCTAACCAAAAGATATACCCGATAAAAATGTACATTCCAACAGATAATACCATTAATCAACAATTTAGCACTTACACACCAAGTTCTTCAAAAGTCTAACGGTCAACACGGAAGACATATTCCCTTCATTATCAATAAACCCAACCAACCCCACAACAACAATGAACCAAATATAAACAGCAGATGATTCCAGTTCTTGCTTATTCCTCCTGATGATACGTTGGACATCCAACGTTGAAACAAACATATGATTGTAGAGAACATATATAGAAAAATTATGTAAATGTTCTAAAATATAATTTATAATAAATATCCACAGCTCTATACATCATATATTGAGCACTGTTTTAAATTAATGTTTTGGATGGTGAAAAAAATTCTTTCTTCGTTCTGTACTCACTCGGATATATATATATATATATATATATATATATATATATTATTATCATGTTTTCCCTCTTTTTTGCTCTTCATTTTTGTTATTACTGCTCTTTTCATTTCATTCACTTTCCAACAATTTTTCTTCTGATGAAATGTTGGATGAAAAGGCCTTTGAAACTAATAATAAATTTCTTGTTTTTAAAATAGTATATATGCAAAATAAAAGGGAATTTTGAGGGGACATGGGTGTATATATATGAGTAAATGTGTTTATATACACAGGTATGCATGTATTTTAGTGCATGTGTGTATGTATATATATATATATATATTCTACCTATTTCTACTTTAGTTCATCCATTAAGTTATACCCTATTTTATGCCTAGATTAATTATTTATAATAATCAAGAGGAAGGATTTTAGAATAAGAAATTTGGAAAACTATTATAAAAAAAATTAAATTTATATATAAATTTAATTTTTTTTTATATGTGTGTATGTATGTATATATATATATATATATATATGAAAAGAGTATGTATATAATTATAAATATCAATATATTCAATTTATTATATATATTATATTATTTGTATATTATATGTGTGTGGTACTTATTTAAAAGCGCTCAATATCAGTAATAGAGCAGACATATTCATATAGATAGGTGTGAGTTTGTAACCCTGGGTTTCATGCTCTTGTGATCGTCAGACAAACTGATTAATTTTTTAAAAAATTGGTTATATGTAGGATTGCGTATATTCGTGTATTTTTGTGGAAATAGAGGAAATTTGTCATCATGACAGATGCAGACATATATATATATACACACATTTGTAGACCCATTGATGTGTGCAATCAGTTTGTTTGATGATCGCAAGAGCATGAAACCTAGGGTTACAAACTCACACCTATCTATATGAATATATATATATATATATATATATATGTGTGTGTGTGTGTATATATGTATATATAGAAGCCCCCCAATTGATCAGGTTGACCATGGGTACCATCCTAGTTGTCTACTTGGCAGAAGCATTAGTGTCTGTGAACCCACCTCTTCATGGCGACTCATGTCAGTTGCTCCTCACTTGATTCAAGTAGTTGGGCCAGGGTTCCTCTCCATTTGGTCTGGTTGGCTGCTATGCTCTCCCATGATACTGCAGCTGTAGTCATCCAGTGGGTTTTCTTCTAGAGGCCAGCTCTTCATCAGGAGGTCTTTTGGAATGCAACCGTCTGGCATGTGGTGGGAATGACCTAGCCAGCGGAGTCTGCACTGTTTAAGGAGTGTGCACATGTTAGGCAGACCTGCACGAGACAGGATCTCAGTGTTGGACACTTTGTCGTGCCATGAGATTCCCAATATACTTTGGATACTTCTTATGTGGAAGGTGTTCAGACACCTCTCTTGCATGGCGTACATGGTCCATGTCTTACTACCGTATAGTAGTGTACTGATGACACTGGTGTTGTACACTGCCATCTTTGTCTTCACTGTCAGCTTAAGGTTTTGTCCAAACATATGTTGTGAGGTGCACAAGGGTTGTGGCTGCCTTCCCAATTCTCATGTCGGGGTTTATGTCCAGGGAGAGGTTGTCAGTGATCGTAGAGTCAAGTTAGGTAAACTGATGGACCACATCCAGCTTGTAGTCATTAATGGAGATGACCGGTGGTGCTGTGGTACCTTGACTCAGGATGCTTGTTTTTTTCAAGCTAATGGTCAGCCCAAAATCTCTGCATGCCTGAGAGAAATGATTTATCAGTGTTTGAAGTTCATGCTGGGTGTGGGATGCTAATGCTGTATTGTCAGCAAACAACATGTCTCTGATAAGGACTTTTCACACCTTAGTCTTGGCTCTGAGACAGGTGAGATTGAAAAGCCTGTCATCTGATCTCATATGCTTGAGTGGGCAGCCAATCTTGGACAGGATTCTTAAGAGGCCCTCCCTACTAACTAGGTTGAACAACTTGGTCAGATCAATGAAAGCGATGTACAGGAGCATCTGCTGTTCTCTGCACTTCTCCTGAAGTTAATAGAGCAAGAAGATCATGTCTTCTGTTGATTGTTCTGATCGAAAGCCACACTGCAATGCCGGCTAAACATGTTCAGCATGTTTCTGCAGATGGAACAAGATCACCTGAGCAAAAGACTTTGCCCATGATGCAGAGTAGAGAGATGCCTCTGTAAGTGTTGCAGTTGCTTTGCTTGCCTTTGTTCTTGTAGAGAGTGATGATCGTAGCATCCTTCATGTCCTGTGGTACAGCCCTTTTTTTTCCAGCACTGGCAGAGGACTTTGTGCAGAGGAAGCAGTAGAATAGTCTTGCAGTGCTTGATGAGATCAGGAGAAATTCCATCACTGCCTGGAACTTTCTCAGTGGTCAAGCTATCAATGACCTTGCTAAGTTCCTCTATCATCTGCTCAGTGTCAAGCTCTTCCACTCAATAGCGTCAAGGGTTGCAGTCATTACAACATTCTGTTGAGAGTAAAGGTTGGAAATATTGCCCCACCCATCTCTCTGTTGCCTTTTGTCTGAGATGACTACCCCAATGGTGGATTTGAGGGGAGCTGTCTTGTTCTGCACTGGTCCCATTGCTGTCTTGATGCCATCATACATTCCTCTGACATTCCTTGTGATTGTTGCTGTCTGAAATTTTTCACTGAGCTCTGTCCAGTACTCGTCACAGCGTCAAGCAGTCTGCTGAGTTTTAGATGTGTGTGTGTGTGCATCTATATATGGATCTATCTTTTATTTATATTCTCTTTATATTCATATGTAGAAGAATGTGTGTTTATATATATATATATGGGTGAATGTGTGTATATAGTACTTATGTCATATCAATTGTTTTATTGATATATTGAGATAGCTTAAGGAATTCTTAGGCACCTCCACTAAATTGCTGAACAAACAGTATAGTATGAATAAAAAAGGAACCAAACTTAATAAAAATTAACTCTTTCCATCAAAATGTTTATTTTATTATGAAGAGAAAAGATCAAAGTATTTTTAATTATTTTTAAAAAGTTTTTAATCCCTTTTAACACATTCAAAATTTGATAAAACATTCTTGTCTTGATTTTAGTTGGTGAGTAACCAAATCGTTATGAGAGTTTTACAATGGAAAACGTAATATTACATGACACAGTTTCTTTCTGGTGACAAACACATTAATTTGGAAATTCTTGCAAAAATCAAATAATTGTCAGATTTTAATGACACTTCTTGGACTTATTCACAAATAAATGAAATTATTTTTAAGTTATTATTTTTGAAAAATCTTGGTAAAAATATTTTTTTTACATCTGTTAGATATCAATCATCCATTTTTCTTTTTTAAAATTTTGTCTCTATTTCCAAAAATCTTCTTCCAATAGTAAAATAAAAAATGCAATATAATTATGACATTATTTAATTTGATAAGCTTTCAACTGCATGAATAAATAATATAAATTAAGACATCATAGTCCAATAAAAAAATTTTTTTGATTAATAACAAAATTTTCAAAGAATTCTTTTTTAATTATAATAATTTATAAAGTTTCAAAAATATTTTTAAAGTAATTTAAAGATTTGTTGGGGTTAGTTTATAAAATTATTGAGTGAAGATTATATTTACTAATTGAAAATTAAAAAGTTTAATACAAATTGTTGTGCCTCCCTATTTTTAAAATAAGTCTTAATATTTTTTTTGTGTATTTGAAGTTTTTTTGTATGGTAATTTCTATGTGTAAATTAAAAGGTCATGTGTCTCAGAGTTTCCTCCCCTTACTAAAAGAATTTATACAATTATGTCACTTGTGATCACCATACACTTTTATCTTATCCCACATATATCAAATCTGTCAACACAGGCTTATTTGACAGAGATGGCTTAACTGACCAAGTCAATACTGCAACAATTCCAAGTAATAACTAGAAAGGGAGATAACTGCAAATTTTGTTCATGAAAAATTTATGACAAACTCACCGGAATGTTCTTTTTAAACTGTGTATTTGTTGAAATTCCTTCACTGATGCCACCAAAAATGACGGGCTGTATGATATTCAGTTCTGTAGATTTACCTTGTGATGAAACCCTAGGATTGACTACATTGTCTACACTAAACTGTCCAGTTTTCTCTTCTCGAGTAACATCCACCTGAAGTAAAAAAAAAAAAACAACAAAAAAAAACAATTCTTAAAAAGAAAACAAAGAAAAATGAAGTAGTTTTTTTTATTCCTATTACATGTGTGTTTTTTTCTACTCTTGGGGTCTACAAGATATGTAGTTTAAGAACAGAATACTAAAGTATAGTCTTCTACCTCCTCTTTCTTCTTGTAGGTTAACTAAAGAAATGCTTGCACCTATAAAAGCCTCTGTCTGGATCCTTCTTTTATAAAATCTAGAAGACTAAAGCGTAGATTCAGATAGGTTTCTATCAACTTTATTGTTAGTAAGAATGTAACAAATTTTCCGTCTTATCTTGTCCCTACCCATGTTTTGCAACAACTCATGTTTTCATTACTGAGATAGATTATTTCTGAATTTCATTTGAAGGTGTTGGAATCAATTTAGATTAAGTCCCACCAGCCATCTCTCAGAAAGCAGGAATTGGTTTGTAAGCCTGTAATTGTTATATATTAGGTGAGTCAGAAAGTACAAACTCACTTTATATGTTTATGATAAAATAAATAACAAGTAGAAAACATTTAGCAATCTAACATATTTCACTTCTATTAAAACTTCATCAGAGAATGTGATATTGAGAAAAACCTTTATTGAATTAATTCTTAAAGAGTTTAACATATACTTATCTAAAATAAACAGTGTGTATATAAAAACATTCCCAAAACCAACAGGAGAAAAAACACCAAATATAATGTCTACTAGACATGCACACCTACATACATACATACATAAATACAGATATACAATATTATCTGAATCCCACATAGAAAAACTAGAATGATTATATAGTTGTATACATAAAGCAATATTTAGATTTTTTCAGTTAATCCATTAATTTCTTAGAATTTTGAATGAATGCTTCATCTCTTCTTGAACATGGAATGCCATAAGTTATATTAACGTTTATTTAATAAATCAAATGCACATGAAACCTGACTGACCAATGAAAAGGAAACAACAGAAAAGTAAATTACCCGAATGTCTTTCTCCTTTTTCTCCATAACTCATTCTCTGGTGAAACTTTAATAAAAGTGAAATCTATAAATGTTTCCTATTTACACTTTATTGTGCATATATATATATATATATATATATATATATATATATATATAGACATGTAAAAACAAGAAAATATTTTGCAATGATTTAAAAAAAACATTTCTGAGATATGAGAGTAGACAAAAAATTTCCATAATAAAAAAAAAGAAAGAAAATGAAGTAAAGCAGATAAAAAATGACCTTATGCGATATTCCATCATTATATGTCTTGCTTGTCTTGAGGATAGCCATTCCACTTCCACAGTTAAAAGCATAGACAACTTGACCATTATCCAGATAGACAGAAATAAAATCATTGTGTTTGCTATCTGCAGCATATAGAAGAATGCCTTCAGCAGAAAATGTCCGGAAGTTGAACTGGAAAGAGTTTCTAAAAAAAAAATAAAGAAAATACATATCATTATTTAGACTAGTGTCTGTCTATACTTCTGAGATTAGGTAGTTTTTATACAATTTACCTTGTTCTGACTATTGTCCTCATCTTTATTGCCATTATTCTGACATTTCAGCCATTGTATGCTCTGGCTTTCTTCAGATGCTAGGAATTTTGAACCAAACCCTTTATTACGATCACTGGTGTATATCATTCTCATTCCATGTGTGATGCCACTTCTGGTAGCTATGTAGTTATCTCCCTTTAACTCTCTAAGTTGTTTTTTCACCACTGCTGTAGCTTGGTATTGAATTCTCTACTCTTTGGGTCAAGTCACTGGTACCAACCAACGTTTATATCCACTAGGTCATGTGTCAAAGAATTGTGAGGTTCAATACCAAGCTACAGCAGTGATGAACAAATAACTTAGAGGGTTAAGTTAATGGGAGATAACTATTTAGATTGATTTCATTTTTGTTTTCTTTACAGTATTTTAGGTTATTAGTCTGAGAAGGCTCAGTGTCACTCTCTTGGAAGTTACCATCAGCCATGCATTTAATTTAAAATTTTTGTAGTGATTAGTACTGGATTGTTAGGCATTATAGTTTTCTTATACAGCAGTGTTCGAATTCCAGTCAAATTCATTTTATTCCCTTATGCACAAATACCCTTGGAAAAGGTATTAATCTATCTCTTCTCCCTTCTGCTATGGGTTAAATAGCAGGACAGATTGGGTTCTATAGCCTTGGTTGGCAACCAGTCTACCACAGAAAGAAATAGCAACCTGCTGTAAGATAATCTGCTTAGTCTTGAATTGAAAGAGACATGATTGCCCAAAACTTTATTAAATAAGGCAATTAATGCTGGACAATCTCTTGAATTGACAAAGATGTGGTTCTACTGCTGATCAGAGAAGCAATCACTTGGAAATCAGTTCCACAAAACAAGAGTTTCTGAGAAAAAGCTATATGATAAATACTTACATCACACCAATGATATATGAAGAGAATGAGGGTGGTGTGCTATATCATTATTTAACCTGTAGCTGGAGGCAAGAGATGGATTAATATTTTTTCCAAGGGTATTTGCATGAAAGTGAATGCAATGTAGTCAACTGAAATTCAAATGTGACTTTGCAATTTCTAGTTCTGAGACAATATCCATTACATCACCAAGCACAGAGGGTGCTTGGTCAAAATGTCTATAATAACATCAACATTATTCAAGAAGAGTGCAATAGTTTGAGATAATGTATAAATATATATTAATTAATATATAACAAAAATAATAGAATAATTAACAGATATTTCATATCAGCCAAAACAATGTGAACCTGATGATGTCTGGAGGGTATCTAGTTGAAATGTCTATAATAACATCAACAATATTCAAGATAAAAAAATCTCAGCTAAGCATAAAAAGGAAAACGCATACCGTTTTTTGTCTTTTAGTGGCACATCAACTTCCCACCAACTGGGACTCTGACTTGAACCAAAACCTAGGCCCAATTTCACAGGTGATATTGGAGTTGCAGGTGTCAAAGGCAAACGACAAGTATCCACTGGTGCAATGGGTTGCAAAGCTGTAATGTCAAACAAAGTGCATTTTTAGCATTTATACAAATGAACATCATAGACTGTACAAAATATTAATTAAAAAACTTTAAAAATTGAAAAAAAAAAATACAAGTACACAATCTCTGATCCAATATTATGAAAAGAAAGCAAACTTGGACCTTTGTGCCAAAAAAAAAACAAAAACAAATAATGGAGTGTTAAAAAGACAGTTTTATCCCATAACACCACCTTTGTTTTAACTATTTTTGGCAATATTGTTTAAAAAAGTGATGATCATAATTGTAATAAAATCTAAACACATTAAAGTAAATTAATGCATTTTTTCTTGAGAATTGACGAAAATGATATACATTATTTATTTATTATATTGTTTACATGGTTTATTTAACTTACAGCAGTAAATAATTCTCATTCCCTTATTTTAATACTGCTCATTTAGTGCATTAATCTACAAGGCTATTGTCTAATGCAGTAGTTCCAAAATTGTACAGCACACCTCATAGGTGTGGCAGAAGAAGGTAGCAGGAATAGTGGAATGATTGAAAGGCAAAGATTTAGAAACAGTTTAAAAATATTAATATGCTAAAACTAAATATGAATCTGAACTTCAAATATTATTAAAAATTACTTGTAATTGTGTGCATGAGTTTCAGTATAAATATTTATAAATAATTATTGATCATTTTATCATTGTGATAATTTTGCATTATATTGTCAAATTTTCAAACTGATTGCTTATTAAAATCCAACTTTTTGCACACACCTACAACCATTTAAATATTTTCTTACATATTTAAATTAGCCAAAAACAAAACCATTTTCAACAAACATTCGGCTAACCTTAAAGTGAACATCTTAAGAAACCCAATGGATACAACGTCCAATTTTTAGCCCAATTAGTATTGAAGCCTTTTGTTCTGATTTGATGCTTGGATATAAATATGAGCTAATTTCAACTTTTAAAAAGAGAGGAGAGGAGAGAAGGAGAAACCGAGCCAGGACTCTCCATTTTTTCTTACTTGTGATCTTTCTCACTTTCTTAGCAACTTAATTTTTCTCTTTTATCATTTCCTGTGCCTCGAACAGACATAAGAAATAGACATCAACAGTCAGCAGAACACTGAAACTTTGAAAGTCAGTGAACTTACATTTTTCTACAATTATTTTCTCCTTTTTCACTTTGCCTATATGACTCGCTATGCATTACTATTTATTTAGAAAGATACAAAGTCTCTGTGCTAAAACAATTACTACTATCTTCCAAACCATCTGCTGATTTGAACTGTGCTTATATGAACTTTAATGTGAAGACTTTCATTTTATTCCTTTCAACAAAGAACTTTTTGCATGCATTACTTTCACAGAAAAATCATTGTATTAGTGGAATAATAAATTCCAACTGTTTATTGTTATATGTAATATATATATATATATATATCAGAAAACTGGCTATTGTTTCTTATTCAATTGTTTGGTTAGTTTGGTTATTCAATTTTCTGTTGATTTTAATTTTTATAGAATATGGGGTTTTTTGGCCATGTGTGGTATAAAGTCAATATTGATATACTTGGTCAGGACACCTATAATATCAATATTAAAATATAGTAACTGGGATCAGCAAATTGAAGGAGAGAGTTATCAATGCTAATGTTCTGATTTTAAATCCACAGTTATTTTCATTTAACCCTTTTTTTTTATATTTAAATATATATTTATCTCAAAAACTTTAGTGAGGTTCAAACAAATTTTAATTCTGAAAATATTACCCAGAGAATAAAAGTTCCACTGGAACAGGACAATAGCCTAGTGACTTAAAACTTTGATTCATTAATTTATTGACAATAGTAATTGTGGGGTAAGTTCTTGGCCCTTGCAATGGGGGAATGTGGTGAGCAATAACTGAGTAGTATTAAAATAGGAACTAGATATAAGCAGTAGAACAAGAAAAATTTATGCCAGAGGATAGAATAAATGGCTCAATTTGACATTCCCAGAAGGTTACTTGGATCAACATACACCTGATAGAGGCCAGAGAGCAAAGTGGCTGAAACATTGTGATATCAACAATAAAGAACGAAGCAGTCTACATCTAAATAAACTCCATGTGTCTTTTTACCAGATCTATTCAGCTTGTACAGCGAAACTATTCTGAAGACCCTAGAAGTTATGCCAGGATTCATCATTGGTCACAATCTAAACAACATAAGATACACAGATGATGCAGTGCTGATAACTGACACAGAAAGAAAACTACAAGGCCTTATAAAAAAGGTAGATGAAGAAAGTCAAAAGAAAGGACTACAAAAAACTTACAAGAAAACTGAATGTATGGTCATCAGCAAACGGAGAAGCCTAAAATGCCAAATACAGGTTGGAGATACTAAAATCAAGCAAGTACAAAAATTTAAGTACTTGTGAACTGTTCTAATGGAAGATGGAAAGTGTGATACTGAGATCTGAAGGCAAATTGAAATAGCTAAAGACACATTCCAGAGGCTGAGCAGAGTATTAAGAGACAGGAAAATTTTCCTAGAAACAAAGAAGAGAGTACTGGATTGCTATGTGATGCCTGCCCTTCAATATGATAGTGAATGCTGGACAATATCATCGAAGATGAAGGAAAAACTTGAAGCTACTGAAATATGGTTCTACAGAAGAAAGCTGCAAATATCATGGATCAAGCTTGTAAGCAATGATGAGGTTTTAGAAAAGATGGAAATGAAAAGGAAATTAACACTGAGCATCTGGAAGAGACAGCTGAAGTTCTTTGGACATGTAATGAGGAAGGAAGGTTTGGAGAATCAGATACTCACAGGTCAGATAAAGGGGAAAAAAGAAACAGGGGAGAGCAGTGGATAACATATTTGATGGTCTGAGCAGGTGGATGACAAAACGGGTGTTGCATGGTAACAGGAGAAAATATGCTAAGAGCCACCAGGGATAGGAAAACGTGGAAAGCTGTGATTGCTTATGTCCTAAAGGAACATGGCATATAGAAGAAGAAGAATATAACAGTAAAATAAGAAATTTAGATTTTTAGAAAGAAAAGATGGTAGTTGCTTGTACATACTTGGATGTGTGGTTGTTGGAATTACATGGACAGGTTGCTGTCGACACTGGTTAAGTTGAACTCGACCATGTATATTTAAGGCAGCAAAGTTGAAAAACCTGGAACAAAATGAAAGTGAAAAAGTTATCTCTGTGTCTGTTATGGTGCCTTATCTACATTGGAATGAACTCTGCCTCTCAGTAACTTGCTGGTTAGTATTTACAAAGGAGGAGGAGGAGGAGTTCATTACAATGTAGATAAGGCACCATAACAGTGTCATTCCATGCAACGACCCTAATAATTTTGCATACATTTTTTTGTGCACTGAAACAGACATTTATAAACATTTACATTGAAAATAAATAGCGGGGTGGGATAATTATTAAAAAAAAATCTGCTCCCTTATTTTTATTATTTTTCTCTTTGTTTTTTTATTTTTTGTTTATATTTAAAACTTATGGGTTTTTATTGATGACAAGTTGATTTTTAGTTTTTACTATATTGCATCTTTTGATTTTATGTCTGGAATTATATTTTCCTTTTTGTCTTGTTTTTAAAATAATTTTTTGCCTTTATGATCATTTTTGTGAATTTTTTTTCTTATTTTTTGGAGTTTGGCTCTAAGAAGCTATAATTTTAGTTCTTAGTCTCAGCCATGATACCATTTACTCAGAGGACTTATTTGGCTTCAAAATTCAGTTTACGATGAAAAAACTTATTTGATATCAATAGCAGAAAATCAAAATTTGACTTACATCCATTCATTTTTCTTTCAGTCTATGGTTTTGCTTTAACTGGAAACAACTATTACATTTTAGTCTTTCGTGCCAATGTCCAAAGAGTCTGAGCTCCAGGACCATGGATTAGTTTCAATGCTTTCATTACATCCGAGCAACGCTGTGCTATACTGCTAGTATATATACATTTTAAACATGTCAGATTCAATAAATTCAAACTTAGTTTTTTCATGCTTTAGCATGTGCATAACCATGACATTACAACATATAAAAAAATTCCATTTGGATAATTTTCATGTTCTAATGAATGCTAGTAATTTGTCAACAGTTATATTTGAAGCAGAAAAAATGTAAGGTAATTTTTAGCAACACAGTTTTCCTGTTACATTTATTACTATAACGCACACCACTGAAGATGATCTTGGAAAGGGGTTGAAAGTACTTGGGTACCTTGAGAAATGAATAAAAATAACATCTGTCAACGTTACAGATCATTTTTGACATCTTTTGATTGTAATCCACGAAAGATTATCCATGAGTATGAATAGATTTTATTAAAAATAAGCAAACATAATGTGTGCAATTTATTTAATCTGACATGTTTAAAAGAAACTTTGCTGCCTAAATACACAAATATATGTATTTATAATATATACAGTGTTGTGTTGTGTTGTGATAGTTTTTGGCACCAAGATTGTAGTTTTACTGACAAATGGCACTTTGGCAAGAAGGTTTTTTTTATTGAAAAGTGCTTGATATTGAGATGGATATAAAGGGTTTACATTTTTAGTGCAAAGAATTTGTCACTTTAACTGAGCAGGTTCATAAAAAACCCAACCCCAGTGAGTGAAAACATCATAATCATCATAATCATGTCCTTACAAAACTTTAAAGTTAGCATGGACCTGCTCAGTCAAAATGACAAATTCTATGCACTGGAACA
This sequence comes from Ascarosepion bandense, assembly GCA_037127315.1. NCBI lineage: Eukaryota > Metazoa > Mollusca > Cephalopoda > Sepiida > Sepiidae > Ascarosepion > Ascarosepion bandense. The sequence continues at coordinate 1,641,900 of JBBBDQ010000848.1, forward strand.
ATAAAACTATAAAGTGAACAAAGTACAATGTGTCAGAAAAAGAACAACTGAAAGATGGGAATCATGGAGATAAATGATGGCAATTGATGTTGCAGTTAAAATTTTGAAGATTGTAGCCATCAGAAAAGCAAATATATGGGAGTTCCGCAGACAGGAAGTGTGAGAGAAGAAACTGTAGAGTAGAACTGGTGGTTACATTTAACTCTTTTGATAGTAAAAGGGTGGGACCATGAACTTTTCTATATTTTGAAATGTTGTTTTTATTCCCCACTGGCTCAGACAAATTATACATATGAGAACTGTTTAAAACTTCATCGACATTGAGGTATTATGGTGGCTGTAGCAAGAATGGTAAGTAAGGTGTTGTTCTACTGTAAAGAATACTGTACTGTTTGTATGTTTGGGTTAGTAATTGTGGCTTATGAAAAGACAGATTCAAGACTAATCTCCCCTGTCCCGAATTCTGGCCTTGGACCACATTTTTGTGTTATTCAAAATAAATGTTACTTTGATATATGATATCTTGACTTAAGGTATTTAAGTGAGGTACTAGACTGACTTACAGATGTACATTGTGGTGCAGTGGATATTGGCTTGGAACGACAACTCGGGGAGTCGAGTTCGAATTCCAGTTGAATTCCTGCATTCACTTACACGCAAACATCCTTATGAAAGGTATTAATCCATTTTTTCCCTCCAGTTATGAGTTAAATAACAGGATAGACTGGGTTCCATAGCTTTGGCTGGCAACCAGTCTGCCACAGAAAGCAATGGCAACCTACTGCGGGAGAATCTTCTGCCCAGTCAGTCATGAGACATGATCACCCAAGCATGTATCATGTATGGCACTTAACTGACTAAACTGACATGATCTCATCCTTTTAAAGTTGACATGGCAGTCATATCAACTGTGAGTTCTATGCTAACAGTTTCTTCTTTAGCTCTTCTCACTTGTAGAACTGTCTTTCAGCATCTTACTTTCGAGTTTGCATTTAAATATTTCTATTCTTTCATTGTTTTCATCCTTAATAATCCTTTTCTTATGTTTTTCACAGTAAACATTTGTGTTTTAGTAGCTTTATTGCCTTGCTCAGGATGAAAGAAGTAAAAAGAAACAACAGAATCTTACCTTCCATTAATAGTAACATCTTCAATACATCCATGGAAGCTTTCACGTGGAATAATTTTTGGTATTGTCACAGTGTCTGCAACTGCACCAAAGAAGAGATTGATTTTCCCAAGAGTATCAGAAGGAATCTGCATTGAACTTTCATCTCGGTCATCTATATTCAGTGATATTCTGTTAAGATAAAGAGCATTCATTATTCAGACAACTGTAGAATTGACTGTAATGGATTTCCTTTAAGTTTTGATATAAGACCAAAAAGAATTGAAGATAACTGTAATAATTTGAAAGAACAGCATGTCTCCTGCACAGGTTGAAGACAAGAAGACTGTAATAATTTGAAGGGACAACATGTCTCCTGTAGAGGCTTCAAGACAAGGAGGAGATGAGTTTAATAATTTGAAGAGTGAACATGCCTCCTGTGCAGGCTTGAAGACAAGTTGATGACCAAAAAAATTTGAAGGGTCAACATGCCTTCTGTACAGGCTTGAAGACAAGGAGACACATGTAATAATTTGAAGGGTAAACATGCCTTCTGTACAAGCATGAAAACTTGTTGGTGATTGCAATAATTTGAAGGATGAACATGTTTCCTGCACAGGCTTAAAGACAAATACATGACTAATAATTTGAAGGGTCAACATGCTTTCTGTATGATTTTGAAAAAAAAATGACTGTAATAATTTGAAAGATAGATATGCCTTCTGTAGGGGCTTGAAGACAAGGAGACAACTAACAATTTTTACATTATATATGTCTCGTGTACAGGCTTGAAAACAAGTTGATGATTGTAAAAATTTGAAAGGTTAACATGAAGACACACTTGAAGACAAGTTGACTGTAATAATTTGAAAGATGAACATGGCTGTAACAATTTTGACATTCAACATGTCTTGTGTACAGGCTTGAAAACAAGTTGATGACTAATAATTTGAAAGTCAACATGCCTTCTGTACAAGCTTTAAGACAAGGAGACTACTGTAATAATTTGAAGGGTCAACATCCTTCTTGAAGAAGCCTGAAGACAACTGTAATAAATTGCCTTTTACGCACAGTTTCTTTATTGTGTATTTCTGTGAATATGCTGGCTGGATTGTTAATAGTAAAGAAATTCTAGTCCTTGAATTGGCATGCATTCTTTCAGTCATCTCCTCTTTTCTTCTTGCTTCTTTTCTTTAGAAACAATACTACAACTACTGCTTGTCATGTAATAGAGAGAGATAAGAAAAAGGAAAATTGTTCATTGTTGGTACAGCATTGGTGTCTGAAGAATCAAAGCAAGTAAAGACACAAAAACCACATGCAGAACAAATGGTGGTATTGATGGGCAGTTAGATAATCCTTATTACAGATGCCTGCTCAGGCATATTTGTGTTTCTGGGAATGTGCATTATCTGGCATGATCAACATTCCAAACAAGGCCAGTATGTTCAAACATGGCTCCAAAGTAGTTCTGTCTACCCAGTTTCACTCACAAGATTTTGGTAAATGAATAGTATGATTTTCAAACACTTTCCAACAATGACACATGCTGGAATCATAAGGTCTGTAACATCTAATAGTCACCTCCCTGATAAATTAACCATGATTAGATTCAAACCTGTGTTTCATAGTATGAAAGCAAACATACCCATTGCAGAACATATTCCATAGAGACAATCATAAAAGAGCAATTATTGCAGAAACAACAAAAATAAGGATGCTGTGGAGAACCATGATCATTCACATTTTATATGGACATGCTAAACAACCTCTTGATCTCTAAACTTTATCATTATCAGTCCCATAATCAAGTGGTTGTAAGGTTGTGCCACAACTGAGCTGCTGACTAGCTCCCTCCATGTGTCTTAGTTGTGTATCAATGTAAATCATAGTTTACAAGAATCTGATTTGTTAGCCATCTTTTTTTAACCAATTAGTCATTGGCTAAAAAATGATTTAATCACAAATGAGAAAGATTCCTATCTAATATGGAAGCATTTCAGTATTTGTCAATGTTTCCGAGATGAGGTAGTATTTACACTATTTACATTATTTGGACTATTGTATTCATCTTTGTGGCCATTTATACAATGTTTCAGTCATTGTACACATGTCTATATCCACCGGGCCATGTGTCTTTAAGGATATAGATGTTGGTTAGTTCCAGTGACTTGACCAAAGAATTGTGAGTTCAATATCAGGCTGCAGCAGTCATGAACAAGTAACGTAGAGAGTCTGGTTAGAGGGAGATAACTCATGACTACCAAAAGAGGCTTTGTAGAAGGAATGAGAATGATATATCCAAGTGAGTGTAATAAAAGTTTCAGTGCAAAATTTCTAGCCCCTAAAGAAGGCCGAAGGGTACAAGGATCAAAACATTGTACAAATAGCAACAAAGATTAGGAAAATAGTTTGAATAATGTAAATAATGCAGGTATTTAATCTAAATATTTTCTTGTTTATTAAAATCCATATATTGTATTCCCACTTTGATGATGACAAAAACTAAGCTGTAACCAAAATTTTTACAATATTCTTCTCACTGATAAATGATGAAACATAAACTGGACCCAAAGTGACTTGCTGTTAAAATGACAATTTTTTTCTCGGTTAATAAAATGACAAACATTGTTTATAATTAACAACAACTTGGCTATGCTGTTTATCAAAACCCAATCACATTCCTTCAATGCAATTATATTTATTTTACTATAAATATATTTTTGTTATATTTCCTGACCTGGGAAACATCTGACTCAACACAATTTTTTCTGTCACCTAGTATCTGCATTCTTTAACTTTTCAAAACAATATTTATTTGTATGTGTTATGTCTTGAAGGCTGTCACAATGCGTTGAATGAAATAAAGGAAGGTTGGGAGGTGTTTGTATGACCTGTTTATTATGATATTTCGAGACTATAATCTCATCATCAGAATGGCAAAGAAAACCTCAGAATGACCGTGCTTTTTAGCTGTCCATCTATGAATGGCTGGCTTTATCCACTGCTGCTGTATGTGTGTGTGTGCGTGAGTGTGTATCTGTGTGTGTTCTAGTTGTTTTTTTCATGGTCTAATGGTGTGTGTGTATTCAAGTTGGGGTTTTATTGGTCTGATGGATCAGTTTGTAGAATCTAGGAGTTGATGTGACTTTGACCGGGTCAAAGAATATCAGTTACATTGCTGTTGTCTTATCTGTCTGATTTATCTGGTGATGTTTGCTCGTTGTGTGTGCTGTAATTGAATCTACTTTTGTGTGTGTGTGTGTGTGTGTGTGTGTTCTGTCCAGGTACATGGTTTGTTATGGGTACCTCTGCTACTACAGGCGGGGGGGGGAGAAAATGTGTTAGTGTGGTTATTGTAACTATTTTTTTTCTGTGTGTAAAGGCTATGTGTAGTATTGTAATTAAATCTACCTTATTTATTTATCTGTGTGTGCATGTGTGCTTTAGTCTGGTTAGCGGTTTGTTATAAGGGAGGAAGAAGTGTGTGTGTGGTTATTGTTACTGATTGCGTGTGTGTGTGACCTTTGTTGTCGTATTAAGTGCTTGTTGTGTGCATCTTGGTGTTGTCTATACTGTTATGTAATCTAGGTTTAATTCTTGGCGACTGTTAATTGTCGATTGTAATTTAGATATTATTAGGGACTCTTTAATGCGTAGGTTACCTATGTTGCGTTCCTTAGCCAAGATATTAACGGTTATGGTTTTGTCCTTATTTTTGCATTTTTTTAAGTGTTTTTGGAATGATGATGCTTGCGTGTGTAGATGTTCTTTTATTCTAATGTGTAGATGTCTTGTAGTGCTGCCAACATAGAATGCATCGCATTTGGCGCATTGTATGCTGTATACAACATATACCTGGTGGCATATACCGGTACCTGCAATAGGGCAGTTGGTTAGTGTGCATGTGGTGTTGTTGTTTGTTCTGTGGTTGGGGTTGAGGTGTCTGTGAAGAGTGGGGCCGTAGTGTGCCAGCTGTATGTCTAATCCCTCTCTGTGGATAGCTTGACGTATTTTTGATGTTATATAATCACTGAAGTGCGGTAACCTCAGGAAGCAGGTGTTAGATAGGGTGTGGCACCTTGGGCCCCTACTACCCTTCCGTTCTAGGCGATTTATTTTCTTTTGTCAGCCAGCTTGCATTTTTGCTGTTTAATAACACTTGCTCAATGTAAATACACATCTGCATTAAATTATGCACAAGGTCAGATAATATATAACACATGTCTTTTAACCCTATGTATCAGTTAAGTAACAAAGCAAATTGAGCTCTTTTGCCTTGATTTGTAACTGGTCTAAGAAAAGAAATGATCAAAATTGAAGAAAGCAACACATACTATTCTGTTTTTACCTCCAAGATAATATTTTTCTTGTTTTCATTTTTGGCAGAAGGAAATACTCACGTCTTGCCTGTTCTCATAGCAGAAATGTAGTGCCAGTTGCCATCTCCATAATTACTTAATTTACTCTGAAATTTCTTCAGCTTTCTTCGGGTTCTAGCAGCTATCCAGACAGAACCATCTTCCATGTAAATAGCAAACATTTTGCTCTGAAAACGAAAATGAAAAACAATATTTTAAATAAATGTGTACCTGATTTTGTTTCCTTTTAAGGTTTGTTTATAATTAAAATTTCATTGAATAAAGAAATATATATTCTTGTCCTGTTGGTGATGATTAGAATATATCAGCTGCAGAGAGTGCAAGATGACTACAAAATGGGCTATCAAGTGGATGCTTATGGACATGAATATGAATGACCAATTTTTATATACTGACTTGAGTATAAACAACAGATCTATAAGCTCGAGTATAAGCAATACTAATATTTATTTATATTCTCTAATAAATGTAACAATTTAGCCACAGATTCAAGTCTAAAGCTAACCAATGTTTGCATATAGACTCAAGTATAAATATGAATAATGTGTTTTTGTTTATATCCTTTCTGCTAAAAGATAGTTTCTTTCCAAACACCCTGATGTGGCACTCATAGATGAAGCAGAACCCCCATTCTTTACTTTTTATGTTTGTATGTCTGTTTGATGGTGTAAAGTGTAGTTGTATAAGGAGTGTTAATGTTTGTTTCATTTGTAGTATATGTGTGTGTGTGTGTGTGTATATATATATATACACACACACACACACATAGTGTGATGGCTGAATTGTCATCTAAATCATGCAAAAATGAAAATAACACTGACATCTTATTATAACAGATATATTTACCAAAATTAGACAAAAATATCTTGAAATACTAATGAGTAAATTTATTCAATAAAAATCACTATTTGTTTTAACCACAGCCTCCAGACGACTTCAGAATTTCCTGCAACTCTTCTAGATAATCTCCTTGCTTTCAGTTCTCCTTTCGTGTTACAAGGAGTTTTGTTAATCCCTTGCTCAACTGCATCCAGCACAATAATCTGGAGAGTTAGGTGGCCAGATTTAACTTGGTGATATGGTTGCAGAAATTGTCTGACTGGGTTCTCCTGCTTGTACGGTATGGTGCAAAGTCCTGATGTCAGGAATAGCGTCTTCCAGTAGTCACCCTCTTGACTAAGGGCAACACTACCTTCTTGAGGCACTTGATGTAGGCCTCTGTGTTGAGTCTGAAGTCCTGTGGGAAGATGAATGGAGGTATCATGTTGCTATCATTATTGATCACTCAAAAAACCTTTGTAATTACTATTAGACTCATCTAACTCTTTCTGAATCCTTTGCAGACTGACACCTAAACACTGAAATGCTTGTATAGAAGCCTCCAGCATCAATGCCAAGCAGTAAAGAATGCTGTTTCCAAATTTCTGGCAGAGTGAATTGTGTCCTGATACGCTTTTCTCACAGACTGTGCCCAACTGACACTATGACAAAATAAGGACAAATAATATGCATTTGTGATATTAAAAATATAAAATGATGACAATTTACCCATTGCACTCTGTATATGTATGTATATTTAGTCAGCATATCTTCATTCAAACATGTTTCATTGAATAATATAGACATATTATGTTTACTTATTTTTATACTGATCCTTTCCAGTTGTCTAATCAGTTTCTTGATGTTAAGATGAAATTCATCATGGAAGGCACCAAGCTATCTTTATTCAAACATGTTTCAGTGAATAATATAGACATATTGTGTCTACTTATTTTCATGCTGATCCTTTCTAGTTGTCTAATCTAATAACTGGATTTGTGTTATAAATGAAATAGAAATATTGTATGAATGTTATAAATGTATATTACATAAATGTATAAATATGTTTATTATATAAATAAATCTTTTTCAGTTGTCTAATCTAATAACTGGATATATGTTGTGGTGCAATGAATATTGGCTTGGAATGAGAAATCAGAGAGCTAAGTTTGAATTTCATTTGAATTTGTTGCATTCACTTATGCACAAATACAATTGGGAATTGTATCAAGCCATCTCTTCTCCCTCCAGCTATGAGTTAAATAGCTGGACAGATTGGATTCTGTAGCCTTGGTTGGCAACCAGTCTAATACAGAAAAAACTTTTGGTCATATCTGACTCTTGTAAAGGTAGAGGATAGTGGGAAGAGTCAGGTACTTATTGGAGCAGTTCAAGGAACCAACCATCTTTCCAGGCGGCTCCCTCCCCCCATATGGCTGCAGTATACTATTTTCAGCCAGGTCTGGCTCTTGTAGAGGTAGGAATTAGTGAGAAGATTTATCTAGTTACTAGAGCAGTTCAGGAAACCAACCATTTTACCAGGCAGCTCACCCATATATGGCTGCAGTATGCTATTTTTGGCCAGATTTGGCTCTTAAAGATCTAGTTCTTAAAATAAAGGTAGAAGATTGCAGGAAGAGTCACGTACAGCGAATGTACCATTTTTCCTGCATCTTTAATGGTGTAGTGTATGTACATGTTCTAATTTAAGGCTTGGCTGACTTTAAATCCAAATAGGCACTCAAAGCATGTAACCTCCCTGAGTGAGTACCCATTCATTGTGATAGATGGAAATTCAAAGTCTGTTTGGTGATAATGTAATCCCCTAGTAGTCTTAAACTTGCATGCAAAAAAAAAATCTTTTACTTACAGGATTATTTTCCTGATTTATATACAGCAGAAGACCATTCTTCCGATTTAAGTCTGACTTGAATTTCATTGTTACATGAAATTGGATCGAAGATGCCATGTAGGAACCATAGACATAGTTATTTCCAACAGACATAAACTTGGCAGCTCTGGCAATCTAAAAGACAAACCAAAATGTTAAAAGACAGACCAAAATGTTAAATCAACATATACTCAAGATGAATTACTGACATTGGTAATTATATAAGCTTCATTTGTTTTTTGACAGAACCAAAATCCCTACAGGTATGATTTTCGACATTTTAAGCACAGGATCTGTATTGTGGTGCAATGGTTATTAGTTCGAAATGAGAAATTGGAGAGCTGTGTTCAAATTCCAGTTGAATTCATTGCATTCACTTATGCTGCACAAATGCCCTTGGGAAAGGTATAAATCCATCAATTCTCCCTCCAGCTATGGGTTAAATAGCAGGACAGATTAAGTTAGCAACCAGTCTACCGCAGAAGGTAATGGCAACCTACTGCAGGAAAAATCTTCTGCACACTCAGTCATGTATTTGTTTTAATATATATAAAATAGCAAAATAGCTCTGTTTATACAACACTGAGCACTGTATATTTATTAGTTCGTATATATTTATTAGTTCATATGTATATATATATATATATATATATACACACACACACACATGGTTTTTATTATAGAAAAAACCCTTCCTGCTTTTCAGTATTTATGTGGTTAGAAATAAATGTAAGTGCTATCAAGAAAACAGGGCTACTATATTTATAAATAAATTGCTAATGATTTACTGTTATAAATAATTTTATTGTAGAAGTGTATTGAAAAATATGGACGTGCATTGTGGTGCAGTGGATATTGGCTCAAAACAACAAATTGGGGAGTTGTGTTTCCATTCCAGTTGAATTCCTTTCATTCACTTACCCTTGGGAAAGGTATTAATCCATCTCTTCCCTCCAGTTATGGGTTAAATAATAGGGCAGATTTGGGTACTATAACCTTGGCTGGCAACCAGTCTATCGCATAAAGCAATGGCTACCAACTGCAGGATAATCTTCTGCTCAGTCAGTCATGTCTCGAAAGACATGATCACCTAAAGTATGTATTATGCATGGTACTTAACTGACTGACTGCATTGGAAAATTAAAAAATATGTAAAGTAATTAAGGTTTAATTCAAGAAGATTTGGTCCTCTGATCCACTTGAGACAATTTTTTTCATCAGAATCCATCTTGAACATTTATAAATCTACCATTCTTCCATGCAATGAATAATGCTACTAGAGCTGGTCTGATGTTCCTACTATATATCTTAACAAAATTCAAAGAAGCGTATGCAATGTGATCGATCCTTACCTGGTACTTCAACTTTAGTCACTTTCTCACCAACACAACATGGTTTTTCTCTGCCTTTTCTACAAATATTTTCATGGTAATTCTTCTGATGAACTTTCCTGTTTGTACCTTGACTATGAATTTAAGTGTACTTCTAAATTTGCTAATAGATCTGTTTTACTGTTGAACTAGCTAAATGTTACCATATGTTCTATTCAAATAGTTTTTCTTTTTGTACATATCATCTGTGGAATTCTCTTCTGATTTTTTACTTGCCTGCCACTTACTTTCTTTGGAGATTTAAATGCAACATCAATCACCATTTTCTCTTTTCTTGAATCTTGTTCTATTATTACCTTTTCTCCTCACTAAAATCTTCTCATTGTCTTTCACTCCCAGTAACAGCTTGCACCTTACTGCCATTATTGCCTTGCTTGGAGAAGAATTGAAAAAAAAAAAATTTAAAAAAAAAAAAAAAAAACACCAAGAAAGCATTACTAACAGGAAAAAAGTGCAATACTAGTTTGACAGCTACTTCTCATCCTTTTACAGTTGAAATGTAAAGCTAGATGTAACCATAAGTTCTATGCTAACAGTTTCTTCTCTTGCACTTTTTACTTGTTGAACTTTCTTCTGACTTGTTGCTTTCCAGTTAACATTGATTTTCAAAAAATTTAAATATCAATCATTGTCTATTGTCTTCTCTCGTTAATATTTTTTTTATTTCTCATATCCGTTCACACTCTATAACCCCTTGAATCTTAGTAGCTTTATTGCCTTACAATATACAATCTAATTAATTTTTTTCTTTTAAATGACTTACCTGTGGTGGGCATCCAGGATTCATTTCAAACAACAAATTGTTTTCTTTGAATACATTAACATTTGAGTTTATCTGTACATTTTTTATGCAACCATTGAAGCCGTAATCTGAAACATTGCTGCAAAAATACAAGAAATGTTTGATAAGTTCATTATTTATCAAGAGAAATAGAATTCAGATTTTAAAAGGTTTCATCAGGTAACATTCTAATTGAAGAGAAGCAGAGATTTATCCCTTGTTTCCTGTTTAAGATTAGATTTCCAGTTCCTTCTAATGTTTTCTCATTCTCTTTAATCCATTGAATGTTTAGCTGTTTGGTAAATTTTACCTCACTATTAAATTGATTGTAAGTTTGAAGTTGTATTGTAATTATAGACTGTAAAAAATGAATTAAATATTTTTATCATCATTTTAATTTATTTTCTTAAAGCACGGATGAACTATTAATAAAAGGTGGTTGGTCTTACAGATTTCAGGTAGGGTTTAGACTTCCAGTGGTAAATATCCTGGATTCTTTATCTATCCTCCTTATCCTCATAATCTTCACTTCTTACTACCTCATCTTATATTTATATTCCATACTGCCTTCAGCAATCCCCCATCTTGAGTAGTTGTTGAGCTTTAAACTTTGTTTAAAAACAACAACAAAAAACAGTGAAAAAAAACAATTCTTCACAGAATAAAGATTACTAACCTGTGTCTTTTCCATTGCCTTTGAAAACTTACACTCTTCTTTATGCTAATCATGAAAAATCTACTTCAGGTACTATAATGGCCTCATACAATATCCTTAATAGGTGCAAAAACTTTCAATGCAACTCATAACTTCAAGATTTGCTCTGATATTTACTGTTATAATAGCATATAATGCTTATTTAAACAAAGTAGGTTAAAAACTTTACAAATTGTAACAGTATTTGTTTTTATTTAAAAAATATGTCAATAGCTTCTCTTCACATTCAGTAACCCCTTGTATCTTAGTGGCTTGCTTGGGGTGAAATGATAAAAAAAATAGAGAATCAAATATTAAAACCAAATTAAAATTATCAACATAAAGCTTGATAATGAACTTTGCTAAAGAAGATTGTTTTTAGCAATAAAATATTTAGTATGAATGGCATGCACACACACACACACACAGTGTGATGGGTAAATTGTTGCTACTTTATATTTTTTAATTTTGCACATGTACATTGTTTGTCTCACTTGCACAGTAAGGGCACTGTCTCTGAGAAAAAGAGCACCATGATGCAATTTGCACTGCCAGTAATTTGGAAACTGCTTGGCTTTGATGCTGGATGCTCTAATACAAACATTTAAGAATTTTTGAGTGTCAATCTGAGGACAGCACAGAGGATTTTGAAAGAGGTGAGTCGAATGGTGATTTTGAAGGTATGGCAGCTCAGATTGTTCTGATAAGAAAGAATTCTCAGATTTGTTGGTCAAATCCTCAGATTCAACACAGAGGCCTACATCAAGTGCCTTAAGAAGGTAGTGTTTCCCTAGGTCAAGAGGGTGGCTGCTAGAATACCTGATACCTTACAACAGGACTCTGCACCATGCTACACAATCAGGAGAACCCAGTCACAGCTGTCAGATAATTTCTGCAGCCAATCATTAAATCAGGCCACCTAACTCCTCTGACTGAAACCCCCTTTGATTATTATGTGTGGTATGAAGTTGTGCAAGAAACCAATAAAAATTCTTTGTAATACCAAAGACAAACTGAAGGCAAGAATTATGGCAGCATTCATCAATTTAAACAATGATACCATCCAAAAGAGATGCGGGATATTACAAAGTCTTTTGGGGTTCATGGTCAAAACCAATGCAGATTTTATTGAATAAATTTACTCTTTAGTATTTCAAGATAATTTTGTGTAATTTTGGTAAACATATCTGTTAAAATAAAATATCAATGTTATTTTCCTTTTAGACGACAATTTTTCCATCGCAACATGTACACATGTAGCATTTACATAGAACAAATACTGAAAACAGTGACAAACAAAAGATGTTATACAATTCATTAATAATAATAATAGCACTGGTAAATTTTTTCTTTGTTATTGTTAGAATTAAACCATTGGATAGAAATGATGATAAAAAATAAAATAGGCATATATTTAACATATACTCTTTGCTAATTTAATGTGCAACTTCAGATTCAGCTCAAATCAGTAGCAAATGAAAAAAATATTTAAGGCATTAATACATTTATCCACTATGAATTCTTTCATACAAATCAAATATTAATTTTAAGTTATTATCTATGCTATTTACACTTGGACTATTGCTTTCATTGTTGTTATTAACATGGCATTTTGGCTCTTGTGCGCTTCAGAAGCTTGTCCATCTGGATAATCCAGAGAAAATTTCAAACTGAACTCTTTATTTAATTTATGAATGTAAATTGTTCTCATTCCACTATCCATGTTGAGGGATATCTTATTTTGTTATTGTCTTTAGTACTGCTCAGTCATTGCTCTCCTTGTTTCCACTGTGTCTAAGTATGAATTACCTGGACCAGGGATTGAACTCACAATTACTATGTCACCAAATTTATGAACAAATGCTTTAATCCACTAGGCTACTCTCATATGTTTAGGTTGTGAACTTGTAACAGACTCAGAAGGCTTACAGCAACACCAGGTGGAAATGTCAGTTCCAATACAATCTCTGAGGTTAAGCAATATCAATTCTGGTCAGTATGTTGATGGGTGACCACTTTGGAATACCAGGTGTTATAAGCTTTAATGTGCAGGTGATGTATTATATAATTGCTTTGGATTGTTAATTGGTGAACTGAGTTCAAGTTCCAATTTAGTTCATTATATTTACTTATGTACAAATATCCTTGAGGTAAGGTATCGTGATTTTTTTTAAACATGGCTTGTTAAACCTGTGCCACAAGGATGTAAGTATGTGGGTACTCAGTAAGGATTGAATTCACTACTCAGTCATAATTGTTCTAGCAAAACAAGCTTGCTAACCATTACACCATGTTGAGGTGCTCACAATTGAGAAAGGTATGAATACACCTTTTCTTTCCCCAGTTATAGGTTAACTAGCAAGACTTGTATCACTAAAATCATAATGAACTTGCATACAAAATATTTAGGTTTCTTCATCAAATAACCCAGAGTGGTTAATATGCTGCTAAACAAAAAGAACCAACCAACATTAGACTCAGCAGGAAAAGGTCAAGCGATAACTGAGCTGTACTGAATTAGAAATAGGCATGATATCCCTAGGGATCGACAGTGGAATGAGAATATTCTACCTCTTTAGATTAAATAAAATGTTTAGTTTTTAAAGTTCCATGAAGATTATCAGGATTGACAAGCATATGAAAAAGGCCAGATATAAATAATGAATCCTCCTCTCCAAAATTCAGACAAATATTATCAAGTGATATGGATTTACTTATTATTTTGCTTAATTTGATTTGAAATTGAATTGTATGCAAACACAAGTGAAGGCTGATGCTTCAAAGTAAGTTATCTAACAATCAGTCTATCTTTCTATCTACACCCTTGTGCAAATTAATTGAAACAAAACGAATAATGACTTCATAGGATCTTTCACACTTTCCCTGATCATGTATACGTCATCTCTTGACATTGTCTTTTCGTAATTGAAACATCATGAAATATTGGTGCAAATTTTACAGCAGTATGCCCTTACTGACACCAACAAGTTTAGGAGACTGGAAACTCAGTGTTTTTATCAAGACACCATCACTAGAGAGATTACTTACCAAGGTTAGAGAATTCAGCCTACCCTATTCTACACAGTGTAGGTGCAGTGGTTTTTATTTCAGAGATTTCCTTCTCTTAAACAAGTTGCTATTCCAAGCTAAAGACTCTTACCCAGCCTAACTTTTTCTTTTTCTTTTAAATGACCCCAGTTTAACTATTTGCTGATAGCATGGTGTCTGTGGACAAGGCTGAGTGCTTTGCTCACAAATTCTCATCAAACTCCACATTCGACTCGTCAGGATTACCGGCACCCGACTTCCCTCTTAGAACTGAGGCTCAACGGAAAGATGTTTATATAACTCCATCTCTGGTATCTAAGATAATATCAAAACTTGACCCCCATAAGGTGAGCAGAGGTGATGGAAACCTGGTCATTGTCCTGAAGACATGTGCCCCTTAACTCTCCTCTGTCCTCTCTAAACTCTATAATTACCGCCTTTCTGTTTTCCTGCCTGCTGGGAGTCTTCTTCTGTGGTTCCTGTATTTAAGAACTCTGGAAACCCTTGGACCCATCCAATTATTGCCATATCAGCCTCCTATCAATTTTCAGAAATGTGTTCAAGGCTATTATCAATGCTGAGATAGTTCAACAACTTATTAACCATAAACTATTCTCAGACAGACAGTATGGATTCTGCTTTGCCAGGTCTACTGCCGATATGCTAACGACCATCATGGAGTACATATACCAGGCCATCAATAAGTCTGGTGAGGCTCATGCTGTTGCCCTGGATATTGCCAAGGCTTTTGATCGGGTTTGGCACACTGGCCTTCTGCGCAAGCTAGTGTTATGGTATCACCAGGTGCTGGCTTGATCTGATCTAATCTTTCCTATCTAACTACATAATGAAGGTTGTCTTGAATGAGCATGTCTCCACATTCTAACACACAAATGTTGGTGTCCCCCTGGGCTCTATCCTAGACCTGACACTCTTTCTAATCTTCATAAACGATCTTCCAGACATGGTCAAATCCCAAGTAGGCAACTATGAAGATGAAACCACTATTTACTCCCGCATCAGTAAGAAATCTGGTGAGGCAGACAAACATATCATCGCTGCTGATCTTGAGAAGGACCTCCACTCAGTGGTGTACTGGGGTAAGAAGTGACTTGTAAATTTCAATGCTTCTAAAATGAAACTGCTATCTGTCAATCACCACAGGCAATCTCTTCTGCCCCCCACCCCACCATAAGCATAGACCAAGTGAATTTCCCTGAAAGCAATATACTGCACCTCTCGGCCTCACCCTATCTTCTAACCTCAAATGGAACCATTACATTGAATCAACAGCTAAACCCACTGGTAGGAAGGTTGGGTCTCTGTGTTGGGCCAGGAATTTTTTTCCACCTGAATCCATCTTGCACATATACAAATCAAACATCTGACCGTGCATGGAATACTGTTGTCATATCTGGTCAGGTGCCCCTGCTGTTCATCTCAGTGTTTCTGACAGGCTCCAAAGGAGAATCTGTAATGTGATGCTCCAGACCTGGCAGCTCAACTCCAGCCATTTTCTCACCAGTGGGATGTGGCTTCCCTCTGTCTCTTCTACAAATATTTTCATGGCTTCTGCTTCAACGAACTTAGGTTACTGGTGCCTCCTCCACAAGAATTTACTTGTGCAACCAGACTGGCAACGAGATCCCACTCTTTTACAGTTAAATCAACCAAATGCAGGTAACAATTCTACTCCAGCAACTTCTTTTCTTGCATTTCCCACCTGTAGATCTCCCTTCCAGATACTTGCTTTCCTGATGGCTACAACCTCCAGGAATTTAAATGCAATGTCAATTCCCATCTTTTATCCACTTGACTCCAGTTCTTTCTTCATCACTATGTGTATCTTGTTTTCTTTTCTCTTTACGTTTGCAACTGTCTTCACTCCTGTGTTCACATCCTTCTCTTGCTCTTTCTGACAACCCCTATAACTGGTTTGTCTTTCTCCTCACTCTCTTCCTGCCTAAAACCTAAACTCACTTATGTAGCCCCTGTGTATCAGTGGTGGTACCACCTTGCTTAGGGTAAAATGATTAAAAAAAAAAAAAAGGGTCCCTAACAGTGGGTCTTAAATTGACTGTACACTGAGAGAAAGGAAACTAAAGCAGTTGTTTCAATTAATTTGCAGAAGTGTATGCAATATTGACATGCCTTTCATTTGCACACAAAATATCTGCTATATTTAATTGTTCACAATGTAAGAAATTTTGTACCAGTATGAAAATAGGTAATTTTCTTAATTTGTATCAATGAAGCAGGTGATCTGTATAGTGGTTCTGTTCCAAAAAGACAGCTTTTATAAATAGTTAAATTGGTTCTGAACTATTTACTTATATGTTATAGAGAAGAAACTCACTTGTATACCATCTAAATTATATTTGAGTTTTAAATAGATGGGCTGGGATGATTGATGTTCAGAGCAAAATACAATCTGGATATTGTTTTTCAACAATTCCTCTTAATTCAGAAAATTTATTTGGAATCATTATTTTGGCTGATAGTATTCAAGGAGAAAATGTTTCCTTACCAAAAATTATTAACCAGTTATAATAAAAAATTCCAACCACCTCCTTTATTTTGACCAAACCTCAGTTTGAAACTCAAGTGGAATCAAAATTGGCCACAACAAAAACTGGTATAGCTTTTTAAAACTATTTTAAAAGTAAAATATATTGTGTTGAAAGCTGATTGTCTCATTTTTCAAGTGAAGTTGGACATTTTATTTTGCACAAAAATAAAATTTATTTGTTTTGTATACAAGAATGGGAGATCATGTTAGACACAAGTAAATAAGGCATATTGCCAATTTAGTAGTGCAATAAAAAGGTCACAAAGTAATGCCTTTGAAATATGAGCATACCAATATACAGGTTTTCTGAGATACAAGCCAAAGTTTGGCTGATTTTTTGCCTTGAGATATGAACAAGTTCGAGTTAAGCTTTGAGAGTATTTCAACTTGCAGTACACATCTTCATTTCATTCAGGAAGGATCTCTGCTGTGTTATGTTTTTTTTACCATTATTTTGTAAATTTTTCTTTTTCTTTAGTAACACCATGTGTCCAAAGTAAATGTAAAGATCATTAGGGTAAAGCCGAAATGAGAAATTGCCCAAAAAGAGAAAATTTAGTGATGACAAAAACTTAAATGGAAGTCTTAAAAAAAGCAAATGAAAAAAAATTAGTTACAGTAATAAATAAAATGTAAATACTTTGAAATTTTAAAAATTAAGTGATAAAGTTAGTCTTTGGTATTGTAGACAAGGCTAGGCCAGGTTAACATTTCTATGATTGCTGTTGTCTCTTTCTCTCTCCTCAGTTGGCCTGTGACTTGTCTGAACTTCATTTTTAGTGCAGGTTATTTCTTTAAAATTTTTTTTCTCATGTATTTGATTGTTTGTAAACTGTTCAATGTTTATTCATATGTTTTTGCTTGTAAGAAACCCACAAATACAAAAGTAGAGGTGAGTTTTATGAAAATGAGGGTGAGGCCTAGAACATTGGAAATATTTTTATTAATTTCAATGGGGAAAATTGAGTTGAGATACAAATCTTTTGAGTTACGAACTCAGTCTTGGGACAAATTAGACACATACCTCAAACCATTACTGTATCAAGAAAAAAAAAGATAACTTAAGACATAACAAAAAATATATTGACAAATAAATATATTACAAAATATATTACTGTTAGAATAGTGATATCAAAATACAAATGATTTCCTAAAAAGGAATAAAAAATAAGACATCTGAACCAGTTCATCAGTTCTCTCATCAGAGATAAGATCAAGGACAAAAATGTGTGCCATATACTTTCAGAATAGAAGTTATCATGACTTTACAATTTCTTGTCCTTTATAGCTCTTAAGAAATGTTGTCTTTTTGTTATCTCACTTAAACCTTGCTCCATTTACTTAAGCTTCATACAGCTGGGGGCATAGTGGAGTAATGGATAACAGCTTGAATTAAGGAAATGGAGAGCAGTGTTCAAATTCCAGTTGGATTCATTACATATACTTATGTGCAAATACCCTTGGGAAAGGTATGAATTCCTCTCTTCCCCACAAGCAATGAGCAAAATAGCAGGACAGACTGAGTTCTATAGCCCTAGGTGGCAACTTCTCTAGGAGAAAGAAACCTCTGAATTCAAACCAGTCTGGAGAGTGTTGGGCTCTGTCATGTCCAAAGAAACACTTCTACTGTGACTACAGTACATGTGGTGCCCCATTGACTCATGGGATATCTGGAATAGGATACAACTGTAAATCTTTATATTCTACTTCTATATGTTGTGTCCTTTCAGAAAATTTGCTATCATGCATCTCCACAATTTCCTGTCTTTTGTAGCTCTTAATAAACTTTTTCATTTTGTTATCTCACCTAAACCTTGTTTTGTCATCCATTTACTCAAGATCAATAAGTAGGTTATATTCATAAGAAAGCTGGAAGACAAGAGGGAGAGAGGCGTGCTTCTCACCTTCAATCGGTTCTGTGAGTATCAGATTTTCCAATTTTTCTTTCCTCATTATGTGCCCTGGAAATTTCAACAGTCTCTTCCTTATATTAAGTGTTCTTTTTGTTTCTATTTTCTGAAACTGTCATTTATCACATGTTCGGTTCATGACATCCTTAGCATCTTACTGTAGAACCAGATTTCTGCTGTTTCAAGCCTCCTCTTCATCTGTGAGGAGATTGTCCAGCATTTGCTGTCATATAGTAAGATATATTATTATTTCTAATGAAATTTTTCTGTTTCTTAATAGAAAATACAAGACTTATAGGATCACCGTCTAAAGTTTCTTGAGTGATACACCCATGGGCAAAAAGTCTGATATCAGAGAGGTCCATGGAATGAAGTCATGTCCTAGTCTTGTGTTTGATTAAACCATTATACTAAGCCTGAGTAGTCCATTAATGCTGTTGCAGCTGGAAGTAGAGAAGCCAGTTTCTTTCCACATGATGACTTGCAAAATGGATTTGTTTTTAAAGTAATCTTCTTCTAGCCTACAGGATCTACAAAGCAGAGCTTTTCTTCTAGTTTTGTTGCCAACCAAGGCTATAGAGCCCAATCTGTCCTGCTATTTGCCCATAATTTGGAGGAAGGGATGAATTAATTCCTTTACCAATAGTATTAGGATATAAGTGAATACAATGAATGACTAATTTAAACTTAGATCTCAAATTCCTCAATCCAAACCATTATCCATTACTCTACCATGCCTTCACTTATAGGAAAATTACATTTAAGCACACCAACCCCTCATTCTGCATACAGAAATATGGTTGGTAGGACTTGATATATATATTTATATTAACACTTTCAAAGGAATGGTTGGTCAGCTTAAGCTTGATTCATTCATTTTTATGGCTTATCAATCTTTTGCAGGTTATTTAAAACTAGAAAATATTTAAAATTTTTTTGTCCTACTAATTAACCTGTAAATGGAGGGAGAAAAGGTTATTGGCACAAAAGGAAATATAAAAATCTAAATGGAATTGAAACTCAAAGATACCCATTACACAACATGCACATCAAAGCTTACATCCTCTGGTATTCCTAAGTAGTCATCCATCTAGGTATCGACCAGATTATGCTGCTTAACTTCAGTGATCATACGAGAATTAGTATTTTGATATGATATACCCAGAAGCTGATAATCCTGTTATAATTATTCTGGACTCTTAAAATTTTGGCCAAGTAGATTAGGCTGAGAACTTTGAGAGATTTCATGCAAAAGTTCCGGCATAAATGGAAGGTATTTGCATATAAGCAAGCATAATGACCCCAATGAGAATTGGAAGTCAGTTCTTCAATTTACATTATTCTTCTATTATCCATTACACTATATACACATTCAAGCTTACAGCACCAAGCAGTCAGCCATCTTGGTACTGACCAGGATGAATGTTGCTTAACTTCATTGATCATATAAGAACCAGTGGTTTAAGATGATATGGATGTAAGCCTTGGTAGACTGAAATATATGTGTTATACTTTCGTTCATTAACATCTTGAGTATTCATTTTGGTCCTCAATATTAGCTTTGACGACAGAAACAAGGAACTAGTTTACCTGTTTGTTTTCATTAATTGTATTGTATTTTGACATTACTGTTTTATTGTAATATATTTGTTACCCCATGCCTTTCTGGTTATAAATTTGCATTGTTTAATATGCCCAGTTTTAATCATCTATATGTGGTCATAAAACACCTGGCTCACTGATTAGCAATATTGTTGCAATGATCCACCGAAAATCAGCAAAACAGTTATCAAAATATCAAATGAACTTAAAGAAACTTTTCTGTTGCATTGTATGACATTTGACTTAAAGATTTAAAGCACTGATTTTACAAATCAAATGCACAGTTAACCTTTAGCACTCTGTATCATTAATATTACTTCCCTTTCCACTGCATTCTTTTTCAAGGCCTCTCAGTTACAGTATCCTTATTGTTAATTTCACTAAAAATTCTTTCTTGTTGCCATAGCAGGATATGACAACACAACTATGAAATTCAAACACTGTTGTTCAGGTATCAGAGTCACCTTCAGTGGATAGAAAAACATTTTGTACAGCAAATGAAATCACAGAGTGATAAAAGTTAAGTACAGCAAAGTTAAGCTTAATTTGAGAAGTCAGAGAATATGAGTACACCATCACCAAAATCACTGCAGAAATGAAAGATATTTTGTTTCACTTTGACATGAGAAAAATTCAAAATCAACAAAACTCACCTGCAGATTAGTTGACAGTAGAAAAAAGAAAAATACCCCAAACACAAGCTCTAAAGGCAAAGGAGGCGGGAAATGAAGCAAAATCATTTTCAGTTTGTTAAAAGAATCAGTGTTCTTATTTAGAAGGAATAATAAACTGAAGTTATTTTTTTCCTTGTTTAATTGGCTATAGATTTTAAACAGTATGTTCTTTGTACACCCTCCCTCAAATAATGGGGACTTGTCATAAAGCCCGATAGCCAGGGCTGGTGCAACAGTTTTGTGCCATCCACTAATCTATAATACAGGGCACCACTCTACTACATCTAACTTTTCATAAGCTAGTATTCATATAAAATAAAAATTTTAATTTTACCTAATTATGTACAATAATGAATCATATGCAATGTAAGTAAACAATTCAACTAGAAAAATTAGAAATAAATACAATGTATCTAAATACAAATTAGAGACATGTCATAATAGATAATTCCAAATCAAAAATATTTTGCAGCAATTTGTGATTTTCCTTGTTAAAATTTTGAATAATTTTAACACATTCAATATTATGAACAAAAAATTGAATTTTATATAGTTTTTGTTTTATAGACTTAACTTGAGCAAAATAAATGCATGGGTTTGAATGAAATAAATATTCCAAAATGATGTCAAAATCTGTGAAATTTTCAATCTCTTAATAGTTGTGCTTAGTTTATTTGTAACATATACAAAAGTAGGTAAAACAAAGCAAAAATTGATAATATGGGTCACAAAGCACTGCCCTAGGTTCATAATCAGGATTGTCTCACCTCAGAATCAAGGAGATGGTGGGTTCAGGGGTAGTATGCACCATCTCTGCAGATAGCTAATCTGACTTTTTTCTAGAAGATATAGAATTACTTAACCAATTGAAAACAATTGATAAGATATAGATAAAAGAAACTTCCTAAGAAAGACTCCAGGAAGTTTGTTTCTCCAAGATTTTCTTCCAATTGCAATGAAGCAAGTTGCAATGCAAGATTGCCCGGTTCACACTCCTCCCTCTACTTTTGGATAGGAGTAGAGGCACATGCCTTGTTTCCTGTTTAGGAAGGGGTCTCCCGGTTCTCTCTCCTCATCAGTTCCTAGTGCTAGAGCTGTCACAAGCTTTTTGCAGTAATTGGGGATAGTGGCAACATCTCTTCATCTGAGTGTACCAGGTTGGCAGTTTCCTGGTTGATGCTTCTGACCATTAGTTAGGAGCCCAAACTCTTGCGTAGTGTCAAGAGAGGCTGCTCTGATCAACAGTTGAATAATATGGGGGTTTTTGTTGGGCATGGATGGGTATCTCTGTATGAACCTTTGGTGGGCAACCCTGAGGCCACATTATGCGGCAATCTGCAACAATTTCCCTCCCACATATGCTGCATACAACGGCCGACTGAGTCTCCTCTAGGCCTCTCTCCTAGCAAAACTAAACCAGCTAATCAAAAAACACCCAAACCTATCAATATCTTTTTCACTAACATACAAGGTATACATACCAACCTTTACAGTGTCGGATCCTTCCTCCAGTTATACTCACCTGACATCCTAGCCCTCTGCAAAATTAATTTGATCTTTATATCCTCTCTTCTGAATTCTACATCCCTGGTTACCTTCCCCTCTTCAGGAATGACTCCAATGTCCACATGCATGGGCTTGGTGTTTCTCTCAGTGAATGCCTTCCTCTAGCTAGGGTGATCTCTCTTGAATCCCTACCTCATTCTTATATGTGTTTCCAGCTCTCCCTTCTAAGCTCAGTTAGCTATCTCTTCTTTCTCTATCACTCCCTCTCATCTCCCGACTGTTCCATTCCTGACAGCATCTCCAATAATATCAACAAGGCCATTTTCTCTCATCTGTTTACTCATATTTGTGTTTGGTGACTTTAATACCCACCACTCTAAGTGGCTGGAGAACTCCATCACAGATCTTGCTGGTGTCCCCACCATGAACTTTTCAATCACTCAGTCCCTTAAACAGGTGGTGGAGTTCCCCATGCATTTCTCTAATAACCCTGATGGACATGACTCACTACTAGATCTGTTTTACTTCCTTCCCTGACTCTTGCAATGCCAAGCAACTCTGACCATGCGGTAGTTTTCACTAGCACCTCTTTCCACTCCCACTCCACCCAAGAACCTCAGACCAGCAGAATATTCTACTGCTACTAAAAAGCTGATTGGGACTCGTTCTGTGATTTCCTGTGTGACGTCCCTTGGAACAAAGTTTTTTGCCTTCCTGTTGAAGACTGTGCAGCTGAGGCCTCCCCTTAGGTTAGAGCTGGCATTGATGCTTTCATCCTAGCCAGGAAATTGAGATTTAAATCCCACTTGGTTTCCTTGGTTCTCCCCTGCTTGCTTGGCTGCCATCGCTCACCAAAATCACTTCTTCTGGCTTTACCAGAGTCATGCGCAGGACCACAACTGTCACTTTTTTGCCTCTGCTCGCAATGAGTGCAAGAAAATACTTAAAGCTAAGCTGCTGTTTGCAACCAGAATGAAGCAGTGTATAGCATCCCATGAGTTTGGCTCCAAAGACTACTGGAGGCTCTGTAAAAATGTACTAAACAACAGCAAACCCTCAGTTCCCCTGTCTAATCAATGAATTTGAGGTCCTCACCTCTTCAACAGACAAGGATGAGTGCATTGCTCACAGATTCTCCACCAACTCAACACTAGACCCGTCTGGAGTATCTGTACCCAACTTCCCACCCAGAATCAAGGCCCAACCGACTTATATGCACATTACCCCCTCGGTGGTCTCTAAAATAATTTCAAAGCTTGACCTCCATAAAGTGAGCAGTGGTGATGGAATTCTAATCATTGTCCTAAAGAAATGTGCCCCTGAAATCTCCTCTGTTCTTTCCAAACTCTACAACTACTGCCTCTCTGCTTCTTGCTTTCCTGCCTACTGGAAGTTCTCCATGGTTCCTATATATAAAAATACAAGATAACCCTCTGACCCTACTAATTATCACCCAATCAGCCTCCTACCAATTTTGCTCGAGCCACAAGATTAGCAACAAGGTCCCACCCTTTTACTGTGAAACCAATAGAATGTAAACACAAATTCTCCTCCAGTAGCTTCTTTTCTAGCACTTCCTACCTGTGGAATTCCCTTCTGTTTACTTGCTTCCCCGACAGCTACAATCTCCAGGAGTTTAAGTGTAAAATCACTAGTCATCTCATATCTTGCTAACTTGCATCCTCTCTCACATGGTACTTTCTCTGTCCACTCTACTCTCAGTATCTTAACCCTTTCTTACCCACTACCTGATACGCTCTGTAACCTGTCACTCTTTCTCATAACTTTTCTTCAATATAACCCCCTCCATACCAGTGGCAGTAGACTGCCTTGCTTGGGGGCGATATGATTATAAAAAAAAAAAGTAATAATGCCATTAGTGAAAGCTAAGTGAAATTTGTTTTGGGTTTTCTTACTCTGGCAGGTAAAGAGAAAATGATTTCAAATAATTCATACAGGGTAATGAAACTAGTGAAAGGAATGATTACACTCCTGAAGAGGAAAATTCCAAGATCTTTTCAGGGTCCTATTTATGTTATTTGAAATTCAACATTGGTTGTGAATTTTTTTAGAATGTGGATGGAGGATGTACACTAATAATAATTGTAAAATTAGCTGTTTCCTTACAAGGAAACATTCTACATTCTTTGACTGAGCAGCAAGTACTACTGTCAGGTAAAATTTATAAAATCCTTCTATTGACCCATTTTATTCAGGCAAATGGGTTTCCCAAGTCCAATAACTGTTACTGTTTTTTCCAGTATTGATACGAGATTTATTTGTTAAGGATCTCAATACAGAAACATTTCAAATCTCATTAGAAGTACAACAAGAAGGAAATGAGAGCACCAGTCTTTTTAATCATTTCTGCATTTTTACAAGCATGGATGTGAAGAGACAGGCACTGATTATTTAAGGATCCCATCCGACATTCCAAAAGATCCTACCAATAGAAGTCAACAATCCTGCTTTCCCTTCTAAGTCTAATATGCTGATGATTAGTGGGGGATATGCTGATGACATAGGTATTCATATTTGAATAGTATTTTCTAAACATACTACTAACAGACTATGTTTAATCATGAGCCATTCTAAACATATTTTGACTTTAATTTCAGGTGATTAGAACCAGCATAATAAAAAATATTCAAATGTTGGACAATTTTTGTCTTTGTTTTCACCTGAAATTAAAGCCAAAATATGTTTAGAATGGCTAATGATTAAACATTATAGATATTCATTATCTGTTATATTTAACAATATATGTCTAAAAAATTGTCTGCTGCCTTGATACACTAAATTTGAAAAGTAGTAGTTGTTTATTCCTTGTTTCTTGTTGAGGATTGGGTTTCCGGTTGCTTCTAATGTCTACTTGCAATCTTCACTTCTAATGTTTCATTTCACCTAAATTCTGAAATTTTATTTACTGTTTGTTTATTTTTCCTCAATAAGAATAGATACTCTTGCCCGTCATCCATTTCACACTCTTCTCCGGTCTTTTGAACAGGACTTGAGTGTCCCTTGTTTTCTTTTTAGGACTGGATTTCAGGTTCCTTCTGGAGTCTTCATTCTTTTTCACTCCCAGTAGACCCTTGCATCTTAGTGGTATTATCACCTTGCTTGTGGTGAATTGATTTAAAAACAATATTTATTGTCTGATGAGCTGAGGAAAAACTGACAGATAGAAAATAAAAGAGAGGAGGACAAATATAGAAATACAGAAAGAAAATACATTTTTTTTTAATCAGAACCTATCTTCCATATAAGTTTACCATTCTTCCTCACTTTGAATATTGCTGCCACATCTGGTTTGGTGCTCCTAGTACTATTTTTATAATCTTTTCACCCCAAGCAAGGCAGTACTGTTACTAGTGCAGAGGGGTTTACAGAACGAGAAAAAGAACAGTAAAGTGGATGTCGATGAAAGGATAAGAGAAAGATGTTGCATGGATGGCTGCTGACCTTCCTGCTGCATTCTGAGATCCTTGTATCTTGGTGCTGGGGTTGCTTGGCTAGCAGAAACAATGTGACCCCTCTAACATTTTTTGTTGCCCCTCTCGCATGTGAGACAGGTGCCGTCACACATCCAACTTCGGTGTAAGTCCAGCTTTACTTCCTACATCTTTTTTCTATCGTCGCTGCTCAGAAAGGTCGATATCAATCAGGTATGCACATGATTTGTTGCCACCAAGCCTAGCTACAGCCACTGTGCAAACGAGATGGATGTTGTCACACATTCACCTCCTATGCTGCCACTGCTGCCTTCATGGCAAGTATCTCTTGCATGCTGCAGGGGACCTTGTTGCCACCACAATCATTGTACCCACCTCTCATTGTGGTAGGTGATGGTGGGGTGCCATTGTTTTCACATTTTGAAGGTGGTAAATGTCCCATTTGTGGGCAGAAGATAGAAGATGGCAACATTGAACTTAAACTTTTGGAGATTGTAGCTATCAGATAAGCAAGTGTGAGAATAAAAAACTGCCAGAGTAGAAGTGGCAGTTACATTTGCCTAATGTGGTGGTAAAATGGTGAGACCTAGTTGCCAATCTAGTAGCATGAGTCAATTCATATGAGCAAAGCATCAGAGAATGAAGCCCATCAGAGCAGAAGCCATGAAAATATTTGTAGAAAAGACAGAGAAATCACATCCCGTCAATGAGAAAGTGAATGAAGTCAAGCTGTTAAATCGGGACCAATTACATTGCAGGTTCTCCTTTGGATTTTGTCAAGAACCCTTAGTTAAGTAGCAGAAGCATTTAACTAGATAAGACAACAGTATTCAATGCATAGATGATTGGTAGATTTATAAATCTGCAAAATGAATTCTGACAAGAAAAAATTTCCTGGCTCAGCACAACCTTCTTAGATGTAGCAATTGATTCAATATATATATAATTTCACTTGAGATTGGCTGAGACAGAGTATATAATTATAGAGTTGAAATCTAAAGAGTCTGCAATGTTATTGGTCCTGATCTGGCATCTTGGCTTCATTCATTTTCTCACAGCCATAACATATCATCTCAGCTTTTTCGATAAATACTTTTTATAGTATTTTATGGTAATTGTTTTGATGAAATTTTTTCTATGGTACTTAGACATTATGAATTTAAATCCACTAAATTGGCAGCTAGGTCTCATCATTTTACAGTTGAAATGGAAGTTCTATGCTAACAGTTTTGTGTCTTGCACTTCACACATGTGGAACTCTCTACTGGCTTTGTGCTTTCCAGTTAATTTTGATCTTCAAAAATTTAAATTCAAATCTTAATTATTTCCTGTCTTCTTAATTCTTGTCTTTAATTGTCCTCTCTCCTTAGTACATCTTTCTCATATTTTCTAACACTCATTAACCCCCATTGCATCTTAGTGGCTTTATTGCTTTGTTTGGGGTGAAATCAGAGAATGAAATGAAAGCTAATATCACAAAATAGAAAAAAATAAAACTGTTGTGGTACTTGTCAGAGATATTTCTTCCACACACACATGCACACACACACAATATATATATATATATATATATATATATAATTTCACAAGACTTGAGAACCACTCAAGTTATTCAACATAATGATGATTCTGAATGAGATTATGGTATGAATGAATTGTAAACTAACATTTAAGCATGTAATGAGTTTGTATTATTTATGCAATTTAACCACTGTCCATTTGTGTAGTTTGTCCATTTTTTTTAAAACTGAGTAGTTTGATGGGGAGACAATGGTGGTTTCTTTCATCACAGGTGGAGAAGATAGTAAGAAATGAAGGTTATGAGAATAAGTAGGAAAGATGATAACTGAACCTTGATTTAAAGAGATCAGAATTGGAGCTTATTTCATGTACAGATCTAAAGACTATCTATGACTTGACTATATTATAAATATTATTATTACTATATATTAGGGTATATCAAAAGCACTTGTTTTACAGAGCTTTACTCTAAAGCTTATTTCAAGTACAAAGCTAAAGTCTATAACTCCACTGTATTATTAATATTCTTATACAAGAGGATTATCAGAAGAATTCTCTTATTTTAAGAAGTTTACTCCAAAGCTTATTTCATTTGCATATTTAAATATTATAACTCCAGTATTATTACCACTACTATTATTATTATTATTATACAGACTGCGATGGGTAAATTTTTACCATTTTATATATTTAATTTACCGCTTGCATGTTGTCTGCTTTTTGATTTTGTTGACTGCACAGTATAGTAGGGTCGGTTGAGCACCATCTTTGAGAAAAAGTGCACAATGTTGCAATTTACTTGACCAGAAGTTTGGAAAGGGTATATTGTACTACTTGGTATTTGAGCCAGAAGCAGAAATACAAACATTTCAGACTGTTTAGGTGTCAATATCAGGACAGTGCAGAAGATTCAGAAAGAGTTGGATCAGTCTAATGGGGATTATGAAAGTGTTCAGTGTGATCACTAGTGATGGCAATTTTATGCCTCCATTGCTTTTCTCACAGGGTCTCAGACTAAACACAGAGACCTACATTAAGTACCTTGAGAAGGTAGTGCTGTCCTGGGTCAAGAGGTTGGCTGCTAGAAGATCCTATATCTAGCAACAGGACTCTGCATTAAGCACAAGCAGGACAACCCAATCATAACTGTCAGACAATTTTTACAATTACATAAACTTTTACATCTGGACATCCAACTCTCTAGACTGCAACCCTTTTGATTATTATGTGTAGTGCACAGTTGAGCAAGATACTAGCAAAACTCCTTTTAACAACAAAGATGAACTGAAGGCAAGGATTATATCAGCATTCACCTACTAAAACAAGGAGACTGTCCAGAAGAGATGCAGGAGATTCCAAAATAGTCTGGAGGTTGTGGTTGAAGTCAATGGTGATCTTATTAAATAAATTTACTATTTAGTATTTCAAGATATTTTTGTGCAATTTTGGTAAATATATCTGCTAAAATGAGATATCAGTATTATTTTCATTTTTTGCATAATTTAGACAATTTATCCATTGCACCTTATATATTAAAATGTATCCAAAGTATTTTCATTTTTAGAGTCCTTTACTCTAAAGCTTATTTCATGTACATATCTAAAGACTATGACTCCACTTTATTGTAAATATTCTTATTACTATATATCAAGCTGTATCATAAATATTTTCATTTTTGAGAGACCTTTACTCTAAAGGTTAATTTATGTAACTATTATCTGTGACTATATAATCAATATTACTATATATTAGGATTTATCAAAAGTACTTTTCTTTTTCATGTACACATTCATGAAGCCACTATATCATTGATATTCTTATTATATATTAGGTTGTATCAAATGTATATTTATTTTTCAAACCTTTACTCCAAAGCTTATTTCATGTACACACTCTAAAGACTATGACTATTATTATTATTAATATATATTTCACAGTGTCAAAAGTATTTTCATGTTTTTTCACAGATCTTTACTTACTTAAGATAATCTTCAGTCCTTCTCTATTATTAAAATTGTTATTATTATGTACTGGTGTTATTAAGGGCGTACAGCTGTAAAACTTGCTCCAATAATTCATGGTTCAATTACAGGGCCATCAGGAAAACCCCACCAAACCCATGCTAGCATAGAAACTGATGATGATGATTAGGCTTATATCAAAAGTGTTTAAAAAGGTTACTGCATGAGTAATCACCAAAATACAAGACTCACATGCTGTGTGAAATAGATACACTGGCTAGTGGACTGCTAGTCAGTATAATCACTCTACTCTTCTCTTTAACCCATTAGTGTCCATGTATTTAAGATGATAGGAACATACCATTACTGTATATTGGTAGGTATACTACAAAATGTATATTTGTTTTATTTTTTTAAGTTTTTTATTCAAAATACTGATTTTATATATCCACCTAAACTGTCTATGATTTCATTCTGTAATTATTATTGCAATTTAAAAGTATTTTCATTTTTGAAAGCCATTTAATTTCAAGCTTATTCCATGTACACATCTAAAGACTGAATCCTGTATATTATTATATACTATATAATTATAATATAAACACTCCCACAAAACCACATCTTGGAATTGACTAAAATAAAGATGTCTAACATCTAAGAACAGTTAATTGTGTGTATATTGATAAAAAGAAATTCTAGCAAAAAATTACATTTTGTGCATGAAGCAGTGTGGCAGCAATAGCAAATCATTAAAGCATCTAGATAGAGAAAGAGACAGACAGACAAATAGAGAGAAAGAGTGTGAGAGATGGAGAATGAGAGGAAAGAGAAAATGTAAGATAAAAACTTCTTTTTTTTGTACTGGCAAAAATATGAAACTTTTGTGGGTTTGATTGATTCTTGGTCAAACTAATCACTCATCTTCCCTTTTTCTCTATTGCTCATAGAAGGAAAGATGAAAAAAATGATAAAAGATATATTGAAGAATTTGAATGTGAAAGAGGAGTGGTAAGAGAAGGATAATAAGAAAAATCATGAAAAGATGGGGAAAAAAATACATTATGGAACATGAATGATGAAAAGAAAGAAGAAAAAGTGAGAAAAAGAAAAAATAATGTGCCGAAGAGGAGAAGAAAAATGTTCACAAAAACAAAAGAAAGAAAAATTATGAAAAATGAATAAAAAGGAAAAAGGAAGACAAAAAAATAAAGAAAAAAGAAAAGCTAAGAGAAAGATTAGAAGGAGTAAACTGTGAAAGATAGAAAAAGAAAAAAGAAAGCAACTAAGGAAAGAAATAGAGAAAAAAGAAAAAGAAAGCAACTAAAGAAATAAAAAGAATAGAAAAAGCAATTAAAGAAAAAAAAAAGAAAAGTGTAAGAAATATGACAATAAACACAACATCTAAACACTCACGATTGTGTTAAATTCCTGTAATGGAAACAATAAAATTTTAATTAAGACAATGAAAGCAAAACATTTTTTCTCAAAGCTTTTGTAAACATAAAATTGTTTGAACTGCGAAAGTGTTAGTGGACAAATTTTGTTTTGGTTAGGAGTTAATTGACTTTTCTAGACATAGCAAAAAAAAAAAAAAGAAAATGTTTATAAAAAAGCTAAATTAAAAACAAACAACAATACAATTATAGCAAAACACAAAAACGAACAAACAAAATAGTCAGAAACTACAATGAAACAAAAACCAAACAAACATGCTAAGTAAGTACAAATTTTTTTAGACAAGAAAAATAAAAGGTAACAGTCATGTTTTGGCATTTCCACAGATAAGCACATATCTAAAAAATATTAATTAAACTCTCCAGATCATATATATATATATAAACTCTCCATATATATATATATATATATATATATATATATATATATCTTGTATGACAAAGTGGAAAAATTTTACTTGTGACATGTTTCATCTTTCAGGACTTCAGAGTAAATTTGTTATGTTGTTTGTTATAAAAATTTATTTCAATGAAATCCTGAAGAATGAAACACACCACAAGTTAACTTTTTTCCACTTTGTCATACAATTATATATATATATATATATATATATATATATATGTGTGTGTGTGTGTGTGTGTGTGTGTGTCATTAATGAGTGTTAAGTCGTGATGGTGCTTAGTACTAAGATTGTTGTTTTTTTTCAGTACTTTACAGATAAAAATATTTTGGCAAGCAACTTTTTTGTCATGAAGGGCTCAATATCAGGATAAAGATAGAGCATTAAAAGAATTGATGTGGGGAAGTTTGTCACTTAACTAAGTTGAGTTATGCCGATGTCAAAGTAACATGAAAGCTCCACTATGATGTCCTCACTCCTCAAGGCTTTTTTTCAATCTGCTTACTAAAGAGTTCTCATTATGTTTCAATCCCAGTAACCCTTTGCATCCTGGTGACATTATTACCATCTTCAGTCTTTTTGAAACCTGTTCTTTTATTGTTATTTCTCCTCATTCTCTTTTACTCCCAGTAACCTTTCATGTTTTGGTGGTATTATTGCCATCTTCTGTCTTCCTGAAATGAGTCATTTTATTGCTCTTTCTCTTTGGTAAATTCATTTTATTCTCTGTAACCCCCACTCCAAAAAAATAAAACCAAAAAGAATACAACTACTAAAAACTTGTGAGAAAGAGTTTCTTTTGGATAATCTTTTCAACTTACGTTCTTGGTAAATACAGAGGATCTTCGTAACCACCAATGAACAACTTACTGATGGCCAATTTCTCCATATTTCCTTTTGACGTTCCTTCAACTATAAAAAAAGAAATATAACAGGGATTAGGTTAAAGTGATATCAATAAACCAATTATTAAATAACACCAAACTCCTATCACTAGAGCATGCAGATAAAATAGTTAAAAAATTAAAATTTAATCAATAAGAATGGGAATTAATAAAAGAAAAAGAAACATTAGAGTTTTAAAAAAAGAAGTTAAATAAAATATTGAAAATTTCCATCATACATCAGAACAAGCGTTTTACCACAAAAAGAAACAAACATTTCAACTTTCTCTTTCTTTGTATTTCTACTGTTAAAGGAGGCAGATGTCCTAGACAATTCTCTGATAAAGAAATAGGTAAGCAAAAGTTATATAAACATATATATGCATGACAATGAGGATCAAGTTTTCTTAGGATGTGTTTTGTCCTTAAAAACTTTTTCCACTTTGTCATATATTATCACCCAATATTGTTTCCGATATATAGAAATATATACCATTATCTCATACATGCTTAGTGCCAAGATTGCTGTTTTTAGTGGTTTACTAATAAGGGTATTTTGGCAAACAGGTTTTTTTTTGTAAAGTGCTTGGTGTTGAGATAAAGATGGAGCATTATTAGGATTAATGTGGAGAAGTTTGTAACTTAACTGAGCAGAGTTATGCCAACTTTGAAGTTTCAAGAAGGTACCAATGTGATGTCCTCACTCATCAGGACATTTTTTTCTTCATCTTCTGTTTCTTAACTTAAAGATTTTTGATAGTTTGTTGTTTTTGGAAATGTATCTTTATTATATTGAAATAGAAAAAGAAATATAATCTGATTCAGCCTACCCTATAACAACACAATAAAAACAAAAATAGGGAAAATATTTTTCACTATAATAGAAAAACATTTCCCCAAACAACAAACTATCAAAAAACATCAACAAAAACATAGTCAAGATCAGTTACAGCTGCATGGACAGCATGAAGAAAATAATAACCAAACACAGAAAGAAAATACTCAACAAATGCAACTGCCAAAACAAAGACAACTGTCTACTTAACAATAAATGTCTGACTGACAATATATAAAGCCATATTGACAACACTAACATAAATGAAAAAAACATTTTTGTAGGAGCCTGAGAAACAACTTTCAACAGTTGAAAAACATCATTCAATACAGATAGATACAAAAAATATATATGGAACCAAAAAGAAAATAACATTACTACTAAAACTAAATGGGAAATCATAAAAAGAGCACTCCCACACAAACTGCCAAATATGTTTGGAGGAAGAATTAGCAGTAATTAGCTTTAAAAACCAAAGTAAAATATTAAACAAGAAAGATGAAATAATAGGTAAATGTAGACATTCAAACAAATATCTACTTTTCTATGCAAATATCTATAAAAATGAATGAACACAACACAGAACTCTCACAAAAATATATAAAACTCAATAACAAAACCAACAGAAGATAATATAACTACTGAACAGAAAAAATCATACACAGAGCCCACTAACATAAACACACACAAGAACATAAACACTTAAGTATGACCTAAAAACCTTTTCAGCAGTCACATGTACCAACAGAGTAAAAAAGGTCAAACTAAAATTACAAGAAGAAGCCAATTTATAAAGCAATTAAGCAGACATCAATTCAAGTGAACTCAAAAAAGTTAACACAAAAGCAATAAAAAGCAATTAGCTACCTTTATCTGTAAAGAATTTAAAACACTAAAAAAGGCAGCACAACAAAAAGCAATCAGAATGAAAGCACTTTTGACAGGTGTTTCATCAAGAAAAGGCCTAAAGAGCTGAGGCCAGATGAATGAGCTGTAGACTGTAAAAGAGTATAGATATCACAGAAAATCACCACTGAAAACATTTTGCCTAAAAAGCATCATGGCTGATGTTAAACTCCATGAGAGCAATACTGCTTGGCCTCACATTTTATGATAAGATGAAGTAGAATGACTATCACAAATCAATTGCTATATATCCTTCAAGGAAAGTGGATTCACTTTGTCATGCCAGAAAGTTTCTGATTTATAAATCAACAATTTATTTGTGCATCTTAAGATTCTTGACAAAATCCAAAGAAGGGTCTGACCAGGCATCTCAATTTCAGCCATTTTCTCACTGACATGATGTGGCTTCTCTGTCTTTTCTATAAATATTTTCATAGCTAAGGGTTTCAACACTTCAAGTGGGCTTGCATGCACCTGAACATCATATATACAGTGTTCTTTCAATCTCCAGACCTCAGCTCTTTAAACATTTTCTTTTGGTGATATTTAAGGATAAAGTCTACACTATAAAGCCAGTGCAGGGTTACAGAAGGCGATTATCTTCCTTTGGTAGAGATAAGTCACATGGTTGACATGGTAGCTGCTTAGTGACAGCACTCCATACAGTGATGAAAGCAGCACTCAAATTTCAATTTTGTTTACTGCAGCGAAACAGGTTGTTTTCTTTAGCCCAGCTACCATACCCTGAGTAAAGACTTCCTCCTCAGCAGCTTACAAGTTCATAATACCATTTCCCTTTGAGAATATCACTTTCTCAGATATAGAAAGAAAGTCCAGGTTACAGTCCTCAATTTGGGAAAGTCCCAAACTTGCTGTTTCACACATTCATGGAATATATCCTCACCTGAGACATAAATCAATCTGACCTATATTGTATATGAACCATTATTGTACATAATTAAGTTAAAATAAAATTTGTGTTATATAAGAATACCAACTTATGAGAATTGAGATTAGTGGGGGGCAAGAGGCCCTTGTATTATCTGTGAGGGCATGTAAAATGTTAACATGTGGTAAAATGAAAGATTTTGAGCTATATGATGCTCAAGTTTTACATGTTTCCTCTTGATTTTCTCATAGCAGCAGAAAAAAACAAACAAGACTGGTGATTTTGCATATTGAAAAGATTGGCTTAATCTTGCAAGTAGTGGCCATCTTTCATCATTGAATA
Organism: Ascarosepion bandense; assembly: GCA_037127315.1. Taxonomy (NCBI): domain Eukaryota; kingdom Metazoa; phylum Mollusca; class Cephalopoda; order Sepiida; family Sepiidae; genus Ascarosepion; species Ascarosepion bandense. The sequence goes on from JBBBDQ010000848.1 coordinate 1,676,920, forward strand.
TAAGGCACAATAAAAACAAGAACCTCTAGAAAGCACTCAGAGAACATATACTTTCATCGGCCTTAAAGCAAACAAAAATGCTTTGAATAATTATTACAATTATTTCAACATGACAATATTATTAATGCATTATTAGATCAGAAAAGTTAACAATTGTCTTATTTTCTCATGTCAACCAAAACGCCCAAATTTTTAACAAAATACCGCCCCATTTTGTGAGTTATACCTTAGCCCATCCTAGAGCAAATTATAATGAAATTAACTGAGAACTTTTGTTAAATTAAGACAATATTAAAAACTACTAAAAAATTTAATTATAATTATGTTTGTTCCTCTCTTAGTTAGCATGACTGTTATGTCCTGCCAATATCTCAATAATCAACTATTCGGGTTTGATCATGTGGAAAGATGAAAAAGACATATCAGAGATGTTATTTGATTTTGGTAAGAAAGTGAAAAGAAGGAGGGAAAATAGAAGTGTTTAAAGTCTTCTTCCAGTACCTCATAGATAAATCCATTTTAATTGCAATGAAAGACAGAAAAGATAACAAAGGCACTGTTTAGTTTCAGTTAGAAAAGGAAAAGCAAAGGCAGTTTTAGTGAAAATGGAATAAGTTGTCAATTTCAAACATTTTCATTTGTACCTTATTACTTCTTAAAATAATGATCAGTATTCATATTTATGATTCTTATTGCAATATTTTCCTAAAGTTGGTAAGTTCAAATACAATAAGTGAATTTAATTATATTGTATTGTTGTAGAACTTGTCTCACATTTTTGTTAATACTGCACAACAACATATGCATCAAATGAATTTATGAATATTTAATAATTACCTATATTGCAGTTTCATCAATGAAAGAACGAAGAAAATTTAGGGTGATTCGGACGAGTTCATCTTTACTTCCTTGCCTTATAAAATTTTGCAAAGTAATAATAAAAAAAGAACCATTCTATTTTCATTTAGAATTATCCACTTGGCAATAAATACTAAAAATAGTATGAAATACATCATTTTCTTTAAAAACTTGGGTGACCTAATAATTATGGTTGGTAGTGTATGTTTATTCAATCATTAGCTTAAGAATTAAAATTTATCAAAAATTCAAATATTTCTAGTTAATAATAAATGAATGCATGATTAGTTTTTAGTTTTGAAAGAGAAAAAAAAACAGATTAAAGAAAAAACTTACATTTGATGTTGTCTATAAACAAAATTCCTTTCTTTAATTGTCTTTTAATGGTGACTTGGTGCCATTTACCATCATTGAAAGTTCTGTCTGACTTAATGAAGGCTCGGCCACTGCCAAGGTCATACTGATACACAAGATAACCTTGACGCATGTCAAGTGAAGCAAAATCTAGTGTCTTTTCATCAAACATCAACAACAGTAGGCCATCAGGTTTGAAAGTATTAAAATTAAGTTTGATTTCAAATTTGGTTCTGAAATTGTAGTTTGTTTTTAGATTTGCATAACTTCTGCCAGTAAAACGGTAGCCAGAATGGACGACTTCTTTTATTTCTCTGCAAAAAATGGTATGAAAGAAAATATTAGCAATGTAAATAGTCTTATATACCAGGCTGTCACACATGAAATGACACACTTTATAGGAAATTAATAAAATGTTTCTTAAAAGTTAAATAACTAATTTATTTAGTTGAAGTAGGCACCATGTTCATGAATAACTGTTCTCCAATGCATCTCTAAATTCTTGATACCATCTTTAAAAAAATTATCATTCCTTGATGTGATAAACAGTTCAAATGCTTCAATTACTTATTTCTTATCGAAGAATGCTTTATTGCATATGAGAGCTCAAAATGCTTAAATAAATGATAATCAGTAGGAGAGATATCAGGTGAATATGGAAGATGAGGCAAAATTTCATAACTCAAGTTATGCAGCTTTTGGACAGTTGAGAAGCATGTGGCTGTTTGTGGTTGTGCAATAAAATTGGGTCATCCTAATTTACAAGTTTAGGATATTTCTTTGTACATACACTCAATTTCTTCACAATATAAAGTTGCTTATATTGTTTACCCTTGAGGCAAGAATGAATAATGAATAACCCCTTTGAAAGACCACCATACAGTAAGTTTTTAATTTGAGGTTTTGGTGATTTACTTGCATCTAACCATTGGCCTACTCTCTTAATGTTGTCAAAGAGTATCCATTTCTCATCACATGTAATGATGCAAAAATGGTTCTTTTTCCCAGTTTATACTCATACAATAAGATTACTCAAGATTGTTTCATTCTAATCATTTTCATTAGGCTTATGAGTAACAATATATTAAAAGAATAATTATCTGGAAAGAAAGAGAGTCAGGAATAAGTCAAGATTTCTTTTTATATATATACTAAGGAGACTACTTCGTGAGTTGACTAGATCAACACATTTTCATTGGGCTTATGAGTAAAAGTATATTAAAAAATAAATTATCTGGAAAGTCAAGATTTTTTATATACTAAGGAGGTTACTTTGTTAGACAATGAGATCAACAACCAACCAAAAATTAGCAATGTAGATTGTAATAATGTTCTTAACCTTGCATTAGTTACTTTGAATTTCCAAAATGTATAGTCCCCCTGGCATCTGCCTTATACAACAACTGAGTCACAACTATGACACCACATGCTACACACATTACTAAACTAGGAGAGTAGTGGGAGGGAGCAAAAAAAAAAAAAAAGCTGCCAACTAGGAAGATTTTTTAAAAATACATGGTTAAATTACTCATGAAATACTGTCTCTGTTTTTAGCAGAATGCGTACTCACATGACACCAATCTCTCCAGAGTTCATTTGGTATTGTTATGTTTAGTGAAAGCCTTCCTCTTCCATGCTGGCTCAGGGCATTATGAAAGTGTTGGAAAGAAATTGTATATGTAACAATGATTTTTTGAGATACAAGTTTGACTATTTAGCCCATAACTGTAGGAGATGAAGAGAATTCATATATTTCCTCAGAGTATTTGTGCATAAGTGAATGTAACAAAACAAACTGGAATTTCAAACTCAGCTCTCAGGGTGTCTCAATCTGAGCCATTATTCATTACATCACCTGTATATTCTAGCAATTTCTATAAAATCAAAAACACCCTAATAGAATAAAATGATGAACTGCAGATTCTCGTTTCTAATCTAGAAATAAAATGAAAAACTTACTGTTTTGATAAAAATAAATATGGGAGACAAATTAGAAACACAAAAGAGGATGATGAAAAGGGGGATAATCATTTATATCTTTATGGTTCAAATGCACCAATTGTTTCTATTTAGACAAAGTGTAATTGTACATGTATTCCAGATAAGATGAAATTTTTCTTTCTGGATGACTTAAATGTTTATTGGGACTCAAGCTCAACCCAGACCTAAAGTGGAATTTATATATTTGGCCTATTGCTAAAGATGCTGAAAAATGGATGTTTTATTGTACTACTCCAGCAAGTATCCTTGCAATACTCTGTTTTTACAAGAGACAACAGGTCAGACCAAAAATGGAGTATTGATGACATGTCTAGGTTGGAGCTGCCCAATCCTCATTTGTTCATCTTGATAAAGTTCATAGCATCTACCTTGTGAGGGATTAATTATTTTCCACCCTAAAACACCTTTCCTCACAAATGAAACATTGCATGCCTTTCGCAACTCTATTGCTATTCCCATGGCCAGTGTTTTGACAAGTTACATTCCTAGTTTCCACCAACCCTGACCTCTGCAGTTAGGAACCATCATGACATGTACTCACAAATAAATCATCCTTGTTCCTTTTATATTCTATTAATGAAAAGTAAGTTCCATTCAAACAGCTTTTTCCTAAGAACTACTATTTTGTGGAACAGGTTTCAAGCAGGATGCTTTCCTGATAATTATGATCTTAGCCTCTTCAAGTCTAAGGTTAACATTATCTTTTTCCCTTTGTATTCATATAGTAAGAAATAAGTTCCATTCATACAGCTTCTTCCAAAGAACTATTGTTTTGTAGAACAGACTCCCAGCAGGATGTTTTCCTGATAAGTAGAATCTTTACTGCTTTAATCATTATCTTTTCTTCATAATCCTATGAACTGCACTTCCTGCTTTTTCTTAGACTCATGCAAGACCACACAGTAACCTCTACCTTGAGCAGCTCTTGATCCTTTTATGGAGTGAAAAAGAAAAATTATTAAATCACATTAGTATTCTTTTATTTTACTACTTTTAGCCATCTTTGAAAGCAGCTTCCTGATTTCATCCTTCCAGAACTGGACATTTTCTTGGTGATGAACTGGCTTAAGTAGATTTTACAGGATTTCAGATAATTAATGTTCTTTTCATAAATTTAATTTGGTAGTAATCAAAATATCTGGTAATTCCATAAAAGAAATACTCATTTCTCGAGGCAACAGAGATGTGGTTCTACAGAAGGATGCTTAGAATACCATGGATAGAACATGTGAGCAACGAGGAGAGTTTGAGGAAAATGGAAAAAAAATAGGCATTTATTTAAAAGAAATTTTTTTTCAGTATTTAGACAAAGACAATGATGTAACTATTCCAAAAAATATATCAGTCAAGTATTTTATCTTCAACAACTAAATTACTGTATATTTCTACTTGAGACTTACATCTTGTAACATGTTTATGATATACTGTGTCAGTTCAGATGGATATGGTAATAGTAATAGGACATCCTAGCCAGATCAAAATTTACACTTTTAAGTTTAGCAAACCACTTAAGAATAGTAAGTTTTATTGATGATGGCACTTCTATAAATGGTGCATAAATGGCATAGATTCTTTTTCTCTTTGAACAGTGAATCAACAAAAAATGCATCTCTTTTTTCTCCTTTTTCACTTTTAATATAAGAATATTTAAAGTTTACAATCTACACATGAATGTTGAAATGTCACTTTACAAAATGTGGATATATATCATAAATTTTAGTCATGTATTGAACAGAATTCCATGTTGAAATGCCACTGACTGGAAATTGCTATAAAAATGTGCACCAGCACAACAATTGTTTACTTTCAAAAATTAGTTCCTTTATATTTTTTTCTAATTAGTCTGAGGCAAACTTTAGATAATTAATAATGATTATGAAATACTTGACAATTTTTTTATGCCATGTTCCCTTAAAATGTAGACAGTCATGGCTTTCTTACTATTTCCTTTTCTATTATCTGTGAACTGTCATGACTTCTTGTGAAAGACAATGGAGTAGCTTTCCATTGATTTTTCCATTCAGAGTAATCTTTTTCTTAAACTGGTTTCTTCCCAAGTCTAGAAAAGCCTATTGTTTAATCTATAGCTAAATGAATTCTTGCTTTTTCTAAAGGCATTAGTTTGTTTTGTGGGCTATTTAATGCCAAAAAGGTGGGGTTTTAAGGTATTTTTTTAATGTTTGGTTATAGTGAGAAGGTTGATTTAGTAAGATTTTAATGAAAATTAAAAAAAAATTTTTATTTTAGAAAACTGAAAATATCTTCTAGTCTTGTATTCAAAAATGTTTTGCTGAGAATAATTTTTTTTTCTTTCAAAAATGTGTTATGGTAATAATGTTTTCTTCAAAAATCTATTGTTGATAATATTTTTCCTTCAAAAATGTATAATTTTTTTATAAATGTCTATTTTTATGCATACATTTCTATAAAAGTGTATTTTTATACTTTCATAGTGTTTTGACCCAAGCTTGGGGGTTAACTATTTACCCATAGCTGGGACCCCAAAGGTGCCACCACCCTGGGCCAGGGTGGACACAAGAACAACAGCAATTAAAAGGTAGTTCCATGCTCCTCACAACCTCCTAATCAGAGGCCTTGCTGCTGGATGCAGTTCATTGTCATGTCCAGGACCAAAAGGTATTAGTGTGAAAGTGAACAATGCAGACTATGTTGAAATTGAAACTAAATTCACTGTTTCCATTTCTTGTAGCAATAACCATTATGTCACCTGAACAATTTTCCCTCACTCAACATTTCTATCTTATTAACTAAAACTAGACAAAAAAAGAGAAAATAATAATTTATATTTTGTGATTATCTGCAATGTATTTTCTTAGGAAAATCATTTGCAATGCGTTTTTTTCTGTTTAAATATTTGCTGTCCCTATATGTGTGTTCTTTCACTGCATGAATATTTAAATTAACTCATATATGAAAGGCTATATAAATAGCTTGCCCAGTAATTACAATAAATAAAAAAATTTTGTTTACCTGTTCTTGTATCCCACAAAGTTGTTTATCCCATTAATAAAGTTCCAAAATCCAAGATGGTAATCATTGAAGGTCAGAAATTCCATTGCACCATCATACCGATGCTTGGTCACATCTATAGGTATCTGTTTTTGAAGGAAAAAAAAATATTAGAAAAATATGAGGTTGAATTATAAATAATTTTTGTTTTTGTTTTTCTCAAATTTGTTTTTAAAAAAATAAACAACAATTATATATTATTTGTTTATATATTCATCATTATTTGCAATGACTTTTTGCCATTCATCATCAAGTTCTTTGATAGCTTGAATAAAATTCCACAAGTTTTGAATTGCAAAAAGTATTTGGTGAAATGTTAAATCTGATCTTTAACAGAGAAAGTTCATCCCAATGAAAGCAGTTTCTAGCGATCAAAAAAGTTAAAAATCAGTTAAACAAAATTAGAGAAATATGGCAAGTGGGGATATAATAGGTGAACTAAGTTAAAAAAATAATTTTGTGCATTGTTCTTGTTGTAGGTAGACTTGCATTGTTATGGAAGAGAACAACATTTTTCATAATGATGAGCAAAGAGTGGTTTTCAGCAAAACCTTTATGGACGTGTTGCAGCTTCTGGATGTATAAATGTGCATATAGTAATTGATTGTGTTTGAAGAAATCTAATTGAATAATAATTTATCATTTTATTTATTGACTTTATTTTTCAAAAAAATAATACAATTATGTTTTATTCAATCATATATATTCATCATTAATGCAATGATTTTGTCCCTTCTCAGATACCTTTTGTATAATGTTCCACAAGTATTGATGATGGGAAGAATTTTTTGAGAAATTCTTGAATCTGGTTTTCATCTGAGACAGTTTTCTACATCAAAGTGTTTTGCAGTAACAAAGAAAAGTAATATTCAGTTGGCACAAGGTGGGTGCAGTAGAACAGACCAAGCGAGATCCCAAAAACTTTTCCTCCTGATTTTTTTTACTGTATGAGGCCTTGCATTGTCATGGAGGCAAACAATATTTTTCTTTAATCCACTGTATATGCTGCCACTACTACACACAAGACTAATGTATGCCAATGCAACCCAAATTTATTTTTAACTGCCATATACAATAGTGGATGTGCATTGTGGTGCAGTGGATATCAGCTTAGAATGAGAGAAATCAGAGAGCCGAGTTCAAATTCCAGTTGAATTCTTTGCATTCATACAAATACTTTTGGGAAAGGTGTTAATCCATCTCTTCTCCCTGTAGCTGTGGGTTAAATAGCAGGACAAATTGGGTTGTATATCCTTGGTTGGTGATATGTCCTGGAAAGGGATATATATCTGATTCGAGATAGTTAAGCAGTTTAGGCAAATGTAATCGGGTAGGAAAATCTAGAACATAGATGTAATGGACGTAGACCTCTCTGCATCCTCGCCTTCATCTCTATTTATGGCTGACACCAGCCAATCACATTACTGTAAGGGGAAACCAAGGTGTATGCATATTCATTACATCAGTTGGCAACTAGTCTACTGCACAAAGTAATGGCAACCTACTGCAGGAAAAATCTTCTGCCGAGCCAGTTATGATTTAAAAGAGATATGGTGTCTCAAGCATGTATCAGGTATGTCAACTGACTTTAGGATATGGATGGTAATTACTCTCCACAACTTACTGTCTGTTGTTTCTCAAAGTAACTTCTGTTTGATTCTATACTATCCACTTTTTTCTGCCATCTATTCACACAAACTAAGTAGGTTATTTATTATTTCCCTGTGTCTCTTGCTTTTGACTATGCCCTGTGACCGTTACAAATTGATTGGCTTGTTGCCACTTATCAGGTAGCTCTTCAGTACCCTTTCGGTAAAATTCTGCAGCTTTTAATATTTAAAAGTTTTGGGTGATATTTAAACTTGGTTTTGGTGAACCCGGATCTTGTTTTCAACATGAAACTGAATGCATAGTCATCAGCAAAAAGAACACCCCCCCAAAAAATTCCGAGTACAAGTTGAAGAAACTAAAATAAAACAAATAAAGAAATCTAAATACCTGGCAAGTGTTCTGACAGATGATAGAAAGTGCAACATTGAGATTTGAAGACACATGGACAAGGACACATTTCAAAAGCTAACCAAAGTACTGAGAGACAGGAAAATATTAGAAACAAAGAAAAGAGTTTTCGATTGCTATGTGATATTTGCCCTTCTGTATGGAAGTGAATGTTGAATGATCTTATCAAGGATGAAGGAGAGGCCTGAGACAGCAGAATTGTGGTTTTACAGAATGATGCTGAGGATACCATGGGCCGAGCACCTGAGCAATGATGAGGTGTTGGAGAGGATGCAAATCAGAAGAAAAGTCATACGTAACATTAGGAAGAGACAGATAAGGTTCCTAGGACATGTATTGGGGAAGGTGGGCCAGGGGAATTTAATACTTACAGGAAGACCAGAAGGAAAGAATGACAAGGGAAAGCAGCACAAGACATACTTGATAGGCCTGAGCAAATAGATGGTGAAGTGGGGTTTGGGGAAGTCCATGATTGCCTACGCTCTGAAGGGACACGGCACATGAAGAAGAAGAAAATATAGTTTTCAGTGATGCAATATGGGTAAACATATTGTATTATTCTAATGGTTATTTTGGTTGGCATTAAGAGTTATGTTTCAAATTATTCTAAGAGCTATTGAGTGGAAATTATTATAGACATGAATACAGTTTTGCCTATGTTATAATATTGTTTGTTAATTTTTTATTTATTGATTTTTTATTATTCTTGCTGGTTGTCATTACGTTTACTTATGGTTGTGTTTGAATTTATAGCCTGTTAATTTTTTGTATTTACTTAATTTATTTACTGTTTTTTGGTTTAGATTATTTTATTTTAATTGTTTTTTTTACTTATATTATTTTCTTTTATTTATTTTTTTGCTCATTTTTAGTTTTTGATTTTTAAGTAATGTAGTAAAATTTTGTTTTTGAGATGATTTCTGATTGTTTATTTAGTAGCTTGTGCTAGTCTGAGAAGGTAATTATACCTATTTTCTACTCCAGACAGTTTACAGTTTTCAGATTTATTGTTGTGGGCTGATTATGTTTTCTTTATTTCCTATAAATGTTTTGGTTTTAATTTCCCCAGATATGTTTAGAAAGCATTGTTGTTTGAGTATTGACTTTTTGTAAAAGATGTTTTGTGTGCATTTCTTTGCTTCAAGGGTCATTTAGTTACTTCATTGTGTATTTTTTATTTTTTATCTTCTGATCCAACAGCGGCTTGGTATATTACATTGTTATCTAAGCAATGACTTTTAAGGGACATTCATTCTTTGCTCTGCAGTTATATGTAGGTTTTTTGTTGTTTTCTTATTTTTTAATTACTTGTGTTATATTTTGGGTGTTACTGTAGCTGTTTTTTTACTGTGTTTTTGTTGAAAATCTCATCGAAAGTGCTTGATAGAGTAAGTGTTTGTTTATGAGTTTAATGAATATTTTTCCTTCATTTCTTTTTATAATTTTGCCATACACTGGGTTGATCTAAATGATGTTTATTTTCTTATTGGCTTTGTGTGCTGTATAATGGACTTGTGAGTGTTGTCAAAAGTCCAGAATCTTTTAGGGCTGTTTTATAATCTTTTTGGCTTTATTGAAGGTAGTTACTGGAAGAAATATCAGATAACCTAAGGATCTGCGTGATCATTGATGGCAGTTGGTTGGAAGATCTGTGTATCATTTATCATTGGGTTTTCTGTATGGTTGATATATACATTTTCTTAGACTTAATGTAACATCCATGAAATTCACTTCTTTTAGGTTAGACTTTATGTCTATGTTGAATACCATATTTTTGAAAATGTTTGATTTTTTTCTGGATTTGTCTGTTACAGTTTAAGATTATAAGAATGTTGTCCCTGTAGAGACCTAGAATAATACAACGGATTAGCTCATAATACACCACTGATGAGTATATCTAAATAGACAAGTCAAAATACAACTCACATGGCCAGACAATTGTGTTTAAGCATGAGATAAACTTTCTCATTAAGTATTAACTTCAATGTCCATTTTCACACACACACATGTATTTAAATATATGTATAAAATCAGTTACCTTGGAATTCATTGAACCAGGAAAACCTCCAATATAGATGTATGTCTGTTCAGGATTTACTTCCAAGACAGAATAAATACCCTTTGACATACCAGTAACGTTCCTTGTCTTACCGTCACCTTTAACAAGCAAAGTTCCTGAAGTACCAATCCTGAGAAAAGATAAAACACATGACACAAGTATTAACTTTTCTTTTGCAAGAACACATGAGGATAAAGACTTAGTTATATTTATATTGCAAAATATAGAAAATAAGGAAGTTGGAAATAGAATAGGCTGTGCTAGGGTTAGTTTTGTCCCATCCAGCAAGGTACTATAAAACCATACCATTAACCGAATAACTTCAAGTAGTCTTCACACATCAAAACTTTCATATGGAGGTCATGTATGGCATCCAGCTGATTCAGAAATATCTAAACTTTCAGCTGTATACAACTGTTTTCTAAGATTAACAGTTAAATATAATTTCAAACAAATGAACCGTGTAGGTCCGAGAGGATTACTCTTCATCAAATCTCATATATTATTTTTTATGTTTTATCAACCTTTTGAAGTTTATTTAAAGCCATAAAATATTTTTAGAGCTATTAGGACCTTAGATAAGTTCTCACTGATTTTTCATGTAAAGTAATATTTCATTTATAAAAAGTAGTAGGAAACATATCACTGAAAGTATTGTCCATCACTACCTTTTCTATCTTTCTAGCAGCATTTGAATTCCACATTGGAAAAACAACACATCTTTTGAGGTTAACCATGAGTCATCTTATTTTTTGGAATAAAAGTGCTGCTCAGTCAGGCCATGTGCTATCAATTGGAACAAGTGATAATTGGACAGGTCAATGTCTGGTGAATATAGTAGGTGGGGTAGGACTTCTCATTTAAGTGTTTCCAAGTAGGGTGTCACTCATTTTACAACATATTCTAGTGTTGTCATGTTGCAAAATCATTTTTTCATGTCTCTGCTCATATAACAGTTGTTTTTTCTTTAATGCTCATCTTTTTTCTTTAATGCTCTTTTGGATGTGAAAATAGGCAAAGAGCCTGATATATTCTGCTAAGAAAGCAGATAAATGGGCTACAATTGGACAGTCTAGCAACAAATTCAGAACTCACAAACATATAGGGTTTTGGCAGAGCCCTAATCCAAGTTCTATGTTTATGTTCTGACCAGTGCATAAGTATATGCTTATGTGTGTGTACGTTAATTCACTACAAAACATTTAAAAACAATATTAGAAATAGTTAAAAAGAAAATTAAAAATCAATACCTTTTAGCTTCAATATAATACCATTTATCATTGCTCACATTGATTGGATTTACAATTGTGGCAGGGCCAGATCCAAGGTCATACTTCAGCACCACTTGTCCATTGACCAATTCCAAAGCTAGATAATCCTGTTGAAGAAAATGAAGGTATAAGAACAAACTTGGAAACTTGATATCTGAATAAAGGCACTAATGTTAAACTGTGAAATTTTGACATGAAATTTCTATAAAAAACTTCAAATTTCTTTAATGACCCATAGTGAAATATTAATTCTCGACTTGCATTTCTTTTATCTTATTTATCTTGCTTTATTTACACTAGAATTAATATGTCACATCATTTGAAATTTTCAGAGAAAGCATTGTCAATTACTATTGGTTGGTTAATTGATTTCGTTTAACAACATATCAACAACTCTATAGATTATTTAATGTCAAAATCTAATTATTTTGTACACAATTTTATGGCTTGATATATTTTGAACACAATTGTATACCATCAACTAAATATATCTTGAACACAGTAATCTTATGAATATATCTTGCTGGTAATCTTATTATAAATATCTATTTTTATACTTTTGTAGTGTTTGTTTTTGTGTTCAACATTTGCTTTTAGTTGGGATCTTAACAGGTGCTACTACCCTAAGTCAGTGTAGATCTGAAAATAACAGCAATTAAGAGGTGATTCCATACTCCTTAAAACCTTAAATCAAAAGCCTTGCTATTGAATATAGTTTATTGGCATACCCAAAACTATCAAATATTAATTTTTGACTAGTATTATTAGACATAATATTTAAATTTCTTGGGTGAAATATCAATTATTAAATTTTTGACTAGTATTTCTTTCAGCTTATTTCTCTTGCTTTATTTACATTAGTCATAGTAGGTGCTATATTGTTTTAATTTCTGCGATGAAGCATTGTAAATCATTCATTTTTCACTCATTTTTCTTTCTTCATTTGCAATATTAGTATATTAGATGTAATATTATTTGACTGAGATAAAGCTAATTTAATTATTTTTAATTTCTAACTAGTGTTCCTTTCATCTTATTTCACTTACTTTATTTACACTAGCAGCATTAGATGCAATATTATTTGAACTTATGAGATGAATGATTGTTAACTATATTTTATTAGTAGTTTTTACATCTTGTCTTTTTTATTTACACTTGTCATATTAGATATAATATTTGAATTTCTGAGCTGAAGCATTGTCAATTATTCTTAATTTTTTACTTGTATTTTTTTTTTATTTCTGTTGCTTTAGTTATACTAGGATTATAAGATGCAATAACATCTGAATTTCTGAGATGAAACATTATTAATTATATTTGATTAGTATTTCTTTTCTCTTTGCTTTACACTAATGGTATTAGATGTAATATCATTTGAATTTTTTAGAGGAAGCCCCATCAATTTTTCACTAGTATTTCTTTAATTTTATTTCTCTTGCTTTATTTATATTAGTTGTATTAAGAGGGCAGTACCAGTCAGGCTGGGGTAACTAACCAAAGTGGACATTCACAGACCAAGCATATGACAGCCTGATGCAACAAGGTTTGCCAGATCTCACCTGTCTCAATCCCTATGAGGCACTTCAGGCCAAGTGTTTCTGCTTCTATGTCATGTAGATTTGTCCATTAAAATCAGACTAATTCAAACATCCTTTTCCACCTCTCTTTAATAACTCTTTAGGAGTAGGGTTGGCCTTCACAGCCATCTTCACCACCATAGGGGAGAAAGGGAGAAGATTATGATCCCAATGTGAGTGGGTGCCTAATACTACTACTACTAGATATAATTGTAATTATAAATAGAAATGAAGGAGTGTTTATATCTAATAAATTTCTATAATGGAAATCTGGGTAATACTATCTGTTGTATGATGTTTCCTCAAATTATCCAAAAGATTGAATTACAGGTTTTTAAGTCTTGACTTAAATTTTTCAACATCTTACCTTTTTGTTATCGTTTTTCATTAGTGGACTACCAATATAAGCAAGGAGGCCATCAGTATTATGGGTTTTCACATGCATTGCAATTTTGTTGTATGAATCCGACATGTACTGCACAGGAGGATTTCTCAGTCTCACAGTAGTGTTTGGGAATAACCGAAGACCAACAACAATCTGGAATGAAGAGATGTTATTTTTGCAACAAATGTATTATTTAAGTTGTTTCTTTGAGCCATGGATTTAAAGATAGGTAAGTTGATGTCAACTGAATAGAGAGATGAAAAATAAGTGTGTATTTGTGCACTTCAAGGGCAGTGTCATTTGCTCTGCAATTATTTTCTTTCTTTTTTTTTGCATATCATACTAAAATTTAGCAAATTATAATAAGAAGCAGCATGAACTTGAACAGCAAAAGACTGCCTAGAATTCTGCATCTAGGACAGCTTGCATAGAATTCAGTAAAAAATTCAATTCTGCTCAAAATCACACTCAATAAAATTATGCACAAAATTAGACTGAACAGAATTATACTATAAAGTCAGAAAGCTTAGAATTCTGCACCAAAGTTTGACTGCATATCATTTATCTCAAAAAGTATTCTGCACAAAAATCAGCTAGCATAGAATTCTGCAGCAAATTAATACTGTATAAGATTTGGTAACCAAGTCAAGTATCACTGAATTCTACTGCAAAGAAATATATATAAAAACAACAACAACAAAAAAAAAACAGCTAACATGGAATTTGATATGAAAATGGTAAAAATTCTGGCTATATATATTATCACAGATCAAGTCAGATTTGAGTTTTCAATAGATTAAAAGACTAAGGGACAGATGAAGTGACAGACAGATGGGCTTACCTCATTGGCCTGTGACCTGGCTGTTTCAATCATTTTCCTCAGTGCATTCACATCAAAAGATGCATTTGATAATTTGGCCTTAGGTGTATTGATCCCTTTGAAAAGATGTTGCACCAATGTTGTGATATTAGGTAAAAGGGCTTTGGCACTATTCACTGCAAAAATAAATAAGACAGACATGGAAATATCTACTGAGCCATTTAGCGAATTTTTTGAAGACCTTGTTTGATGTCAGGTGGAAAATTTTTTGTACGAACTTCCCAACCCATAGAGGTTGATATGCTGCTGAACAAAATCAACAAAAATATATTAAGAAATACCAACCATATATTTTATAGTTGAATGACCAACAATATCTGTATTTGAAGGCATACAGTTGTGTTCAAATTATATTTAGTTGAAACCATATAACTGTGTTCAAAATATTTAGGTTTCACATTATGACCCCAAAATGCCAACTACATGTCACAGAAGCTAAAAGAAAAAAAGTAGAGAAATTTAAATACCTGGAATGTGTTCTGACAAAGGATGGAAAGTGTAACATTGGGACCTAAAGACATGGCCAAAGATGTGTTTCAAAAGCTAAGCAGTGTACTGAGAGACAGGAAAATCTCATTGGAAACAAAGGAAAGAGTACTGGATTGCTATGTGATATCTGCCCTTCTGTATTGCAGTGAATATTGGATGATCTTCTCAAGGATAAAGGAGAGGCTTGAGGCAGCAGAAATGTTGTTCTACAGAAGGATGCTGAGGATACCATGGACCAAACATGTGAGCAATGATGAGGTGTTGGAGAGGATGCAAATGAGAAGAAAACTCATACTTAACATTAGGAAGAGACAGATGAGGTACCTAGTACATGTAATGAGGAATGAGAGCCAGGAGAATTTAATACTCACAGGAAGACCAGAGGGAAAGAATGACAGGAGAAAGCAGCGCAAGACATACTTGATAGGCCTGAACAAATAGATGGCAGAACAGGGATTGGGAGAGATACCAAGAGGAAAAATATTCAGAGCCAAGTGGAAGTCCATGATTGTATACATCCTGAAGGGAAACAGCACTTGAAGAAAGAAGATGAATGTTGGAAGTCACAATGACAAACACTATATCATTAATAAAAAAGATGAGGACATTAGTCCAAATATTAATAACGTATACCATGTCTATTCTATTTAATAAAACATTTAAACAAAGAAATACTGCCTAAATAGCAGTAAGTTAAATGCCAAACATGATACATATTTGGGTAATCTTGTCTTAAAAGAAATATGACTGACTGGGCAGAAGATTGTCCCACAGTAGTTTGACATTACTTTCTGTGGTAGACTTGTTGCTAAACCAATGCTATAAAACCCAATCTGCCCTGCTATTTAACCTATAGCTGAAGGAAGAAGAGACAGATTAATATCTTTCCGAAGGGTATTTGTATGCAAGTGAATGCAACAAATTCAACAGGAATTCAAACTTGGCTTTCTGATTTCTCATTCTGAACTGATATCCACTGCACCACAACGTGCATCTTAGATCACTGGTGCCGCCTAAGCACGAATTTACACGAGATACTAGATTAGCAACTGGGTCCCACCCTTTTACAGTTAAACAAATAAGATGTAACCGTAAATTCTACTCCAACAGCTTCTTTTCTTGCGCTTCCCGCCTGTGGAACTCCCTTCCACAAGTCTGCTTTCCCGACAGTTACAATCTCCAGGTGTTTAAATGTAGGGTCAATAGACACCTCCTATCACACTAACTCCCAACTATTCTCACAACACTCTCATCTACCCAACCCTCATTCTCGGTATCCTCACCCGCCTATCACCCACCCTCTGTTATTTCCTATATTTAACCAGCCTTTCTCCACTCTACGTAGCCCCCTGCACAGTAGTGGCAGTGACATGCCTTGCTCGGGGTGAAACGCTTATAAAAAAAAAAAACAACTAAATATACTATGTTTAAAATAAGCCAAAAAAATATCAATATATTAAATAGTGCAACTATGCTA
The DNA here is from genome assembly GCA_037127315.1 of Ascarosepion bandense. NCBI lineage: Eukaryota > Metazoa > Mollusca > Cephalopoda > Sepiida > Sepiidae > Ascarosepion > Ascarosepion bandense. Next base: position 1,693,320 of record JBBBDQ010000848.1, read on the forward strand.
AAATAGACTGTGTATATGTATATATATATGTGTGTGTGTGTATTTTTAAAATCTTATTTCTATTTTCCCCCTAATATACTTTTTCAAATAAGTCTCTTTTTTCTAAAACTTTAACCCTTTTAAACATTTAAAGTTTAATTTATTTGACACGTATCAAGCGTTTTCTATTTGAAATTTTTCCTTTTTCTTTCTTTTCTTTTTTCCCCTTCTTTATTTTTTTCTCTATACATTTTTTATATCCTGCCCCTTCCCTTTCTGTTTAACCGAATTCTCAATTTAACAACCTCCCATTCCTTAACCCTTTGCGTTTATTGAGCTAGACATGCCAAATTTCCTATCTCTTCACTTACAATTCTATCAAAAAGTAAAAATCAAAAATAGACTGATTTTCAAAAAAAATTTTTGTGACATATATTTCTCAAATCTTAACCGTTATTTATTTATTTATATTTTTATTTTGTATTTCTCTTTTTAATCTTATTTTTTCTCATTTTGATATAGACTGACTGTTGCTGAGGAGGCATGAAATCTCTTTTAGGGATTTCATGTTGAAATGTTCATTCAACATTTTTGAATTTTGAAAATTTATTTTAATTTATATATGTGTGATATATATATATATATATATATATATATATGACTTGTACAAAAATCAAATATCACTTGAAAAGGACAAATTTCAAGACATTATGGAAATCCAGGAGAATGTGAAGAGGCAGCTGCTTGCCTACCCCAAAAAAAGAGTTTCAGGAATATTTCTACCAATGGAAATGATTCTGGGTAATGTGTGTGAATTCAGAAGGGGACTACTTCAAAGGAGATTAAATGATAAATTAATATGTGATGTAATTTTCTTTTTATAGTTCTAGTCCAGAAACTATTTAATCATGTCTCAGATTTATATAGAGGTGCCCCATATATATAAATTTACTTGAGCCACAAGATTAGCAACTAGGTCCCACCCTTTTACTGTGAAACCAACAAATTGTAAACATAAATTCTTCTCCAGCAGCCTCTTTTCTCACACTTCCTGCCCGTGGAATTCCCTTCCATTTACTTGCTTTCCCAACAGCTATAATCTCCAAGAGTTGAAATGTAAAGTCAATAGTCATCTACCTCACTAACCCGCATCCTCTCTCTCATGCTCCTTTCTTCGTCCACTCCACTCTTATCAGTATTTTCATTCTTCTCTTTCACACTTCATGACACCTTCTATAACCTGTCACTCTTTCTCATAACTTTCCTTGTATGTAACCCCCCTGCAAAACAGTGGCAATAAAATGCCTTGCTTGGGGTGCTATGATTATAATATATATATATATATATATAATCTAAACTTATTTATAAATGGAACTTTTTCTCTGTGTGTGTGTCCATTACCTATAGACTCCAAAATGGCTGAACCAATTTTCTTGAAAATTTACACAGTTGTACTATAAGCATTTGCGAGAGTTCTTAGCTAGGTTTTGTGTCAAGGTACCTCCGATAAATATTGAAAATCAATAATCGAAAAAAATCGGGTTATAGAAGGAGTGGTCTGGTTTTAATCAAATTTGATACACTCATAAACAAAGACATAAGAAACGATATTCAGAAGTTTCAAGGTTGCAGTTCTTACAGTACTGCAGAAAATCAATAATATATATATAAAAGGCAAGATGTTTGTGTGTGTGTATGTCCTTTATACAAATCCACAATTTTTATCCAATTCTCACCAAACTTCACACAAATATTCTTTAGGCTTCTGGTCAGGTCATGGGTGACTTATTTTTTCCAATTTCTTCCCATTATTGGAACTTGATACCTGGTATCCAATCAGGTCTGATCAAGATCAGGATTTCAGCCCTTTTATCGTGGTTCTTGCTGCAGAATCTGCTCTAACTTGGTAAAATTATAGTTTTTAGACTTAAATATTAGTAGCTCTTCTCAGACGACTCATTTTCCCCAATATCAGAAATTGATACCCCTGATATTGCTTTTTAGTCTTTTGTGCCAACGTCCAAAGGGTCTGAGCTCCAGGACCATGGATTAGTTTTAAAGCTTTCATTACACCTGTGCAACGCTGGGCTATACTGCTAGTATATATATATATATATATATATACTTGAACAAGGACTTGATGTGACAGAGCATAAATATTAATTTAAATAGGCACAAAGGAATTTCTTATTTAACCTTTAGGAATACTTTCAGACCAACCCATCTTCAGAAAGACTCACTGGCATACTTTTGATGTCAGAATATACCACAACAATAACTCAAAAGGATAAAAATTAATATCACAATGCACAACTACCTCTTCAATCATGAATTGCTAAACACAATCCTGTGGTTCAAACTAGATTTCTTGTGAATGGTTGAGACTAGTAGAGAAACTCAAAAAATTACCATATTTTCAGATTAGCTAAAGTCTTGATTTGAATGTTTTTTAAGAGCACAAAAAACACAAATTCTTTTCTGAGGTAAGACTTGGTTTTCTCCTTCAATGTCTATACTGCCCCTTAATCTCACAAGCACATAGATGATAATCTGGACCAGGTCTCTTATTTTGTTCTTCTTGGACAATTTTAGTCTTCCAAGGAGTGTCCAGAGTTATTAGACATGTGTCTGCTTCTAGGGACAAATTGGACACACCTCTAGTTGTGACTAATATTTTGCTGTCTGAGGACACAACACTTGTTTCTTTTTCTGACAAGCCAGAGGGAACAAAGTGGCACAATATGATTACATGGTTCAGAGTTCAGTTCTTTTATTGGGAGTTAAGAAAGGTTGTGAATGGTCAATGGGGAAGCACAAGCAATAACAATATTTTGAGGCTTAATAAAGTTAACCAAATCTTGATCTGGATTTGTTTTGACAGATAATACAAAGAATACACATTCTTTTCTGAGGTCCACCATAGACAATCTTTTCTACCCACAATCAGCATGAATCATACTAGTCTCTCTAAAAGCAATATGCTGTGCCTTACTCTTTCAACTGACCTTAAGTGGAATGACTACATTGAATTAATAGCTAAATTTACTGCTAAGATGCTCAGGTTCCTGTGTAGGATCAGGAAGTTCTTCTCTTCTGAATCCATCATGCACATTTAAAAATCTACCATCCACCTGTGCATTGAATACTGCTGTCATATCTGGTCAGGTGCCCCTGCTGTTCACCTTCAGGTTCTCAACAAGGTCTGAAGAAGAATCTGCAATGTAGTTGATCCTGACCTGAAGGCCCAACTTCAGTCTCTCTCACTGACAAGATGTGGCTTCCCTCTGTCTCTTCTAAAAATACTTTCGCAGATTCTGTTTCAATGAGTTTAGCTCCTTGATGCCCCACCCCACCATGGGAATTTATTCAAGCTACCGGACTAGCAACAAGGTCCCACCTTTTTACTGTGAAAACAATCAAGTGTAACCGAAATTTCTACTTTATCAGCTTCCTTTCCTGCCTGTGAAACTCCATTTCATATTCTTGATCTCCTGATAGATATAATCACCAAGAGTTTAAATGCAACGTCATCTGTCATCTCTTATCTTCTTGATTCTCATCCTTCTTCTCACTTTACACTTTGTTCTCACGCAGCTCTTTACCCGTCCTACTCTAACCCATTCTCCGACACCTGCTGTGACCTGTTCTTCACTCTCTCCTACTATGTAACCCTCTGTGCACCAGTGGAAATTCAGCCTTGCTTGGGGTGAGATGATTATAAAAAAAAGGCATGGATATCTCCTTTGTTGCCACAGAAACCATGCCTTACATACTTACATTCTTTTCTTGGCAGACATAGATAAACCTGCCCACAATAAAACAGTGTTTTGTGTAGGTGGATATCATCTCAGACACTCTTGGAAAAGGTATTAATCCATCTCTTCTCTTTCCAGCTATGGGTTAAATAACAGAACAGATTGCATTCTATGGCCTTGGTTGGGAACCAGTCTACTGCAGAAAGTAATGGCAACCTACTGCAAGAAAACTTACCCAGTCAGTTATGTTTTTTTAAGACATGATTGCCCAAATATGTACTAAACTGACTGATTGAACAAAAGGACAGTCTTTTCCCACAACACTGTTTTTTTTACTACTTTCATTCAGTAATATTTATAAATATTGCTGAAGAATGAAGGTAGTTAAAAAGTGTGTCATGTGATAAACCGTCCTTTTGAGATTAAGTGTTATTGCAGGAATGTTTATCTCTTTTCTTCATGCTTAATCATAGTTTTCAAAAACATTTTGAAGAAAAGATGAATTATTTGTATATATTTCTGAGATGATCTATCTATATTATTTATATTGTTTGAACAGTTTTCCTCACCTTTATTGTCACATTCACTTTGAATTCAGAAGAATTATTTGTTGTGACAAAAAAATAAGCTTACACAATCCAAGATTGTCCTTAAATTTTCTATTATGTGTTTTCCATTTAAAACATACAACAAATCTTTTTTTCCCATATATTATTATTTAAGTAAAATAAATTTAAAGCAGTAAAAAGAAGTAAAAAAACCTTCTGCAATAATAAAAAAACTTACATTGTTTGAAACTGTTCATGACAGAATCGTTGATAACTTTGATATTTGCAAGTATCTGATTGTGCCATTTTTGGTCTTCAGGTAAATTGTCAAGAATGTGGTCAACTCTGTTCCTGACATTGGAACACTTGTCAATTATCATCTGTGCTCTTCTGGTCAAATCATGTGCCCTTTCTTTCAAGTTGACTGGAGCAGAGAAGTAAAAGTTCATTTTTATTTACAATCAACAGGTGAAAAATTGTATTGCAAGGTAAATAGTATAAAGAAAAATATTGTACCTTGAAAATGAGTGACTGATAATTAAACAAAACAAAACAAACTGCATTTCCAAGCACAGATAGCACTGAAGCAATTCAAAGACAGATCCATTTCCTTGCTGCTTTTAATCGTAAATGCATTTTACAATAAGAAACAATTTTAAATCAGTATATTTAGGTGGCAATTGTTTATTTAGACATTCATTATCAAAAACAATAGATATTTTATGTTCATTAAATTTAATTTTTTTCTAAATTATTTTTTTGTTTAGACTGTTGTACCCATCTTAATTGCTATATTTATGACTTTTTGGCCATTTTATGCTTCAGCATTCTTTAGGTGCATATCATTCTCATTTCATGTACCATGTCATGAAGTTATCTCCCTTTAACTCAACTCTAAGTTATTTATTCACCAGTGCTGTAGCCAGGTATTGAACTCACAATTCTTTGGTTCAAGTCACTGGATCTAACCAATGCTTTTATCCAATGGGCCATGTGTTCATAAGGAGAGTTGAGTTAAAGGGAGATAACAACATGACATCAACAAGTGGCATGACTAGAGAGAACTATGATAACAAAATAATAATGATGGTGATAATATAGAATTAACTTTTTTATAAATTAACAAGTATATATAAAAACATACATATATTTCTGTTTATTATTGTTGCATTTGTCATAGCATTACTAAAATTAATCAAGATTGACTGATTGATAGATAATATGAAAAGTTTCAGAGATTAACGAATGCAGGTTGTTAATTCCATTTTGTTAATCTTTGGTACTTTCCATAACATTGTTTACATCTCTTTACATTACGATGTATTTCAGAGCAGAGATTGTTATAGATGAAAAATTAAAAATTGTGTATATAAGACTTGATTTGCTTTTGATTAGACTGTGGAATCATTCCTTTTTGAGCAGTCTAAGATGGACCAGATCAATTGCTAGTTTCTCCTATGTTGTTCAGGGTCGCAGGTTCGAATCCTGCCAAATGACACACATTTTCATAACAAAATTTCTCAGGAGTAATTATACTGGTAGAAATATATATATATATATATAAATAAACTGTTTAATTAAAAACAGAATATCTACTTAAATACAAGTATTGATTAAAAATAATGCTCTAACAAAAAAATGAAATATGTTGGTTGTTAATTCTATTTCATTAATCTCTGGAACTTTTCTATAACATATAACTTTCTGGCCACTTGTATTTGAGGATACCTGTCTACCAGGGCGGCTAGCTAATCCATATTGTAGATGCCTTCTTGGGCACACTTGTGTTTGTTCAACACCCACAGGGCCCACCTGTTGTTTACACTGCAGCTATGCTGAGTGGACCTTAGTTACAGTTTCTGGGGGAAATTATCTAGCATGAACAACAGTCTGATCAAAACCAAGATGCTCAAACCCTCGGTCACAATGACTTGTAACCTTGAGCTAGCTCAACCATTAGTGGCTCCTCAAAGAGCGCTGTCTGCCCAATTTCACTCACAAGGCTTGGATCAACCTGTGCTATGGTTTTCAGGCACTTTCCAAAGGTGTTGCATGCTGGAATCACCTCCTCCAGATTAATATCAGGAACTCACCTTCCTCACAAATCAACCGCGGTGAGATTCAAACCCAGGTTTCATGATTAGAAAGCAAATGTTCTAACCACTCGGCCATGCGCTCAAATATATATATATCATCCATTCAGTAATAAATTTGAACACTCTCGGCTACTGGCGTGTGTATACATTGTATATAACAATAAAGTCTACCTTCCCCTGCCAAATGTCCATAGCTCTGAATAAGTAGAATCGCTGACTGATGTCAGTTTGGTTAGGTTTCAATCTTGGCTGGAAGCAATCGAATGTCTAATTGTACTGATGAGCTATGATACAGTGAAACAGATCTGTTTGAAGATGACAATATATATATATATATATATATATATATATATAAAGGGGAGGAAGAGATTGCATAAAAATTGACTATTTATGAAAGAAATAAAATTTTGCAATGGTTACTTTTGAAAGAAAAAGATTTAATTTTGGAAATGCTATGACAAAGCAATTATGTTGAACATGTAAAGTGAAACAAGTACCAAACCAGTGGATCCATGTTTTTATATATATAGTGTATTTATGCAGCAATCTCACTTTTATTCAAGTTTTGTTAAATAACAAACAAGGTGCTATAGTTTGTTTATATATTTTTTATATATTTTCATTTTTGTTTTGTTTTTTCCAAAAATGTTTTTAAAAATCTTACAGTAAATTATTTTTGTTTTTAAAAAATTTTTACTATTTTATTTTTCATTTATTTTGATTAAAAAAATTATATAAACAATTAAAAAAAAAATTTAACCATAACAACATGTCTGTCATTTTTAACGAAACCTGCTTTTATATATATATATATATATATATATATAAAACAATAATCATGATTAATATCTTGACAAATTGAGAAAAAATGAAATGAAGAATAAACAAACATGGTGTAAAACAAAAACATCCTTTGAATTGTATTTGGAAGCACAGGCATTTGAATAACACACAAAAGGGACTGAAGAAAGTGAATGAGTGTTTGTATGTGAAGGAAGAAGGGTAAAGAATTTTAGAGATAGGAACAAAAGAAGGTAGGAAAACAGGAGTAGCAAGCATTACCAAAAGTTGTGCAGACATTTGAATGGGCATAAAAAAGTATGGAGAAAAATGAATAGAGGGAAAAAACTTATTAATTTCATTTTAAGAAGGAACTTTTTCAGATTAATCCCACTTTTATAAATTAAAACAATTCTATAAAATTTATATAAAGAAGGGAGAGGAAAAGCAAGGGAGAAATACAGCAAACATTAAAGTTTACATCAAACTTATACAAGTACAGAGATTTAATTTTAGATTCTAGGCTGGTTGCCATCCAAGGCTACAGTATCCAGCTGAGTAGAGAAGGGATGGATTCATACCTTTTCCAATGCTATTAGCACATAAGTGAATGTAATGAACTTGACTAGAATTTAAACTTTGCTTTCCGATTCAGAAGAAAAGACAAAGTATATTTGGCCTTTAGAGATATATATATGTGAAACCTGCCACTGGCTTTGTTGTGAATAAAGTACATACTGATATCTGCTTTAAAACATTAATTTAACTAAACAATATATTACTTTTTATTTTTATGTAATTTTTCACTTTTCCTTTAATTTAGTTTAGTATTTTTTTTAACTTTTCATTTATTTCATTTTTCATGTATTTTTTCATTTTCATGTATTTTTCATTTTTCTTTTATATTATTTTATGTTTTTTTCACTTTTCATTTATTTTATTTTGATGTATTTTTCACTTTTCATTTATTTTATTTTTAATTTATTTTTTTCACTTTTCCTTTATTTTACTTTTCATTTATTTTTTCACTGATATTTTTTTACCAAATTTAATAATTTATTTTTGGTGGGTATTTTTAAATATTTCAATTTTGTATTTTATTTATTTTTCACACTTTCATTTAATTCTGTTGTTTTTTCATTTTATTTTATTTTTATTTATTTTTCAAATATTTTTCAATATTTTAATATTTCTTTTCTAATTTACTTTGTTGCATATTTATTTCTTATTCAATTTACCCCTCTACAGTAAATTTTTTTTCTTTCTTTTGCTTTTCATTTCTCTCTTAAATTTTATTATGCCTGTCATTACTGTAATAATTGAACAGTTTATTCCCATACTTTTTTATACATCACTGAAATGTCTTTGTTACCTCCTTTATTTTTTTTTTTACAAAAACAACATTGAGATTCACATAAACATTCTATGAGGAATGTAGGCATTGTTTGAAAATTAGAGAATTTCTATTTTTATGCAGAAAAATAAAAGCAAGTAAAAGAAAAAAGAAATAGATATAAAATCTGGAAAAAAGATGAAAAAGAATCAATAATTGATTGTGGTCATATTGCAAAAAGGTACTTAATATATAAAATCTTTCTTGCACAAATGTTTTCTTTCTCATTTATAATACATTATTTTGTATGACTCCTCAAGTCTTGTCAGTTTATATTCAATTAATGAATGAGCTATAAATGAAATAAATATTCTACTATTTGTATTTCTTCTATTATGGGCATTATTATATCCATGATATAACACCTTATCTCATGGACAGAAAAGAATAACTGAAAGAAAAGTAATAATGAACATGCTTTGTTCTCAAAGAGAATCTTATTGTACACAGCATTATTTACATTTCTCTTATGCAAAGAAACTATAACATGTCAACACAACAAGCAGTGTGAAAAGGTAGCAAAAGGATAGCGTCTTACTTTGTAATAATTACCAATGAGAATTGAGTCTACTGAAGATTCATCCATGTTTCTAAAGAAGCCAAATTTAGGATTCCAGATTCAAGTGAACTGAACAATCTTTTCAAACAAAGAAATGATGAGTCATGTGCTTTTCTGAAATTGAGGGCTGTGAGTCAGGAATAATTTCTATATCTGGTGAAGGTATTTGTTTATACTTCTGAGATGAGGTAGTATTTACACTATATACATTATTCGAACTATTGTCTTTGTCTTTGTTCTCATTTTCACAATGTTTTGGCTGTTGTACACTCCAACCTTCTTCAGGTACTCCTGTAACATCAAGCAAAAGTCAAAAGTGGTGGTCCAGAGACATACATACAGGAAATGGTCAGAATAAGCAGTATCCTACAATGTAATAATTATACTGGGAACAGGACAACAGCTCCAATGAATGTGGAAGGGAGAGTGCATGAGGATAACAACTCTCAGAAAATAGCTTTGGTCTGTCTACCCTATGTGAAGGGGTTATCAGAGAAAATACAAAAAATATGTGGTCCATTTAACATCAGGACATCCTTCAGAAGTGGGTCTACACTTAGCAGGTACCTCTTGCAAATAAGACCCCAACAGAAGAGATCATGACTAAGGACTGTGTAAACGCCATTCTATGTAGCTATGGAAAGAAATATAAAGGAGAAATAGGCTGCTTCCTTTAGGTAAGGCTACAAGAACAGCGCAAGGCTATAACACAAGGGGAGATAGAGAAATCAGGTGTAGTTGACCACATATAGAGGGAGAAAGGGGATCACCATCTCTTTTGGGATATTGAAATAAATGATATAGATTGCCACTGGAAACTATGTAAACTTAAGGAATCAGCGCATATGATAGGCTACAAAACTCTTCTAAGCCGACCTAGCATAGAAATGAGTACAATACAGCAACCAGTAATACAGAGATTGCAATATGAGCTCTGGTAAAAAATATTAGAGAAAATCATTAACATCAAAAATTGCAGTGGTGAACAAATAACTTAAAGAGATAGGTTAAAGAGAAATAACTCATGACTACCAAAAGTAGTATCACACAAGGAATGAGAACGGTATACCCCATTGATTTTAATAAAGAATTTGGTTCAAAATTCCTAGCACTTAAAGAAGGCCAAAACTAAATCTGCTGCTTGGAAGGTTGGTTCTCTTTGTAAGGCTAAGAAGTTTTTCTTGTGTAAATCTATCTTACACATATATAAATCTACCATCTGGTCGGGTGTCTCTGCTATTCATCTTGGGCTCCTTGACAAAATCCAATGAAAAATCTGTAATGTAATTGATCCCGGCCTGGTAGCTCAACTCCAGTCACTTTCACCCCGACGTAATGTGGCTTACCTCTGTCTCTTCTACAAATACTTTCACAGATTCTGCTCTGATGATCTTAGCTCCCTGGTGCCCCCTCTGCATGAATTTACTCAAGCTACTAGACTAGTGGCTAGGTCCCACCCTTTTACAGTAAAACCAATCAAATGTTGCTGCAACTTCTACTCTATTAGATTTTTTGCTCGCACTTCCTGCCTCTGGAATTCCCTTCCTTACACTTGCTTCCCTGAAAACTACAATCTCCAAGAATTTAAATGCAAAGTCAATTGCCATCTCTTATCTTCTTGACTCACATCCTTTCTTTGACAACCTTTGTATTGTGTTCTTCCTTTCTACTCTGCTCATATGCAGCCCTCTTCACACCTGTATTCCCATCCTTTTCTTACCCATTCTTTGACTCTCCTGCAACTTGTTCCTCTTTCTCATCACTCACCTCTTCTGTAACCCCCTGTGCATCAGTGGCAGTTCAGCCTTGCTTGGGGTGAAATGATAAAAAAAAATGACAGCAAAAATGAGGAAAATAGTTTGAATAATGTAAATAGTCTGGTGAAGATATATTTCTAAAAGAAAAATGATGCCATAGTCATGTAGCAGCTGGTTACCCTTGGCAGAAGCCGGAATAAGGTAACTTCAAAAAACTGACTTAAGGCCTAAACACTCATCATTTTATGAAGTGATGTCTCTAATATATTTATTTTCAGTTTGTCTAGTTGAATTCTTTGTTTTTCTTGCATATGATCCATTATGGTACATAAGATTACTTATGAAAATTGAGATGTTGTAGAGTGGGTGGGGGCTACTATCATAGATTCAGGTGGGGGACACAAGATCCTTGTGCTAACTCTTTATACAACAACCTCTTTTACTAACCCTGTACATTTGTATCAGGTGAACAATTAATAAAAAAAATAAAGGTAAAAAGTACAAAACATTTGGTGACAGAATAAACATTCCCAAAATGTTGACATTTACTTCCAGCTTTATTATTAATTTCTTTAGTTATTTTTCTGTATTTGAAAAATCACTCGATCTTTTTTTGTTAGTGCAAACAATTGTTAATTGTTTTTCTTGTTACTACCATAGTCTGGAAATGATAGTCCTAATAAAACAAAAAATACTTGTATTAAAAAAAAATTCTTTTTGCAATATGATAATATTGACCACTGAAAATATAGATGGCAGAGAAGGAAAAAGTTTGGGGAAACAATATTTTCAGAAAGTACAGATAATTGAAGACATGCATAGTACCCAGCAAAAAGGAAAAAAAAATTAGAAAAGTGAAAGAATCATGAAAAGACAAAAGACTTGAGAAACAAAAAATGAAACATCACTTTGCCTGGGCATGCAGTAAAATAGATACTGGCTTATCTTAAAAATTACCCATAATTCCCCACACATTAAAGAGTAATAAAATTAGTCTGTTAATATATATTTTCTGAATGATATTTACAATGTGTTTTAATGAAGAAAAGGTTCACTTGTGTGAACGATATTTGAAATGTCATTTAATGAAGGAGTCAAATTGTTTGAATAATATCTGAAAAATGGATTCAGTTCTCTGAATTATATTTGAAATGTTTTTATGAAGAAGAGGTTTAATTGTTTGAATAATAATTGTAGTGTCTATAAATACTAATATATTAACTTTTATCTTGAGCTGTTGCTCTGGAATATCTAAAAAAAAGTTTGACAGAATTTGCCATGCTAGCCTTTTGCAAAAGCTTCAGGGTTACAGTATTACAGGACGATTGTTTGATTTAATTCATTCATTTCTATATAACATAAGAGCTGGCCACTCATATTTAAGGATACCCATCTACTGTAGAAGCTAGTTAATCTCCATTGCAGATGTCTACTCAGGCACACTTGTGTTTGTTCAATACCCACAGAGCCCATTTGTGGTTTATACTGCAACTTTGTTGAGCGGATTTAGTCAGTTTCAGGGAGAGTGTGTGTTATCTGGTCTGAATATAACAATCTGAACAACTTTGTGAACAAGGCCAACATGCTCAAACCCTTGGTCATGATGACTTGTTACTTCATGCTAGCAATGACATCTCAAAGAGAGCCATCTACCCAGTTTCACCCACAAGGCTTGGGTCAACCCATGGTATGGTTTTCAAGCACTTTGCAAAGGTGCAGCATGCTGGCATCACCTCCTTCAGGCTGATAACATCAAGAAATTACCTTCCTGACAAATAGACCATGATGAGATTTGAACCTGGTCTTCATAGTCAGAAAGCAAACATTCTAACCACTCTGTTACATGCCCATTCCTATATACAGTAGCATCCAAAAGTTAAGGACTAGTAAGGACAAGTGAATTTAAATATCTATTAAAAAAAACTACTGAACACTACATCCTAATTTTTAGCACACACTTACGTATGCACAATATCTATCTGTGGTGAAATTTTTTTTTGAAGTACATAAAATTTATTTTGCAAGTTATTAACAGTTTATGAAATATTCTGAAAAATCAAGGCATCCAAAAGTTAAGGGATACCTTGAAAAACAATACAAAACATAACATTAAGAAATGAAAAATTTATGACCCTATAAATTTATACTATATACACTATAATAAATTTATTTCTCTTTTTTAAATATTATAGGAACATCTATTCAGCAACATGGCTGCTTGTATAAGCAACCCAGTTTCTTCTGATAAAAAGCAAAGGATTGTTGATCTTCACAAAGATGGAAAGTCAACTTCTAAGATTTCAAGTATTGTAGGAAGGTCTGCCAGTGTTGTGAAATGCATTATTGCAAAATTTAAGTGTACTGGATTAATAGAATCACCCCTTAGATCAGGTAGACCTCGTAAAATGTCATCTCGGCAGAACTGTGTCATGATCAAAATGTTACTTCAAGACAGGTTTAAGAGTGCTGCTGAAATATCCCATCAAGTAAGTTCAATGCTAACACTAGGTTTATGAAGTTCAACCATCAGCTGTGGACCTTTGAGTATCCAAATGGCAACAGAGCCCAAATGGACTTCATACTGGTCCGTAAGAAGTGGCAGAACAGTATCAGGGATTGTCGAGCATACTCATCTTTTTCTTCTGTGGGATCCGATCATCGTATTGTCTCTACCACAGTTAAACTGAGTTTGAGAGTTTTGAAAAAACAACTATGAATCCCATGAAAGCTATTGATTGGAAAATAGTCTCCCATGATAGATTTCTATCTTCTCAGTATGCGGTGAGTGTATTTAACTGATTCCAAGAACTCTCATTATAATGCAGAAAACCGTCAGTTATATTCAAGTAACATAGATTTGATCTATGGAAACTTGATTAAAACTAATGAGGAAGTGGCTCTATCTACACTTCCCAAAAAAACAAAATTACAAAAAAAACCCAGTTTGTTCAGACACCAGAGTCTTAGAAGCTCGAGAAAATCTCATATCTATCACTGTCACCCTTTTCGAATAAATAAGGACAAGTTAACAGCTGCCAAAAAATCCCTCGACCATGCATATCTTGAGGAAAAAGTAGCTTTCGTAAATGGGAAAATAAATGACATTTCCCATCTTCATATCAACCAACAGCACTCTGCAGCTTGGAAAACTATAAGTGAACTATTGGGGAAGTGATTAAAATCTCTACCAACAATCAAAGGTGGAAGCTGTGAGCAATGTCTTGGTAACTGGCTTTCTCACTTTAAAAACCTCCTTGGTAATCCTGCAAACCTACCAGAAGACAAATACCTTCCAAAAGTTCAAATTAGTAATG